>OY992537.1:2885364-3485364 GCA_963921195.1 Pegoplata infirma | reverse complement strand
TACTTTTGACCAATCTGACTCCATATTCGGATTCAGCATTCGGATTTACATAAAGATTAGGTGTCAGATTCATTTGGTCACGACTTTGTTGAAAATTTGTGACACAGTGTAACCGTTAAATTTAAAGGTATCAAAAATTTAAAACCACCGAAAAACTGCTTAAACGTTAAATTTTTTCGGGTGCGAATTAATTGAAGATAGAGAATTAAAAAGACTACCAAACGCGCCTTTCACCGACCAATTTCTATAAGCGGCCTGGATGTGCCTTACAAAAAAGTGAAAACTGAAAAACACCGCGGAATTCGCCAATATTAACTTTTGATCAATGTTGCTTTCCATGATTTATTATATTTGTACATACCATTGTTTCTACATGTTCAACTTTCAGCCATGCACATTTGGCTGTCAAATAATGCAAAACTAAAATATCGAAATTTTGCAAAAATTTAAAAAGTTCATAAAATTTTTGCAATTGAATATTTTTTGGGTGCGTTTGTAAATCAAGTGGGAAATGGTAAATTATAAAGTTCACAAAGCATTCGGAACCATTCGGAATAAAACTGGAAGTGTGCCTCGCAAAAAACAGACTTTTTAAAAAATTCACGTTTTTTCTTCCCATCTTTGGAGAGCTGCAGCTTCGTAACCATTGCGAGCACATCACTCGAATCAGTCTCAGATTGTGCATATTTACAAGGGCTTTTACCATGTGTATTTGAATTTTAAAATTACAGTTTGCACCAAAAGCTACAATCAAAAAACCTCGAAAAATTGAAAATTGAAAAAAATTGGTATTAAAGATTTAGGTCCATGTAACTTTTTTCTTATTGATGGCACATCCACTGAACCTACACCAAATAATTGCCCAAGTCTACTGATTAAACGGTATTAAATTTTGTGCAATAGCTTTAACGCATCCAACAATATGGAACTTTGAACGAAAAATTTCATGAGTGTATCAAGCGATTTTTTTACATTTTTCAACTTTGCACGTTCCTTACCATGAGATAATGAGACTATTTGCGCTGTGCCTTTGCAGAATTACTCATTATGGTTCCCTTAACATATCTAGTTTACAAATAAAAATGTTATTGCGAAATTAGTAAAATATCACAAGCGTTAAAAGTTAATGACAAAAGTCCATATCCAATATTTTTTAGTTCTGTTTTATTTTATTTTTATTTAAAGGTGGATTTTTTTGCTAACGTGTATAAATTATCCCATACAAATTTGACATAAATTTGCCGTATATAGTTAAAAAACGTCAAATTTGTATGGGATAATTTATACACGTTAGCAAAAAAATCCAGCTTAAAGTATAAACACAAAATTTGGTCAACTCGAATTGCCAGGGTTGCCACTCAATTGTGGAATGATTTTTTAAAGGAAAAAGTTGTCTGCAGTTGTACAGCAAAAACTGCTGAACCGATTTTGATAAAATTTTTCTTTATAGATTATTAAATTCTCTACTACTTATCGTGGCCATTTTTTTAAAAATAATGTTTTTTGTTGAATTTAAAAAATGGAAAACTTTTTTTTTTTCCTTCATTAAAAAAATAATTACGTCAAAATTTTTAAAAATAGCCACGATAAGTACTAAAAAATTTAATAATCTTCAAATAAATAAAAAATCATCAAAATCGGTTCAGTTGTTTTTGCTGTACAATTGTAGCCGATTTTGTCCTTAAAAAAATATCCCACAATTGAGAGGCAGCCCTGGCAATTTTAGTTGACCAAAGATGACCAATTCTAATTGACTAACCCGAGATATAAGAAAAATTGTCCAAATACCCACAAAAAACGCTAAAAAAATTAATTTAAATAATGAATCCTTGAAAAAATTTTGAGAAGATTTTTATATACGAAAACTTTTTCTAGTAATCTGAAAAAGGGTTTTTTTAGGGTACTATAAATTTAGTAAATTTAAACAAAATGGGTAATTTTACTTCAATTTACTGGTATTTACTCAATTCATACACTCAAAAAAAAAGTGAACTAAAATCTGGGAAAATTAACTCAATTTTGAGAAAAAGAGGGAATGATTTGGCTCCAAAGATTTTTTTCTTGGTTTTAGTTCATAATTTTCCTAAAAATAAAGAAAACAAAGTTATTTAATTTTAAGCCAATTTTAACTAGAAAATGGGAAAAATATACTTCACATTTTAGAAATAGATTGGGTCTAGACCCTGGACCCATGGGTTCGGACCCCATTTAACTCGAGACCCCGTTGGGTCCCTTAAGGGTCCCCATAGATTTTGAACCAAAACTTGTGTCCGTTTCGCTTTAACTTGCTTAGTTTTTGAGATACGGTAATAAGGGGTCTGATAGGGTCTTGAGAATCTTAAAAACCGGATAACTCGAAAACTATTAATCGGAGAGCTTTCGGGTATTTTGCGGAAGTGTTCTACGAGTCAAGAGCTACAAAAATGCCGTTAGACTTTTTCTCGTGTTGGCAGTATTTACCGAGATATGTGCATATATAAAATCTCGGGAATTTCAAATTTTAGATCTAAAATTAGGGTCTTGAGACCCCGACAGATATGCAGAGCTAGGCTATTCCATATTTTTCTTTGTAGTCTTTCTTTTGAAAATTTCATCCGTTTCGCTCTATCTCGCTTAGTTTTCGAGATATCGCCATTTTGAATTTTTAACTAAATTCTAAGAAGTTATTTACTAAATTCTCAGAAGTCATTAACTAAATTTTAAGAAGTACACTTCCTTAATTCAAAGAAGAGAAATACGATGATGTTTTTTATAGTAAATTTTAACTAAACTTGAACTAAATTGTTTTTTAAGAAATATGCCTTAAAAATAAAGATACGATTCTTAGATTTGTGGAAAATTTTGGCAGTAAGAATTTTTTTCCTAATATAAAAAAAATCCATTTAAAGAAAACTATGAACTAATTATAAGTAAATGAACTAAAATTTTTTCCTCATATTTAAGAAAATTTCTCATTTTTAAGTTAAATTTAACTAAATTTTAGGAAAATTCATGATAAATTTTCAAAGACATTTTTTCCTTAATTTTAGTCATGTCTTTTTTTTTCAGTGTAGAAGTATATAATTGAAATTTACCGAATTTTTTTTAGCGAACTGAAGTATTTTTTTTTGAGTGTAGTTTAGGGGGACAACGAGTATGTCAGTTTTAAGGCGATAAATAAGTCCTCCTAAAAAGTTACCGAATTTTCAACAAATGGACATTAAAATCGTTAAAATCGATCAAGGATATCTTACATTATTTGTCCTTTACCGATATTTGTTGAGTTACATAAGGAATGACAAACTTATATCACTTATTGTTAGTATAGGGTATAAAAACAGAAGAAAAAAATACAAAAAAATTAAAAATAAAATATAAAACAAATGTTCATTAGCGGTTGTGTTTAGTTAGATGTATTATATAAATATAAATACAAATTATCCTTTTACACATTTTGCACAAATACTCGTACATAGAAGAAGAAGAAACAAAAAATGTTGTAAAAAGGAAACATGTTTACTTAAATGCTGCATTTAATTGCCAACATTGTCGTGTTAACGAGCAAAATTTTCTTTGTTTTTTTCAATTTATTTTTCCTCATTTCAATGTATTTTTATAGTCGCCTTTGTAGTTGTGTAGCAATTGTTTTTCTTTTTTCCAACTCTTAAGCACTTAAAACATCCGTGTTAAAAGATAAGTTTTTCTATGTATGGATGGTTGGATGGATGGATGTACTATAAAGCTATTAGGGTTCTCTAGTGGTATATTTTAAGTCTATTTCCGGCATAATTACTTGGCATGAGTGTTGAGAAAGAAAACTTAAGTAGTGTTATATTTACTCTAATTATAATGTTAGATATTTATAATTGTGAAATAATTTTTGAAAAAAATGTTTAAGATGATACTGAATATGTGGTGAAAAGAAAACCAAAATGACTTTAACATCAACATCGTTAAGAAATGATTTTTAAAATAATTGTATATTATGAGTAGGCGCTTAATAGAAAAAGAACCAAGATGCTAAGCCAAATATAACTATAAGAAAAATAAAGAATTGACATCATTGCTTTGAGTGTTCTTTGCAATGTCTGTCCATCTGTCGTTGATATCATCGTCCGACAATAAGACATTACAAGTTTTCTGAAGATTATAAAAACTGGATTATATGAAACAAGTAAAAATGAACCAGAATGTCTTTAATTTCTAGAAAATCAAACCATGCTAAAGAAATAAATGTCATTTAATACGAAACGGATAAGATACGTTCAAAACTAATGACCAGTAATTCATTTTCAGAACCTCTTTCCGTTTAAAAGGACTTAAAAGCAATTAAAAAGGATTAAAATTTTGTGAATTTTTTTTTAATATTTATTCTTGTCATAGAATATCACTTTTAATGGCGAATGAAAGAAAAGGATCTCCGCTAATTTTTCCATTTTATTATTTTGCTATATCAAATAAAAAGGATGTCAATGATGTCCTTTTAAAACTTTATCCTTCAATATCCTTTAAAATTTTTAACAAAATCTTTTGAGAAAATAATATGTTAAGGACCTTATTTGTAACAACTCTCGTGAGTTACTTAGAATTTATACTAATCGTATTAACAATCCGAACGCCGCCTATCGTTCGTACTAACCCGACTCACCTGCAACCTATTCTCATTAGCTACTAATCGTAAACCCGGTTACCGACATAACCCTGAAGCCTTGTCTGAGAACCTGCGAAGTTGCCGAGGATCTTGAAGCGAATCGTCATTGCCGAAGACGATTAAGGAACAGAATGAATTTATATTACCTTAAGTATTATCACAAACTAGGTTAAGATCTTGGCTATAAAGGTGTGTGGGAGATAAGATCGTACTTTGGTTGTTTACCCACAAAAGCATTCGTCTTCTGATTTATTCAAAGAAAGCAGACCTTTGACGAACCTGGACAGACTGAGTAATACTCCAGCTGCATGACAAATGGCGCCAAAAACGTTTTTTCCAAAAACAAACCTTGTGGAAAGGGAACGAGGGAATCACACACAAACCAAGAACTTTCTAGTGAACAAGTTTTGAATAAGCTTACCGACTTGAAAATTATGAAACAAATTATTCGATGTGATGTAAAATACGAAGGCTCTGAAAACCTGCTGGATCTTTTAGAACGTTTAGAAGAGTTAGCCGAGTGCTACTCTATTCCTAGCCACCGATTAATGTTTTCATTATGGGAGATATTGAAAGACTGAGCATTGCAATGGTATCGGATATACCATTGCGAAGTACTGATCCGAGTAAGATCAGTACTGATCCGAGAAGATCAGTATTGATCCGTAATATTTATTGCTAAGATTAGATCAGTTATAATCGGTCGGATACAATGTCATCCGAAAAATGGGTTTATATATTTAGATAAACCCATTTTTCGGATAAAATTGTATCCGTCCGATTGAAACTGATCTAATCTTTGCGATCCATTTTTCGGATCAGTACTGATCCCTCACATTTTTACTTAGGAGTTTAAGGCTACATCAATTCGTGTTTTTTTACCGAGAAGGTATCTGGCTGATTTGGAAAAAGCGATATACCATCGTAAACAAGGCCGACAAGAAAAAGCTAAGGACATCGTGTTGGAGCTACAGACTCTGATTAGACGACACCCACAGCTGAGGAAAGTTGATCATAGAATATAGATAGAATATATGAAGGCCTCAGACCCGAATACCGGAATATATATGTTCGGCACCAAGATTTTAAATCTCTGGACGAGCTTTTAGACCAAGTTTCTGAGTATGAGTCCCTTCGGCAGACTGAGAGTTTTTATCATTCGAAGTTTGACGAGGTCAAGCCATTCGATGCTACATACAGCTCAAAAAAAGTAACATGTATCTATTTTTTTCCCCCATAAATTAATAACTCACATTAGTATTTGTACATAAATAAGATCAGGTCTTAAAATTATTTACAGAGTTGCAAAAAATAGCGCAAAATTATAAATTATGAGAAAAATCGCGATTTTTACTACTAAAACGCAAAAACATAACCCAAAGTCGTACTTGGTATATTTCTATGGGCCTAATCAACACTTTCCAAATCAAAAAAATTTAAATTTGTGAAAGCAAAATAAAAATCCGCCAAAAAATGGGCAAAACTTTGAAGACGATTTGCAAGAAAACTGTTCCTTACACTCAAAATAATAACTCTGTTAAATACTCTGTAAAATGACTGTAATCTAGGGCTGTCACACGGGATCGGTTTTTAAAATCCCGGGATTCGGGATTTGAAAATCAAAATCCCGGGATCCCGGGATTTCTTTGATTATAAAGTAAAAAAATAGTAGACTCTTTATGTTTCAATTTTATTGTGCATATTAAGGGGGCTACTGTGGGTTAGTTGGTAGCATGCTAGCATATTTCGCTACAACGAAATTATTAAAAAAATGATTTCTAATTATTCTGATTGTTATTTAAAGGCAATTGAAAAATTAAGTATACGCCACTTATGCAGTTTTCAAGTAATTATTATTATTGAATATTTAGCAATGAACTAGAAAAGACCTTCCCAATAAACCAAACGATACCGTTATGATATTGAAGCTATATCACCCATGTGATATTCATTATCATAAGTGATTATTATAAGTGATACGAAAACGATAGTGTTTTCATTCTAAAGTGTACCTTTCGTTATGATATCGAAAAAGTGATATCGTTTTCGCTATCGGTAGAACGATAGTAGAATCGCCTTTGTCCAGTCTAGTATCGAAAATATATCGTCAAATCCCGGGATGCGGGATTCATTTTATGACAAAAATCCCGGGATTTCGGGATTGACAGCCCTACTGTAATCTCAATTTGACAGATATTTGACAAATTTATTTGTCGAAATACAGATTTTAAGAAAATACTTCGTGTTTTCTTGTGACCGAAAAACAAAATTTTATCTGTAATTTTACTTCTTACTTTGTAATCTCTATTTTACAGATAATAAACAGAGTTTTTTGTTAAAATACAGATTTAAGAAAAATACTTTGTTTTTTCTCGTAACCAAAATACTAAATTAATTTTACTTATTGCTCTGTAATACAGTTGTCAAATAAAAATTACGCCAAAAAACTTACAAATATGACCGAGAAAGCCCTCTTTAAAAAGTGTCTTAAATTACAATAAATACTGATAAATTTTCAAGGATGACGTGTAAAATTGGAGTTACTCGTTAAAAATTCGTAATTTTCACAAAAATAAAAAAGTAAATTTACAATTTGGAAGCATTAAAGCTGGAAAATTTATCAAAGTTTTAATTTTAATTATTTAGTTTTTTTAATTTCAATTAATGTTTTTGAAGCAGAGAAGTTTTTCTCATAAAATGGATTTAACTAAAACTTTGTAAATTTACAGAGTTTTTTTTTTTTAAATTTTGAACTCATAAAATGCATTTAACTAAAACCTTTTTAAATTTACAGTTTTTTTTGTAAAATTCTTTTCAGTTTTATCAATATTTTATAGATAATTCTGTAAATTTACAGTTTTTTCTTCATTTTACAGAGTTTTGTTCGTAAAATAACAAAAAATCTTGCTGGTTGGAAATCTACGGTATTTTCTGCTGGCTCAGCAGAGTATCTTTGTAATTTAACAGAGTAATTATTTTGAGTGTAGATTCAAAAACAGACTTATCCACTGAAATCAGCATGCCTTAATTATATAGAAATGATTGTCAGATCTCGTGTCACAAATTTGATGTTACGTAGTGTTGTTAAAAAAAAAAAAAACATTTAAAAAGTTGAAATTTTTTTTTTGAATTGTAGCCTCTCAGGTCTAAAGTGTCTGATTTGGCTAAAAATTTTTATAGAATATTTAGACCAAAAGGAACCACACTTTTCGTGCCACCCTAGTGTGCAGTGTATCTAAAACCATGTATGAAATCATTTTTCAAATGTTTATTCGTTCCTATAACTTTCCTACGTTGTATAAATAACATTCAATTTTATTGCTCTAAATAATTAATAAATTGCATAGAATTAAAATATAAATTCTATAAGAAAATTTCCAACTACCACTTTCAACTTGTTGTTAGATAATGCAGAAACATTAATATTCAATTATATTCTTAAAAATAAAATACAAAAATAAAATAAGAAAAAATCCTTTTGATCACAAGGCATGACAAACAGATTTGAAAGTACGAATAATTTCAGCATAAATAAGAGCAACAAAATTCACATAAAAGGGGTCGTTTTGGATGAATTCTCCAAAATATTATTTACATTTATATACAAATATTTAAGTAAAAAACTGAAATTTAATACAATTTTTAAAATTTTAAACAAATAATAAATGATACATTTGCTTTGCTTTACTAAGCATAATCCTTGACAACAGAAGGACTTTACAAAAGGAGAATGTGATAAATAAAATAAAGCAAAATTTTAGTGTAAGGATACTAAAATTTATAAATTTTTATATTTTTCTTTTTTTTCTGTTCTATTTTTTTTCTCACCTGTACTCTGGCTTCCGTTAGATTAATTTTCATCGCCAAATCTTCACGTGTGAAAACATCCGGATAATGAGTTTGGGCAAATGCAGTCTCAAGTTCTTCTAACTAGAGATTAAATAAAATTTTAAGAAATAACATTTGAGATTTTTGTGTATGTGTGTAAAACTTGCTAGTAAAGCATAAATTGTTAATGTATTTATAGTAAAATCTTTTAAGTTTTTACCTGTTGCAATGTAAACGTTGTACGATTACGTCTTTGTTTACGTCTAACAAAAGTTTCATCATGTATGGAGGGATGATAGGAATAGCTGGTATCTAAAACAAAACAAAAAATAAAATGTATTAAATACAAAATTTTACCTTAAATTATAAAACACAAGATTTTTTAAAAGTAAAACGTTTTTTTCTGTGCCAAGTCAAAAATTACATCCATGCCCGAGTAAAAAAATTTGAATTTGATAAAAATTATACCTAATTACACAGGCCAACAAATTTTTAACCCATTAACCAGAGGTAACTTTTCTAAGAGTTACGCTGAATCCGAATCTGGTCTCAGAATTTGCCTATCACGTCAAGTTTTTGAGATATTTTAGCTTCAAGTTGAAAAATCCCGTTTTTCGTCATATTAGTGACGTAATAACTGCAAAAATTCACCTATGTTTATACAACCTGATACGTAGTCTGTAAGTCCTACAAAATAACATTAAAATGAATGTTTAACCTTTCTAATATATTGTTTCATCTCCGAGATATCTTAAACTGAAGTTTGTTCTCGTTTCGTGACTCTGGATGCGGCTGAGAGTGGTATGTATTCATTAAACACATCATATAAATTTCAATGGACAAGATATCTAAACAATTCATAAAGCATTTTTTTTTTCGTTTTTATACCCTACACCACACTGTGGTACAGGGTATAATGAGTTTGTGCTGATGTTTGTAACTACCCGAAATATTGGTCCTAGACCCACCTTTAAGTATACCGATCGACTCAGAATCACTTTTTGAGTCGATTTAGCGATGTCCGTCCGTCCGTCCGTCCGTCTGTCCGTCTGTCTGTCTGTCCATGTAAACGGTGTAAACACGATACAGGTCGCAATTTTTAATCAATTGACTTGAAATTTGAAACTTAAGTCTCTCTTGGCCCAAGGACGTAGCCTATTGAAATTGGAAAAAATCGGTCCATATTTAGACCTAGCCCCCATACAAAGGTCCTCTTTAGTTTTGGCTCAAATGACTCTAATAACCGTATTATAGAAGGTATCGCTTTGAAATTTGGATGGTAAACATGTTTTGTCTTCACATATCATCATTCCGGACCAGTTCTTCTTGTAGCCCCCATACAAACCACCTTCCCGATTTTCACATAAATGTCTCAAATTTCATGAAAATAGAAAATACTTAATTAAAATTTTGTTTGTGTATGTTAAACGCGTACTTAAATAACCTTATTAAACCTGATAATCATCGGACCAGTTTTGGACTCAGGCCCCTTGTGAAAATTTCGCCCGATATTCAGTTAAAGCGGTTTATTGTCAACAAATAGAAGCCTATTTCACTCAAATTTGATTTGTGAGTGTTTTCTTCACTTATTAAAGGTTTTACAATATATAGATTTAATCGATCCATGGGACCCATTTTCCGGGAAACCTTGGTGTAGGGTATTATATGGTCGGTCTTGACCGACTATAATTTTCTTACTTGTTTTTAATTGGGAATTTAAGAATTTTATAATTTTGTCGTAAAATAAAGGCGAAATGTAGCAAATTTGCATTCATAGGAAAAATACCGTGAATATAGCGAAAACCTAAAACTTTATAAACTTCGTGTTAAGATATCTCAGAGAAGAAATAACATATAATAGAGGTTAAACATTTATTTTAAAGGTATGAAGTAGGACTTTCGGACTACATATCAGGATTTATAAATAAAGGTGAACTCGCGCAGTTATGACGTCTCGAATATGGCGAAAAACAGCGTTTTTTCAAAGTTTAAGCTAAGATATCTCGAAAACCTTATGTGATGGAGAAATTATGAGTACAGATTTGGACTCAGTGCAGCTCAAACCTTCAGAAAAGTATATTCTAGTCCCGGTGTTTCGACCTTTTTAAAATTTGGTTGGCCTGTGTTATATGTATAAGATTACACCGCCCGACAAAAAGAAAAAAAGTCGTTAAACACAAACTGTATAATATACGTTTGAAACTAGAGAGTAAATGTAGTAAAACTGCGTTTAAAGTTTTTCATTTCGTGACCCTGTTTCCTTTTAAATGGACTTTAAAGTTTTAGAGGATTAAATTTTTGTGAAATATTTCTTAAATATTTGTACTTGTCCTAGGATGCCACTAGTGATGGCAAATGAAAGATGAGGATCTCCGCTAATTTTTCAATTTTATTATTTTGACATATAGGGAAAAAACGGTAAGTTATGTTATAAAAATGTTATCCTTAAATATCATGTAAAATTTTTTACAAAATATTTTAATAAACTTTTGAAAGGACATCCATTTTCCTTTCATTTTCCATCAATAGTGGCATTTTAAGAAAAATACAAACCCTAGTAAAAAATTTTTGATATAATGATATATAATTTGATACAATCATATTAAATTATATATGAATTTTTATATGTTCAGATCTAATTTTATATAAGAATTATTGCGGCTCCATTTTCTTATCTGAGGTTATATATAAATATATCTGACTTTATGTAATTATATAAATCTATATTAATTTATATAAAATAAGATCAAGTGGATTTAATTGGATGTGACCAAAATTCGGATCTAATTGTATCATTTTTTTATATTTGTGTATCTAAAATAATACAATTAGATCAATATCAATATCCAACTTGATACAGCCAATTTTGAGATCAAATTATATCTTAAAAGTTTTTTTTTTGCTCGGGAATATTTAAAAAACAATTACAAAATGTTATCCTTAAAAAATTTTAAGTCCTTTAAAAGGAAAACAGGATCACAAAATAAAAAAACTGTAAATGCGGTTTTACTCCATTCGCTCTCTAAAATTCAGACGTATATCATCCGGTTCATATTTAATATTGGCTGTTAGATGGTGTTATATAATATAGAGGTTTAAGTTAAAATTTGATAAACTTCCCGTGTTATTAAATTAACTCTAAAATTGCAATAAATGGGAGATATCCATAAAAAAAATCTTCCACCTCCCCATTTTAATTAAAATATGTTATCATGTTCAACTTAAAACAAACAAAAAACATTTTAATCATTCCATTTTTATTTACAAATAATTAAATCATCATATTTTTATCACTTTATATCAAGGTTGGTTACTGGTGCTCTTATTATAAGACCTTAACTGATTCAAAACCAATTTAACTTTTTTTATTTTCCCAAGTAAAAATGTTAAGGATCATTTCAAATCTCGGATAGGATAAGACGTGATATGTAAGAATAAAATTTTTACTCGTGTTATTATAAAAAAATATCGTTTTTTTTTTTTATTTCGGTAACGGTATTTCATCAAAAATGCCGTTGACGTCCCAAAATAACATAAGCTGACGTTACACAAATCGTTATTCATTTCGGTAACCAACTTTGATATTAACACATGCATGATGTACATCCATGCGTAAACATTATAATAATAATGAAGTCCAGTAAACAAATACATACATAGACTCTCAAATAAGCACAAATACACACATATGGGGCAAAACGCGTCAACGGTCCACACCCAAAAACAAATGTTGTCCGATTCAAGTATAATTTTGGCAAAATATTAGGTTAATGATAGGTAGTATAAATTACAAATATAAAATTTTTTGACGAAATATTGGCAGAGTTACAGGGTTGGGAAGTTTTGATGTTTTTGAAAAGAATATATTTTGGTGAATTTTAATTAACACTTTGATGAAACAAAAATTATAATTTAAAAAACTAATTTTAAGTATTTCCCAGTTGGCAACGTCCTCGAGCCATCCTCAGTGACGGAGCGATGACATGTCAGAGTCATACCTGACATCCACAAGACATCTCTATGTACTGTGTTGAGGACAGTTTCATACAAATTTTCAAAATGTCCTCACTCAAAGTCAGCAGTGGTCAGGGCTGACCTTCTGGGGACATGTCACCTAAGACTTCTTTGGGGAAATGTCTGACATAGGTCATGCGAAAATACAAAAAATTTTCGTATTTCCTTTAGTTTTTACTTTTATCCATTTTCCTTTATAAATTATCTTTCTCATATTTAGAAAAAACTTTCCGCCTTTTTTAGTCCCAACTGGATTTGAACCTGGAACCTCCAGTTTATTAGTCTCACACCTAACCACTTGTTCCAAACTTTATTTTTAAAATTGTTTGTCTATTTATCACTTTTATTCTACTTGTTAGATTTTGATTTTATTTTAATTAAGTCGATAATATTGCCATCTTTTTCTTGGAAATTAAAGAGTTGCCCAGATTTAAAATTCTAATTTAATATACTGCTATTCTGAAGACATTTCCTTTTAGACGTCTTAGAGGAATTGTCCACACTCTTAAAGCAAACATTCAGTGCTGACAATGTTAGGACATGTCATCAAGGATTGCCTATGATTTGTCAGAGCCTGAGGACATTTCCTCAAGGAATCACTGTGGAAATTTCCTCAGTGACACATTTTCCAACTGGGTTCTGATGGCCTTTAAAATGGCATTTGTGGTTTTTTTGAAAAAAATAAATTTGACCTTAAAATTCAAGGTCAAAATATTAAGTTGTAATTATCTTATAAGGGTCGCACTTTTAAATTTTTTTCACTAAGTCCATTAGAAAGCTTGACATTTTTTTAATTTCGGTTTTTTTTAAAAAAATGGTATGTATGAAACTTTATGAGAAATCAATTTTTTAGGAGTATATGACACTCAAATTGTACTGAAATCGCTTTAATCTGCATGTAATAACAACAACAAAAATAAATGCTTAGATAAAGTGTGCGTTGTAAGCACACACAACAAACGTTGCACGCATAAAAAATAAAGAAATCAGTACAGTTTGGCTGTTATGTACTCTTAAAAAATTGATTTCTCATAAAGTATCATACACTCAAAATAATAACTCTGTAAAATACTCTGTAAAATGACTGTAATCTCAATTCAACAGATATTTGACAGAGTTTTCTGTCAAAATACAGATTTAAAGAAAATACTTTGTATTTTGTTGTTACAAAAAAACAAAGTTTCCTCTGTTATATTACATTTTACTTTGTAATCTTAATTTTACAGATAATTAACAGAGTTTTCTGCTAAAATACAGATCTAAGCAAAATACTTCGTATTTTTTTATAACCAAAAAAGTTTTCTGTTTTGAGCAGTTTTTGTTACCAAACATCAAAATTTTATCTGTTTTTTTTTTTTTTTGAGAAAAAGTTGAAAAAGTAGCAAAAAAGTTATCAAAATTTTTTTTTCAGAAATCTTATAAAAATTTTACAAAATAACATGCATTTAACTAAACTCTGTAAATTTACAGAGTTTTTTCTGTAAATTTTTTTTGCATCAAATGCATTTTACAAATATATGTAAATTTACATAGTTTTCTTTGCTAAATGGTGGTTTATTTAACCAATATTTTACTAGAAACTCTGTAAATTAACAGTTTTTTTTTTTGTCCAAATCATTTTACAGAGTTTTATAGTAAAATTACAGAGTTTTCTCTGTAAAAAAGCTTTAATATTTAACCAATATTTTACTATAAACTCTGTAAATTAACAGTTTTTTTCTGTCGAAATCATTTTACAGAGTTTTTTAGTAAAATTACCAAGAAATGTTGCTAGCTGGAAAAGTATGGTGTACTCTGTTAAATTAGCAGAGTTTTTCTGTAATTTAACAGAGTTATTATTTTGAGTGTACATACCATTTTTTTTAAAAAAACCGAAATTAAAAAAAATTTCAACCTTTCTAGTGGGCTTAGTGAAAAAAATCTAAAAGTGCGACCCTTATAAGATAATTACAATTTAATATTTTGACCTTGAATTTTAAGGTCAAATTTATTTTTAAAAAAAAAAACACAAATGCCATTTTAAAGGCCGTCAAAAATACTTTAAAAGTCGTTTTTAAAATTATAATTTTTGTTTCATCAAAATGTTAATTAAAATTCACCAAAATATGTTCTTTTCAAAAACATCAAAACTTTCCAACCCTGTAACTCTGCCAATATTTCATAAAAAAATTTTATATTTGTAATTTAGAATACCTATCATTAACTTACTATTTTACCAAAATTATACTTAAATTGGACAACATTTGTTTTTTGGTGTGGACCTTTGACGCGTTTTGCCCCATATATGCATATTACTCATACGTTTCAGTAGGCATGTTACCAAATTGACCTTAGGCTTTCATTACAACCTTAAACATGATTAAAAATTTATTATACAATATATGTATGAATGTATGTGTGTACTCCATTGCAACAAACAAACAAACAGCAAATAAAATAACAAAAAAGAGTGTTAACATTTATATTTCATCAGATGAATAAAGTTTTAATTTCTTTTTTCAACTCATCTATCCAATGGTCCTTTCGTTACCTCCCGTTTCCTACATCCATTGACGCAACGCAATTCATTTTATTTGTTTGTTTCTTTTTTACTGTAACATTTTTGACTCTATGCGAAATTAATTTTCAATTTGTTTTAAATAAATAATGAGTTACAAATTGCAAAATTTAATTTTAATTTTCTCATATTGTTGTTACACACACGTACAAACATATTTTTATGTATAATTAGGGTGACCATTTTTTTCTGAGCTTAAATCAGTACGCCCAAGTTTTTATGTTTTTTTTTTCTAGAAATAACTCGCTAAAATTTTTTTCTATGAGAAAACACTGATGTTTTCCAACACTCACAAACTAAACTAACTTGATCCTAAGTATTTTGAGTAAAAACAACTGTTAAAAACAACTGCAAAAAACAACTGCAAAAAACAAATGTTAAAAAACAACTTCAAAAAACAACTGTTGTCGTTACTTTGCAGAAAATTTAGTTGACTTTAAACGACTTTATTTGAATGTTTTGATCGTTTCAGTGCAGAAACAAAATTCCACAAGTTTTGAGAATAAGAAAGTCCCTCAGATTTTAAAGACTTTTTTCCGTAAGTTTTGACAACTTTTCCTGTAAGAAAACTTCACAGCTAATAAGCACGTGATTTTTTTTTAAAGGCACTGATTTTCTGAGCGCTTTTTTTCGAATAAGCTCATGACATTACCTCATCTCAGATCTCAGAATCATTTGGATTCGTGCAATTTACATCATATTTCTAAAAAATAAAAAATCCTTAGGCCCATTGAACTTTTCGTTATAGAAAACCTTAAAGATTCTGTGCGCATTTTCATATAAATTTAGGAAGATCAAAATAACCTCATGCTCAGATTCATTTTTGCGTTAAGGAACCTCTTGACTGACGATCTCTAATCTCCTTAGAATAAATTCATTATAAATTATCTCATTTTCAGACTTAAGTTATAAAAAACAACTCTGATGACTTATATTATGGAAATTCAAGTTTTTGTACAGAATTTTCGAATAAAATTATTTTTTATGTTGAAATGTTCAAAAATCAGTACAATCAGTCAACGGCGTATGCAGGACTGTTTTTTCAGGGCCCAACAACAACAACAAAAAAAATTTTGTTGTTTTTTTCGTGAGATTCGTGTTTTCCAATACATATAAAAAAAATATTTTTTTGTTGTTGTTGTTGGCCCCCCCCCCCCCTGTATACGCCAATGCAATCAGTACATATTTTAAAGAAATCAGTACAAATCAGTACAACATTTTTTGATCAGTACACGTGATCAAAAATCAGTATATGTACTGATCAAATCAGTACGAATGGTCAGCCTATGTATAATGGAAAAATATTGTATGAAAATTATAAAAAAAAATGTAAAAACAACAAAAAAAGGAAGTCAACCATAAACTTTTGTATGACAGGCTGGTCTGCTTGGGTTGGTTTGGTACCAGGCAGGCACTTCCCAGTTGGAAAAATAAAATCACACCTGACATACTGCTGACTCTCCCTTTATGAAATCGCTGACATCTTCATACAATTTTTCAAAATGTCATCAATGACATGTCAGCAGTTGGTCAGCAGTGTCCACCAGTATTGTTGGCCTTGAACAATTCGTTTACACAACCGCTGACCAACTGCTGACATGTCATTGATGACATTTTGAAAAATTGTATGAAGATGTCAGCAATTTTATAAAGGGAGAGTCAGCAGTATGTCAGGTGTGATTTTTTTTTGCCGACTGGGTTGCTACCGAAAGTACTTTTAAACCAAACCAGCAGCAACAAATACTACTGATGCTGCTACTGCTCCTATTTCTTTTACACTAAAAATAAATTATAAATAATGCTAAGTTGCCAAGACTATCTTTTATAGCAGCGATACGCAGACTCATACTATAACATTTATGCTTGTGTGGGTAGTAGCAAGCGAAAAGTCAACAAATTTGCTCAAGCAACAGAATTTTATAGTGTATGTGTGTTGACAGCGCACAAGCAGCGCCTATTCCCGCGGGAATAGAAATTACAAAAATGCGTATCACTGTTTTATAGTCTTTAATAAATTTTTGGTGATTTTACAAAAAAAACTTAAATAAAAAAAACTTTAAAATAATTTCTACACAACAATCCATTTTGTTGTGGAATTTTGTTAATTCCACCAAAATGGCGATGCAGAGAAAAACTCTGAAATATTGTTTACAAAAAAATTTGAATGTAAGTAAAAAAAAAAATTTCATCGAAAAATGGATTTGCTGCAAATTAAAACCATAGTTTTGCAGTTATGACTAAATCAGCGATTTCCATGCAAATGCACGATTTTTGTCGATAGTCTAAAAATCACATCGACAAAATATATTTCCGAATCAATAAGTTTGCATAGAAATGGCATCGATTTGTTATTGCATAATTTTGCATATTTTGATGAAAATGCATTTATTTTGCATATATTTTTTTTTTAAATGCATATTTTGTGTAGATTTGCAACTTTTAAACGCATATTTGAGCATAAATTAGAAAAGAAAGAAATGAAATATCGGCAACAAATAAAAATTATTAAATAAAAATAATTAAAACAACACTCAAATAAAAAAAACTGTAAAGTTAGCAAAAAATTTAGTTAAATTTAACTAAAAAAGCACCTGATTTTGAACCTACTAAATTTCTAGTTAATTTAACTAAAAATATTTAGCTAACTTTTCGTAGAATGAATGTAGCAAAAAAAAAGCCGTAACTTTAACTAAAAATTCAGCTGAAAATTTTGTAACATTTTTATGTACACATTAACAAAAAAAATAGTTGAATTCAGCTAAACTTTTTGTTACTTTTTTGTAAAAAATTGTAAGTATGTTAAATATTGGTTTTAAACCCTAACACTTCACTTATTTTTTCTTTTTTTTTTACAGCATTAAGTTCAGCTTAAGAAGAACTTATGAGATTTGCATATGAGGCTACACAAGAAATATATAAAAAATTTTCACTTAACAAATATGTTACCAGAAATCAACAAATTAATTAGTAAAAATTCGTTAACTCAGTTTAAAATTCAACAAAAAAAATTAATTAAAATTTTGTTCAAAACTAGTATTTCCGTAAATTGAACTTAACTCAAAAAAGTAGTTAAAACGCTGATTTTAACCAAAAATTTGCTAAAAAGCCAGTAAACTCGAGTTAACAAAAAAAAATTTGTTAACTTTACAGTTTTATTTTTTTGAGTGAAGTAAAAATGTTAAATTCGGCCTTGCCGTCACAAAGATTATTTGCAACAAAAAAAAAATGTTAGAAAACACTTTCATAAAGGTTGAGACAAATTTTCATTTAAAATTAATTTTAGACAAATCCGATTTTGACTCGTGGCGCCTTTTGATCAAAGTTTTGGTTTTTAAGAAATTTTTTACCAAAAATTTTAATCTTTCCAGCAAAGCGCCATGGGCTAAAATGTTCAGATTTGGCTCAAATTAAGATTAAATGAAAGTTTGTTTTAAGTTTTATAAAATAGTCAATGGAAAAAATTTTTTACAAAATAAAAACACCACTTTTGGAAATTTTTTGACCAATTTCAGATTTCGGAAATTTTTTGATATTTGTATTTAGCATGCCAAAACTAATAAAAATATTTTTATTTTTCAAAAATAAAAAAATTTAGTGAACATTTTCAAAAATCTAAAACTTTGATCGACGCGTTAAAATGATTTAGTTTGGCTCAAATTAATTGTAAGTTTAAATGAAAGTTTGTCTTAAGCTCTAAGAAAGGGTCAAGGGAGTTTTGAGTTTTTTTAAAAACCCGCCATTTTTTGCAAATTTCAAATACCGTGATCTCATAAACCATTTGACCTACATATTTTAACATATTTTTAACAAAAAAAAAAAAATGTCAAATAAATGCTAAATTGAGACAACAGAAATTTATTATTTTGAGTGTACTAATAAGAAAAGTATTCCAACCGTAATGAACCGATTTACCTAAAACTTGAAATATATATAAAAAAGACGATTTTTCGTTGCTCCCTTATGAGACAATGTGGGTGGACCTTTGGGAAAATTCCGATAACTCCCGAACTAATAATAGGAATATCGTCGTATTCATAAAAAAATCCCCTAAATAAAAATCCCCTAAAATTGACAAATTTTTATGAAAAAAATATTTATTGAACCGAATTTATACAAGGTTATACCTCTGTTTGAAAGGCATTAAAAAACCTTTCTTCTCATATGGAAACAGTATACAGGGTGATTAAGTCACGACCCGCCGAATTTTACCAGCGTATTCCTTGGCTCATTTCATGAAAATTTGTCCATTACGACCATCCCCGAAAATGCAAGTGTGCGAAATGGCAGCGGTTTGAAAATTTTCCGATTTGTGGTTGGAGGGTAGTAGGGTAAAATTGATAACTTCTGAACCTGTTGTCCGATTTTTTTTGTTTTTGAGCTTGTTGAAGAGTTCATTAGGAGACCTTTCAGAATCAATAACATAAAAATTAAAATAAAGTGAAATCGTCGAGATATAGAGCTTTTAAGAATAACATTTGAAAAAGAAGACATAAGAATTTGCATATAAGGTCAATTTGTTCAGCCAGATGGCAGGTAACTTATGTTTTTTATTCTCTTAAAAGATAGCTTGACGTCTTACCTTTCCAAAATGCCATAAAAGAAGCCCAGAGGTCTTACCGTTCCAAAGTTATGACCATTTGCCTTCCAAAAATTTTAATAAAATAAAATCTTAAACTTGTTTATTTACAAAAACAAATGAATGTGTGCTGTTATTTCGCCTCCAAACCCAAAAAAAATTGTTTGCATTTCAGTCAAATGGTCATAACTTTAGAACAGAAAGACCTCTGGGCTTCATTTAGGGCATTTTGGAAAGGTAAGACGTATGGCTATCTTTTAAGAGAGAAAACAATATAAGTTACATGCCATCTGGCTGAATAAATTGAGGTTATGTGCAAATTTGTATGTCTTTTTTTCAAATTTTATTTTTAAAAGCTGTATCTGTATCTCGACGATTTCACTTTATTTTATTTTTTTTGTTATTGATTCTGAAAGGTCTCCTAATGAACTTTCCAGCAAGCCCAAAAACAAAAAAAATCGGACCCCAGGTTCAGAAGTTATCAATTTCAGAAGTTATCAACGTAGGGGTCGTGGCACAGTGCCACATTTGGCCAATCTAGCACGACAAAAATCCAAAAAAAAAAGTTCCCCGATTTTTATGATTTGTTTGTATGTATTATAAAACATTCCTAATAACACGGAAATACTCAAAAAAGAACTATAATTCTATTCGTTATTAAGATGTGGGTGCATAAAGTTGCATCTTGTAAAATCCTGAAAGTAGTGTTCATTATTTCGCATTAATTAAGTCGATTTTAAACGGTTGTAACTTTTTAACAAAAAAAGATATTTATATAGTCTTTTTTGGTAATTTTAAAGGATATTTAAAGGATTTAAGTCATATCTTTTCCTCTTTTTTTAAATTTTTTTTTCTATTTTTTATTAAATTTTTAACATAATAAAAATTTTTGAAAAGAAAATTATATATTTATTTTTTTTGATGGAATAGAACTTTTGTATTTGGTCTCTATTGGTCGCCGGACTTTTTCAGACATATTGACCAATATCCATAGTACTTATTTCAACGGCTAACTTTTGCGACCGTCTGCGACGCCGACTACAGTGGGACGATATGTAAACCTTGTTTTTACATATTTTTTAAACATATTTTTAAAATGTGGGCGTGGCAGTTGTCTGACCGCCCCCTTTTTTTGTCATATTATTTCTACAGTCCTTGAGAGTATATATACCAAGTTTAAAGAAATTACAACCAAAATTAAAAATTTTTTAAAAAGTGGGCGTGGCCTTTAACTGGCCTCCCATATTTTTCATAATGCTGTTTTTGAAGTCAAAACGAACATTTATACCGAATTTCTAGTCAATATAAATAAAATTGGATTTTTGTCGTCCTAGATTGGCGAAATGTGGCACTGTGCGTGGGTTCGGTTCCCACCAGAACCCTTGGTTTTTTTCGCTACAACGAGACGACGGTCATTGTTACCAGTTCTCGGTTAGGTGGAATTTATTAAAAATGAGTTGTAAATAAATAGAAAGAATAAATAAAAATAATTGATCATGTGATCAAAACTATTATTATTAGTTTCCTAGAAAGAAATGGCTGAAAAATCCAAAATTTTTTTTTGTTGCAATTTTTGACTCATTTTTGGAACCCTTAAATCCCCGATATCGCCGATAGGCCGAGACACCCCAACCTTAGAATAGTCTCTTTTATATATATATTAAAAGTTCCATGCAAATCGGTTCATAAGAATTGAGATACTTCCCTTGTGAGACACAGCCGATAATGTTGATTAGGAAGCTAATGTTGTTTGTGTACTTTTGTAATTTTCTGTTAAATATAATCGGATTACAGCTTTTATACATTTACAAACACATAAAGTGTGTACGAGTGTATATCTGTGTGTGTGTGTGTGTGTGTTGTAACCTACTTACAAAACCAACGGCCATTGCTTGGTTTTTATTGCGGGCTTCCATTAAAATATACTTTTAACTCCTTTTATTTGTATGGAATTTGTAGCCTGCCCCTACTATCCTTTCAAAGTCATACCCATACACAGGAAAAGGATACACCAAACTAAATACATACAAGTTATACACTCAAAAAAAAAATATTGTAAAACTAGCAAAAAAAATGGTTAAAATTAGCAAAAAAATCTGTAGTTTTGGACGTTGCAAAAATTTTGGTAATATTAGCAAAACCATTTTGCTAATCAAAAAATTAGGAAAAAAATGGTAAAATTACAAGAATACCATTTTATTTTTGTAAAAAATCAACCTTGTAAAATAATCAAAAAATATGGTAAAATTACCAAAAAAAATGGTAAAATTGAAATAGATAAAAAAATTTGTAATTTGGTAAAAAAAACTGTTTTATTTAGTAATTTTTTTTCTCCGATTAGTAGTTGATTTAAAATTTGGTGAATATACTAAAAAAATGTTTGCCTCTTTTTGAGCACCACGTTCTTTAAATGTAGTAATAGCAGCATCAACTATTACTTCAGTTGTTGGATGGTTTCTTCGGCTTGATGGTGGCAGCATCTTCTTTTGCCTTCTTCCCAGCAGCTGTAGTTGCAGTAACTGGACTTCCAACAACATCAAAATCCAAAATGATTTTTTTTCACTTAAACACTTTAAACAAAAAACTTAAAGAACAACACTTCACTTTTTTTATTTTTTTGCGTCATTTTTTTTAGCTTAAGTAGAACAAATGAGAATTGCGTAGTAGTCTACACAAGAAATTTCTTACATTTTCAGGTAAAATTTGTAAAAAATTAACAATTTTTTTTCGAATTTTTAATTTTTTTCACATGTATTTAAAAAAAAAATAAAAAAAAAACTTTTGGATATTAAAGATTAGATGTCTAACTATGTGTTAACATTTTAAAAAAATAATTTTTCAAAATTATAAACTTTTTATTAACAATTTAGGTGGCAAATTTTAAAAAATTTTCATATAAAATTAGCAAAAAATTTGGTAAAATTAGCAAAAAATATGGTAAAAAATACTAAAAATTGTGTAGCCTATTTTTGAGCGCACATGCAGTTGATGGATGGCTACTTTGCTATGGTGTTGGCAGCATCATCAATCTGCAATGAGTTTTTTTTTTCACACTAGAACACTTTAAACCATTTTTTTTTCTTAAAACTAAGAAAAAAAAAAATAAAAAGTATTACCATTTCTTTAAGGAAAATACTAATATTTTTGCTAAAATTATAGTAAAATAAAAAAAAGAACTAGCAAGAAAATATAGTAAAAGTACCACAAAATTTTTGTATTTTACCAATAGTAAATTGCAAAAAAAAACTGTAAAAGTTAAATTTTTACAATTTTTTTTGCTAAAGTTTGGTTGAAGTAAATTACAACACCTTTTACTAATATTTTGACTAAGTTATTTTTTTGAGTGTACTGACTGCTTTTGTGTCTCTGGGGATTCCTTAATGCGCAGTAATACTGTTAGCTGCCAACAGCTTGTTGTTGTGTTGTTTTTTTTTTTGCCTTTTTGAATCTAAACTGTTGCCTGTTGTTAGTGTGTGTGTGTGTATGTGTGAGTGTGTGTAAGAAGAATTCTTTTTACTTTTTACAGATTTTTATGAAACATTAAAAATGCCTAAATCTTTAGTTTTATCGTACTATTTAGTTTCATTTTCCATTGCCTCCTTCTCCTCCTGCTCCTTCTATATCATTTTCTTTTAGCATTTTCATTACCCTTGGCTTTTATTTAAATTGCTTTAAGTTCTTTCTTTGCATTATTTATAAATATTTAATGTAACAATTAATATTTCAGTTTCAAAATAATTATACATTCAAGTGCCAGCAAAGACTTAAAAAAGTTACCTTTTTCTCCAAAAATTTCTTTATATAATTAAAAATTTATTTATGAAATTAACAAACTCAATTTACAATTTTTTCATATATTCAGAGGCGGGGATAAAACAATTTATTAAATTTGTAGATTATAAAAAAAGCTTAGTACGTTATAAATTTGAGATATAAAGAAAAAATGCTTTGATTTGATACAGTCGACTGTATCAAATCAAAAATATACACCACAATTCTTTATTTAATTTTTCTGTTTTGTTAAAGTGTGTAATTGTTTAATAAAATCTGTCCATACTAAAGGTGTCCTAACGACTAAGGTAATTTTTCAAAATCACTTTTTAATACGTGGTAGGGTCCTAAATTGTAGTTTTGTATCTAAAAATGAGTGAGCCAAAATTTGGAGACAATCGGATAAAAATAACTCGTGCCGAAAATGGATTGAAGTTTTGGGACACTCTTATCTGATGAAAAAACAAGTTTTTTCTAGTTTTTTGAAAAATATTGGTATATGCTATTTTTTTGTTAGTAGTAATTTTTTTGTTAAGTAATATGAAAATGGTAATAAATTGCATTTCCAAAAAGCTTAAAGAAATTCAAATCGGATGAAAATTAAGCATTTTACGCATATATGCCCCAGACCATTGCATGGTTTTTAAAGCCAAAATTTGAAAATTTTCAAAATTTTTAGGCAAAAAAATAAAAAAAATTAAATTTTACTTTATAATTATATTAAATACATGTTATAGATAAAAACTAACAGATATGGTAGTCTAACTTTTTTTTCATTTGGCGTGGGTAGTGATATAATTTCCGCGGATTCCAAAGAAAATGAGTTTTTCTAAAATAATTTAGCAAATATGGGAAACAATTTTCTGTATTGTATTATACGAAGTGAAATACATAAATTCTGTAAATTTTTTGAGAATTCGGGCATCTTTAACCCCTTTTCGTCGAGGTGAAATGACAAGTTTGAGACGTTATACATTTCTATAATACAAAATATCTGCATATATCCGATTTCTCAAAAGTTACAGAATTTACGTTTTACACTTCGATCCGCACAATAAAGCACAAATTTTCAAAAATTTGCTTAATTATTGTAGAAAAACGCATTTTATTTGGAATCCGCGGAAATTTTATCACTACCCGCGCCAAATAAAAAAAAGCTTGACTACCATATCTGCTATTTTTAATCTTAAACATATTTTCAATTTGATCATAAAGAAAAATTAAATTTTTACTATTTTTTTGCCTAAAAATTTTGAAAATTTTTAAATTCTGGCTCTAAAAACCATACAATGGTCTGGGGCATGTATTCGTAAAATGCTTATTTTTCATCCGATTTTAATTTTATTAGTCGTTTTGAAAAGGTAATTTAGTACCATTTTCATATTATTTCACAAAAAATTTAACAAAAAATATCAAATACCAATGTTTTTCCAAAAACTAGAAAAAACGAGTTTTTCGTTCTTATAAGAATGTCCCAAAACTTCAATCCATTTTCGGCACGAGTTATTTTTAGCCGAATGTCCCCAAATTTTGGCTCACTCATTTTTAGATACTAAAGAACAATATAGGACCCTACCAGGTATAAAAAGGTGATTTTCGTTTTTAAGGACACCTCTAGTCCATACACTCAAAATAAATTCTCTGTCCAATCAGCAGAAAAATCTGCTGAAAATACACCCATTTTGAGCCATATGAGAAATCTGCTGATTTTAGCAGACACGGTTTGCTAAATATCTGTCATAAGAGGTGAATAAATATAACAAGAAAAAAAAAACATACGGCGCCAGCCAGCATCGAACTCGCCACCTTCCGATTTGAAAGTACACTTCTTAACCACTACGCTACGGAAGCTTATACTTTTATCTGGCGTTTTAGTTATTAAACATGTGTGTTGTTCGACTGCAACAAATCTGATTTTAGCAGAAATATCTGCTGATTTTAGCAGACAAATCTGCTGATTTTAGCAGAACAATCTGCTGATTTGAGCAGAATAATCTGCTGATTTCAGCAGAACAATCTGCTGATTTCAGCAGAACAATCGGTTCTGCTTTTTTTTTATATAAAAAAATTTCTTGAAAAGATAATGAAATTCAGCAAACAAAATAAGTATAAACATAGTTTAATGTCTGTTATTTTCTTAAACTGAATGACAGAGATTTTAGTAAAAATATCCTTCTCAGCAGAACAATCTGCTAAAAGATTGCTAATTCAAATTGAAAGTCGTTTTACAGATTTTTTGACAGAGTTTTTCTTTTGAGTGTATGTATTCGACTAAAGTATTATTCTAGTTCGAGGCCCAAACAATTCTATTTATGATATTATCATATGAGATTATTTACTTATTGCTTTAAAAAAGTTACTCATCTGTATGACCGAAAAAAACTAATATGGGGATTATGACCGTGATGTATTCGGTCATAATGCCCACTTCCGTTATGGGGATAATGTCCGTGGGGATTTTTTTTTATTTTTAAATTTTTCAAAAATTTAAATTTTTGGTGCAAATTTTTCAAAAATCTAAAACTTTTTTGAAGAACCCGGCGCCACTGGTTAAAAGATTTGGCTCAGATAAAGTTTAAATGAAAGTTTGTCTCAGGCTATATGAAATGGTCAAGGAAAATAAATTTTGCAATTTCTTTAAAAAAAAAATCTTGAAAAACCTTCTCTTTTTGCAAGTTTCAAAATGCGATCTCGAAAGTCGCGCATCAAGAATAATAAACACGAACGATGTATCGCAAGACATATTTTGTAATTTTTTTTTTTAATTTTAGAAAATCTAATTTGGATAGCTGAGCGCTACCGGTAAGTTTAATTCCATTCTCCTCAAATTTATACCACAAAAGCTTTATGACTAGGAGAACAACAATTTTTCAAAACGGTCAAAATCGGAATAAAACATTTTTGCCATACATTTTGTATAATAAAACAAGTAAGAAAATTATATATCAAGACCGACCATATAATATCCTACACCAGAGTTTCCCGGAAAATGGGTACCAAGTTCATTAATAAGTATAAAAACACTCACAAATCAAATTTGAATAAAGTAGGCTTCTTTTTGTTGGCAATAAACCGCTTTAACTGAATATCGTGCGAAATTTTCACATGGGGAGGGCCTAAGTCCGAAAATGGTCCGATGATAATCAGATTTGATAAGGTTATTTAAGTACGCGTTTAACATAAACAAACAGAATTTTAATTAAATATTTTCTATTTTCATGAAATTTGAGAGATTTATGTGAAAATCGGGAAGGTGGTTTGTATGGGGGCTACAAGAAAAACTGGTCCGATTTCTTTAAAATTCGGAATGGTGATTTGTGTGGATGAATCATTATTACCTGCCAAATTTCGAAAATATGAATAATAAAATGCGGCTGTTAGAGTCATTTGGGCCAAAGCTAAAGAGGACCTTTGTGTGGGGGCTTGGTCTAAATATGGACAGATTTTATCCAATTTCAATAGGCTTCGTCCTTGAGACGCCAAAAGAGGCTTAAGTGTCAAATTTCAAATCAACTGATTAAAAATTGCGAACTGTATCGTGTTTACACCGTTTACATGGACAGACGGATGGACGGACATCGCTAAATTGACTCAAAAAGTGATTCTAAGTCGATCGGTATACTTAAAAGTGGGTCTAGGACCAATTTTTCGAGTAGTTAGAAACTTCAGCACAAACTCATTATACCCTGTACCACAGTGTGGTGTAGTGAAGTGTTAAATTCGGCAGTGCCGAATCTTTTATACCCTCCAGTATGTAAATTATTAATAATTAAAAAAAAAAAAAATGACAGGACCGTTTTGGAGGTGGGGCACGTCCTTGCCCCTCGCAGCATATGTTTACAAGTTCATTTTATTCTGCTTTGTGCACTACAGTATTACAATAATCATTATCTAAATTATTTTTTTAGCCACCACCTTGAAAGGGGCAGGCCAAAAAAGCAACATTTTCTAATCCCCTGGGCCCAAGCGCAGGAGTTTATACTTCTGCGGACTT
Organism: Pegoplata infirma; assembly: GCA_963921195.1. Taxonomy (NCBI): domain Eukaryota; kingdom Metazoa; phylum Arthropoda; class Insecta; order Diptera; family Anthomyiidae; genus Pegoplata; species Pegoplata infirma. The sequence goes on along the minus strand of OY992537.1, from coordinate 3,457,994 downwards.
AAAAATGTTGCATTTGTCTAACAAAATTACAAAAACCATATGAAAAATTGTTGTTTTTCAGAGGTTGGGTAAGTTCTTTAAGGGGGAACTTTTTCCCCCTGGTCCGAGTTTGCCCATTTTCGAACTTGCCTAGGACCCCTAGTACCCTAGATATATTCGTGTCAAACTTGAGGAATCTTACTCTTTTATTTTGGGTTGCATCGTGCTAACTACAGAAAGACGAACGGGCATCGTTTTAGAATCTACCATGTATCAATATTAACCGATATTTTGATGCGTTACACACGGAATGACAAAGTGAATATACCCCAATACTGTAGTTGTGGGGTACAAAAAAAAAGCTCTATTCGGCTTTTAAAAACCTTACTCTAATAGGTTTTTGTTGAATTTCACTACCATAATGGCAGGAAACTGTTTTCCTAAGATTATGCTCGCGAAATTACACACTGTGTGTAATATTACGCATTGTGTATAAAATGATTACACACAAAATGTATACACTAAGAAAATTATGTCATTAACTGTTTGTAGGTTATTTTAAAAAGTAAGCAGTAAAGTTATTTTAAAAGAAAAATCATTAATTTTATTATGGACTTCTTATTTTCTACTGTTTCTGTAGTTTAAAAAAATAATTTACTGTATTAAAAACGAATTTTCTGTTACATTTAATTTCGGCAGTAAAAAATTTATTCAATAGTTTTACTGTTTTTCAATACAAAATAACTGAATATTCATTAGTTTTTTAATGTTTTGGTAAGTCATTAAATTAACATTTAAAAATGACTGTATTGTGTTTTTATTTTAAAAGAAAAAACACTGGAATGGTTTTTAAATAAAAGTTCATTTGTTTTAAGTGAATATTCACTGGAATTTACCTACATAATTTTTTGAGTGTAGGAAATGTTTAGCAACACGAGTTTACACATTTTGTGTGTACAAATAATGTTATGGATGCGTAAAATTACACATTTTTTTCATAGATTTACACTCTAATTAAAATGATTTTAGTTTCCTACTATAAATTGGGTAAATTTACACAATTTGCTTAGTTCTACTTAAAAATATTGGAAATTTACTCAACTTCTATTAGTATATTTTTTGAATTTGTTGAAATTTACCCAATTTATAGTAGGAAACAGGAATCATTTTTTTATGGTGTATTTAAAAAAAATTATTTTTATACTTTTTTTTAATGTTTTCGTAGGATACTTATTTCGAATTTGTTTGCCTACAAAATATTTTGAGTGTAGCCCTGCACTTGGACTTAAGGGATTTTAAAAAGGATTTTATTTTTTTATTTTATACATTTCAGAGGGTATAAAAGATTTCACACTCTCACTTGTTTCATGGCACAACATTTCTTTAAATAATTGAACTTAAAAATCAATACAAAAATATCTTTTTAAATAATATTTACAGCATCTTAATCATTGCCGTTATTATTATCAACATCATCATCATCATAATCAATAACAGGAGACTTACTCAACTTACATACTTACTGAAGTTAAAACTCTTGATTTAAGTAATGAAATTATCGTTTTTAAAGATGATGATGTTTTTGATAATGATGCCAATGATGATTTCTATGATTACCAATGATAGTCATACTACATGCCCCGCAGAAGAAGGTACACAACAGGCAGGAGGAATAGAAGAAATGATAGAATATAAACAAAGAAGAAAGTTAAAAAGAAAAAAAAAAGGGAAATATTTTACTGTATTACTACTACATAAGACTACCGTTGTAGTACGGTATAAAAGTAAAATCCTTTAATGATGGTTTTTACCGTTAAACCAAATGTCTGAAAATTGAATTATCTTTTATTATGTGCATCTAACGAGGCAAAGGATGTCAAGTTTGTGTGTTTTACTCTGAAATTCTAGAGTAAAGAATATGTATGTACTCGAAATCATGACTGACTGAAAGCGAAGAAGAAAGGAAATAATCTACAAACTCTACTTGACTATTGACTTTTTATTTTGAGGGTTGTTCGTCATCATCATCATCATCGTCATCATTGTGATACAGTTATTTTGTTTTTCTGTTTGTTCGTTTAACACTTGTATGCTTGTATATGTTTTAGAACTTTGTCTGTTTGATTCAATTTGCAAATATGGATTTGTTAATCCTTGTCTTCTTCTGACAAGTGCGGTTTGTTTGAAATCATAAGTTTTGTGTAAGTGTGTATGTATGTGTTTTTATGTTGGTATATATTTGAAAATAGCATCGAAAATTTTGCAAGTAGCTAAAGGAAGTAGTATTTAATCCATTGTTAAATTATTGAGCAAGTGGTGTTTCTTATTCCATTCTATGCCAAACATTTGTTTAAGGGTGTGTATGTATTTGTTGACCTGTAGCATAATTTTTATTAGAGAAACGAAACAACATGTGTACTGTGGGATTTACATGTTAGCAAACTTAATTTGTGATAATTACCCAGTTGACAGGAGGCTGTAATAACACTTGACTCATTTGTGACAAGACAAATGTATGTATTAACGCACACATACAAGGCAAATAAACGAAATCGAGTATAAATAAATTAACATAAATGAATATTGATATACTTAATATATTAATTAGGGTACATACACACACTCATATAATTGAATATGCATGTATAATTAAACATTTAATGGTATTGGTATCATTATTAGGGTTGCCATTTCCATTTTGAGAAAAAGAGGACGCCAACCTCAAAAAAGGAGGACATTTGACCCAAAAAAGAGGACAATTTTTTTTAATAAATTAATTTAAAAAAAGTAAACTGCGCGACACAATATGCAAAAAAAAATGCATTTTTATTAAGGGAACAATTTTCATTTTCACTAAAAAAATCAATTTAATTCAAAAATATTTGGTTAATTTAAAAAAATGTCCAATTATAATTCAAAAATTTTAATTGTTTATCAGAATTTTCTATTTGTAATTCAAAATTTTCTAAATGGTTTTCAGAAAATTCCATTTGTATTTTAAACATTTCCATTTCAAAATTTTCTCAATGATTTTAAGAAAATTACTTTTGAATTTAAATAAATTCAATTGGAATTTTAGATAATTCCATTGTATTTCAGAAATGTCCATTTTTATTTAAAAATTATCTAAATGTTCAAATTCTGATTAATTTTTATTAAACAATAAAAATTGTTGTACTCGACCTTTAAAATATTATATTTTGAGTAGGTTTTTTTCTAGCTCGAGGTCATTATTTCCTTGACTAATTAAAACTATGATATTCTCATATAATAATTTTCAAGAAAATTATTTTTGTTTTAAATTTATTATGTTGGTGATTTTTTGCAAGTCTTTGTTGACTCGTGTTTCGGGATGATGATCGTGACCTTACTACGATGGTACAATTTTCGTCTTCTAATTCCCAATGGAAATAGAGTTGAATATGTATTTTTATTTTAGTTTGATCATAAACGATTGTCATTAAAGACCCTTTGCTACTTGTAGTACAGGGTTTTTATTTTTTGCTAAATAATCTTGACAATGGGATTAGACAAATCCCGAAACACGTGTCGATTAAGTTTTGCAAAAAATGACCAACATAAATAAATTTAAACAGAAAATTTTTTTCTTGAAAATTATTATATGAGATTATCATAGTTTTAATGAACTCGAGCTAGAAAAAAAACCTACTCAAAATATTATTATCTAAATGCTTTTAAAAAAATTTTATTTGTATATCAAAATTTTCTGCAAGGCATTTGAAAGATTTTGAATAGAAATAGAAATTTTTGAAATATATTTAATTGGAACATTCTGAAAAGCATTTAGACATTTTGGAAATATAAATGGACATTTTTTAAATTTAATTGGAAATTTCTGAAACGGATTTTTCTTAAAAGCATTTATAAATTTTTAAAATACAACTGGAAACTTTTCAAATACAATTGGAAATTTCTGAAATACAAATGGAATTTTTGGAAATTCAAAGGAATTTTCTTAAAATTATTATTTTTTTTTTAATTTGTAATGGAAATTTTTGATATACAAATCTTTTTTCGGAGAGCAAACTTTAAGACTGATGCTAACGTAGTTATTTTCGCACTACCTAGAGTGAATTTTTACTCGAAATATAATTAATTTGAAGCGTTTTTTTTTTTATTTTTCTGCGTTTTTTTCTCAAAAAGTTGACATTACAGCTGATGAGCGAAAATATGGCGATGAAAATTATTCAAAAGTTTAAAAGTTATAAAAAAAATTTTATCGGTTAAAGTGAAAAAAGTAGGACAACCCCGGACACTTTCTAAAAAAGAAGTAGGACTGCCCCGGACCCCCTAAAAAAGAGGACGGTGTCCGGGGAAAAGAGGACGGATGGCAACCCTAATCATTATGAACATGGACAATTTTTGATACATTCTACCCACCAGGAAAATTTCTCTTGCGGCACACAATGTTCTTAATTAAATTTGGAATAGTTTTAGAGAAGAGGAAAAATAGACATGTAATTTTTCTTTGCGGCCCAAACTTATTTTTAGGGTAAAAAGTTAAGGGCTATTATTTTTGAACATAATAAAAACAGTATCGATTCAGAATTGTCCTTGTGTAAAATTTTCAGAATGTCTTCTGAAATCGGAATTTTTTTCTGAAATCGAAACATCGGATAGATATTTGATACACTAGCATGCTGATAACACCGCTCAACAAATCGAAGGTTTTTGGCTCCGGTTTGAAGTTCCATATAAAATTTTTAAAGATTTTGACTCGCTGATTCCAAATTCGTGCTCCAAATTTTTCCATCACGTCTAGAATTTTAATTATTTGCGGTTGAAAATGCGAAAAAAACGCGCTTTTTGCCTTTTTTGAAAGCCTGCACCGCAGCCGCTGAGTGGAATAAAAATTTTGAATAAAGCGTGTGGAATAAAAATCTGGTATAAAGAGTGGAATTGAACTATGATCTCAAAAATATGATCAAAAAAATTTTTAGTTGTTGCACTATTATTGGCCAAACATGCATTTTAAAAAAAACACTGTCAAAAAAAATTAGAAAAAGCACCATTTTTAAAAGGCTCTACAACAAAAACCAGATGATCAATCTTTACTGCGATGTGCTCAAAATTTAGGCAAAAGTTTATTCTTTCTTAAGACTTTTAAACTTATTCAAGATATCTTCCGCTTTATACAAAAAATAACACAGAAAGCTTAATTTTGTAAAATATTTATTTTTTTGGAGTTTTTCTTTGAAAAATATCAAAAAACTAACGTAAATATTACAAAAATGGTAATTTTAACAGTATCATTTTAAAACGCAAGTAAAGCCCAACCGAACGTAATAATTTGAAAAAAAAAAATTGGGTTCTATGTTGGAGACCAAAGACAAATTATACTTTTGCACTTTATACCAGATTTGTATTCCATTGATTGGCTGCTGTGCAGGCTTTCAAATAATGCAAAAATAGTAATATTTCGCATTTTCAACCGTGAATAACTAAAAATCTAGACGTTATGGGAAAATTTGGAGAACAGATTTGGAATCAGGAGATCAAAGTCTACTGAAATTGATCATCAGAATTCAAACCGAAAAATGGGTGTTGAGCGGTGTAATTTTATAAAGTTTATTCTACGTCAGTGTTGCCAGTTTAGGGGTTTTCCCCCCAGATTTAGGGGTTTTTTTCTCATTTGGGGTTTTTTTTAGGGGGTAAAAATTTGAATTATTTTTTTGGGGGTTTTTTTAGGGGTTTTTTAAACAGAATTTAGGGGGTATTTAAAAAAATTTTTTTTCATTGCAATATTTTACAAATATTGCTGTAACGTTTTTTTTCAAAAATGAAAATATATAATATAAAATATTCACAACAAACTGTAAGAATTTCGTTCTGGTATCAAAAATGATTTTAAAAAGTACTTTTTTACCTCCAAAGACTTGTTTTTTGATAATTTTTTCAAGAACTAAGAAATCCAAAACAGCAATATGTACTTCAATTAGTTGTAAATTTTGTATAGAACAAATAAAGATGATGATGCAGGGATGGAAAAGTTTGATATCCTAAAGTAAAAACATGAAACTCAAAAATATCAAATGTGGTCCAATGCAAAAAAATCTTATTGAAAAACAACCTTTATTATTTTTTTGATAAAAAAATTATTAAGAAAAAATTTTGTACATTGAAAAGTACTTTTTAAAATAAGTTTTGATATCAAAAGGAAATGTCTATATGAGGCATTCCACACCAAATGTCCCGCTACAGAAAAACATGTGTCCCGTAAATTTCTGAATAGGTTGTTTGGATAGCCCTATATGTAACTAAGAAAATTACGTTTTTGGTTTTTCAAATTTTCGAAAACTGGGCTTAGGAGGCGTGGTCAAATATTGGAAAAATGGTAAAATTTGTGGCGAGTTGCCTTGATTAAATATTTATCACATTAAAACGGAATGCACCACAATGTCAAAAATTTACGGTCTTATATAGTTTTGTATGGGCTATCGATTAATTTTTTTTTTTTTGGAAAATTTTCAGAACCCGTTCTGAAATTTTCCATTTTTTAAAAAAGTCAATTTATCAAAAATCCGGCCACTTTTTTTTTTCTTTTTTGTTTATTTTTTTAAAAGTTTAGATGTTTGTCCATCCACACAAAAAAAATCAGAAACACGTTCATCTTTTTTTTCCGAGAAAATCGCATTTGAACTTTAAATTTCATAACAATTTTGTTATTTGCTTGTATTTCTTTGTTTTAAAGTTGCGAATGAGTAATATTAATTGCATAAATATTCGTCATACGCTCTGTTGACACAAGAAAATACAAGCAAATTACTAAATTGTTATGAAATTTAAAGTTTAAATGCGATTTTCTCGAAAAAAAAGATGAACGTGTTTCTGATTTTTTTTGTGTGGATGGACAAACATCTAAACTTTTAAAAAAATAAATAAAAAAGAAAAAAAAAAGTGGCCGGATTTTTGATAAATTGACTTTTTTAAAAAATGGAAAATTTCAGAATGGGTTCTGAAAATTTTCCAAAAAAAAAAATTTTAATCGATAGCCCATACAAAACTATATAAGAACGTAAATTTTTGACATTGTGGTGCATTCCGTTTTAATGTGATAAATATTTAATCAAGGCAACTCGCCACAAATTTTACCATTTTTCCAATATTTGACCACGCCTCCTAAGCCCAGTTTTTGAAAAATTGAAAAACCAAAAACGCAATTTTCTAAGTTCCATATAGGGCTATCCATATCACCTATTCAGAAGTTTACGGTACATATGTTTTTTTTCGCTGGACATTTGGTGTGGAATGCCTCATATCTATATCGCATTCTTGTGATGATATGCTAGAGTTTTCTGGTACGATCTAGTGTGTGTGTCCTTCTCCGTGAAATCAATCATGAATTTTTTGTCCCCTTTCATATTGATGAAATTTGGTTTAGTTGTTAAACTAAGTGAAAAATTGACAAATACAATACATTTTAGCCCTGTAATTCAACAGGGGCCGAAATTACGATTGGTCACAGTTTAGCCCAGAATCTTAAAATCGCGACACTCTTACACCTTAAAAATTCAATTCAATTGAATTAGTAAACTTGATGCAGATTTTTATGCTGTAATGGATATTTTTTCTGAATTCTCTGTCATTTAGTTCTAGAAAATACCACAAATAAGCGGATTATTTAGCTAATTTTACAGAAATATTTAGTTATCCTGTTTTCATGAAAATAACACCTTAACTAAAAAATTAACACTTTGAAAAAAAAAAACTTAGAAAATTTTGTTGAAAAAATTACAATCGCTTTTTTATAAGTTAAAAAAATATGCTCAAAATCTTTTATAAGTCTTTTACACGTATAAAATAATTTTTAGATGTTAATCTAAAAACAGAAGAATGCTTTGCTAAAACCAGCAAATTTTTCTGCTAAAATCAGCCAATTTTCCAGCTGAAATCAGCTGATTTTTTTGCTGTCTTAGCAGATTTTCTCATATAGCTCAAAATGGGTGTATTTTCAGCAGATTTTTCTGCTAATTGGACAAAGGTTTTATTTTGAGTGCACAATTTGTGTAACAACTAAACCAAATTTAGTCAAAAATTGGAAAGGGGTCGAGAACATTTTTTAGCTATTTTTAAATGATTTGACAAAGAATGACCCATATAAGTCGTCAATAATATATTTTGTTTGGTGTTTTTCGGTAATTTATATAATTTTTTATATTGATTGACCTTCTGAATTTATTAAATATCTATATTTTTTAAGTTAAAATTTTTTAGGGGTTTTATTTTCAAAATCGCTCAAATCTAGGGGTTTTTTGACATTTTGTAAGGCTGACCAAAAAAATATATTTTGATTTAATTTGATATAACTAGCAAAAATTAAATTATTTCAATTTAAAAAAGTTTAGGGGTTTTTTTGAAAATTGCCCTAATCTGGGGGTTTTTGAAACTTTTTTAGGGGGAAGATAAAAAAGTACCTGGCAACACTGTTCTACGTACACCATACGTATGAGAAATAAAAATATCGGTAAATACATATTGTTCATACGTTATGGTGTACGTAGAATAAACATGTGAGAGTTTTAAATGTGGATGTGCGGAATCTTAAACAACCTCCATTGTATTAAAAAACAAGTAGAAAACTTAAATTTGACTTGGACAAATACCCTCCATAAATACTAGGGCGTTTCACCAACATTTTTTTTTTTTTTTTTGATTTTTGCAACTCTTGAAGCGAAATATAAATAAATTATGGCCTAAAATATTTTTGAGATTTTTTTTTTCACATTTTTAGAACGTCGTGATGAACTCGCTCAAATAAAATAAACTTCAAATAAATAAGTGATAGTAAATTTTCCAATATGAAAAAAAAAATTACAATTTTGATTATAAAAAATTTGTTATGACTAAAAAACTTTATTTTAGTAATTTTGTTCTAGTTAAAATTTTTTTAGTGTAAAAAAATATTTTTGAGGGACAAAAATTTTTTGGAAAATATATTTTTGTGACTTACCAATGTTTTTAAGGCTAGTTTTTCAATACGTGAATTTATGGTGAAACCAATCTGAAATTTACGGTTTTGATCATAACTTTTGAACTAGCGAACCGCAAAATTTGTCAGAATCTGAAACTTTTTCTGAGAGTTTTTTTCCCGCACTTTTTCATTTCCCTGGAAAGCAAGAAATTATTTTAATTTTTCCGGGATCCCGCTGCGAAATTTCCACTCCATATAAAATTAATTTTTATTAAGAAAATTTTTATTAAAAAGCTTAATAACTCTCTAAAAAGTAAGTTTGAGAAATAAATACACAAACATGTCCATGTAAATTACGTATTAACTTAATAACTTTGATTTTTTAAATTTCTTACCGTATTTTAATTATCACGAAAAAGGATTTTTCTTAAAACAATATAAAAGAATAGCACAAAAAAACTAGAGATATGAGATCCAAAACGTAAAAACAAAGAAAATTATAGTCATTGGTCGTAGTCAACCTAACCGTTCTCGGTTAGGTTGAATTTATTAAAAATGAGTTGTAAATAAATAGAAAGAATATATAAAAATAGTTGATCATGTGATCAAAAACTATTATTATTAGTCATTGGTCGTAGTTCAAACACCAACCGATTGGATCCATATTTAGTTAGATTTTGATTATTGTGAAATAAGCCCAAAAAGGGTCCGGTTATGATCAGAATTGACAAGATCACAAAGAACCTACACGTAAACACCTACAAAGAAAATTTTAATGGAATTTAAGAGATTTATGTAAATATGGAAAGGGCGGTTTGTATGGGGATTTGTAGTAAAAATGGTCCGATTCCTTTATTATTCGGAATTATGAATACAAAGTACCTACATTTACCAGCAAAGTTTAAAAGCATGCCTTTTATAACATGAATATTATTCTCATTTAATAGCCCGTTCTCACTCGCGTTTTAAAAAATGTTTAAAGAAAAAAAAAAACACACGAAACCTAATGTGAGTTAAAAACAAACGACGTTTAGTCACTGATGTTTATACACCGAGTATAGCCTAGTGGTTATGACTTCGGCTTACAAAACATGAGAGATTTTAACGACACAGGTTCGAAGCTCATGTCAGGCTAGTCTGTTGATAAAAAAACATATAAAGAATTTTTCTAGCAAATATCAAATAATCAATTTAATGTAATTGCCTACTGATGACGTAGAAGTGGCTACAGAAACCATGGTCTAGGGTAAATCCACATTTAATTTAATCTTTAGAAGACACAATTTTCTTCTTCAATCAGAAAAACACAAACAACAAATTAAATACACTTGGCTTACGCCGAAAAAATATAATAAATATGAAAATGTTTTATGTTTAATAAACGTTTTTATGGGGGCTTGGTCTTAACATAGACTGATTTTTTTCCAATTTAAAACACTCAGAAACACTTTTTGCTGAAATGAATATTTTAACTGAATTCTCTGAAATTTAGTTCTAAAAAATAACAGAAATTAAATGATTATTTTGCTAATTTTACAGAAATTTATAGTTATCTTGTTTTCAAGAAAATGTTTTAAGATTTTTTTTTCAAAGATTTAAAAAAAAAAAATATTTTTTTTTGAAAAACAGCAAAACTAAAAATTAACAGTTTGAAAAAAAAAAAAATTCTTGAAAAAAATACAATCGCTTTCTATAAGTTGAAAAAAAAAACTTAATGCTTATAATCTTTTTAAATCTTTGTTAAATCAACAAAATACATTTTAGATGTTTAGATTGTTTATCTGAAATCAGCAGATTTGTATGCTAAAATCAGTAGATTTTTCAGCTTAAATCAGCAGTTTTTTCAGCTCATTCTGCAGATTTTACCGGTTTTTCCAGTATTTTTCCTGGGATCCCGCATAAAAAAACCCCGGGAAAGCGGGAAATCGAAATACCGGGATTTCCCTTCGAATGTCTCAGAATCTATAAATTTTTTATACGAAAAATTTCCAGAGTCTGGGACCTTTGCTATACGAAAAATATCCTAGAATCTAAGGCCTTTTCTACACAAACAATTTCTCAGAATCTAAGATTTTTTCTGTACGAAAGATTTCTAAGAAACCGGGACTTTTTCTGTCTCCGAATCTGGAACTTATTTTATACGGAAAATGACATAGAATCCGAGATTTTTCTGTTTTTTTTTTGGTATAGAAAAATTCTCAGGTTCTTAGTCCTTTTTGGTTTCGAAAATTCTGAGATTCTTTCTATAGATTTTTTTATTCTGAGACGTTTTTCCATAGAAAAGTTCTTCGACATTCTATCTATAAAATAATTAAAAAATTCTTAGACAAGGTTCCTATATAAAAGGAACTAGGCTCTGAGAAATTTTTCCAACTAAAAAATATTCAGATTCTGAAAGATTTTTTATAAATGTTAGATTTTTTACAAATTTTACCAAAGAAAATTTTTTAGATTTAAAATAATATTTCGTACTAGTGCCCCCCATTTCCCGGTTCTCGGTATTCCCGGGAATACCGGTATTCCCGGTTCTGATACCGGTTACCCGGTTCTGGATATATTCCCGGGAATACCAGTATTCCCGGTTGTGATACTGGTACCGGTTCTCAAAAATAAAAAATTACTATACCATAAAATATTTAAATTACACAATTTAATCAGTATTTCAGAAATATTTAGTTGTGTTTGTAAAACTATTTAAAAATCGTGTAACTATATATTTTTTAAGTACATAAAAAAATGGAAATGTTTTGTATTTTTTTTGGTAAAAGCGAATAAAAAAATTTAATTCTTCACAATTTTACAAAATATACATACCGGTAGTCCCGGAAATACCGGTAATACCGTCAGAACCGGAACAGGGAATACCGTTATTCCCGGGAATACCGGGAATAATTCAAGAACCGGGAAACCGGTACCATTTCCCGGGAATACCGAGAATACCGGTATTCCCGGTACTACGGTACTGACCGCAGGCACTATTTCGTACTAAAAAACTATCCGGTTCTGATTCCTGAGTAAAATTTACACATTATTTTTCTTGTCTCACTACGTTTTTTTTACGAAGTTTATTAGGAAGCGAAGGGAACTTCCTAATAAACTTCGTAAAATTTCTCTAACAAAATTTAAAGTGTTTTATGAAAATAAATTTTAAAAGCTTAAATATTTTTTTTTCTATATTTTCCCTTCAATACAAACATTTTCAAAGTTGACGAAAAATAAAAAACATACACATTTATTGAATCACAGAAATAAAATTGGTTAAGAGGATTAAGTTTAACGTCTGGTCACTTAAGTACAAAAAAACGAGTAAGGCTTTTACAAAAATAAAATAAAAAATTCATGGTATAAAATAAGGACGGAAGAAAAAATATTGATTCAATCGTTTATTTAAAAAATTTTATGTTTTTATTAAATTTATTAAGTCAGAGTCAGTGAGCGAACTGATAAAATTAAATATAATTTAATGAATTAGTTTTAATTTCATTAGTTTTTCGATTTGGCAACACTGAAAAAAATATTTAAACTTCAGACAAGCATTAAATGCATTTTGCCTTACAACAATAAGGAAAACTTTAATTGGTCTTGTGAAACTTATGATACTTTGTTAAAATATAATTACTAGGGATGAGATTTCCATGCAAATGCATGTTTTTTGTCGATAGTCTTAAAACGATACCAACCAATTATATTTCCGAATCAAGAAAATGCATTTTTCTGCATATTTTGGTTTTGAATGCATATTTTGTGCATATTTACACACGAGTACTACACATGAATACAATGAAACATAACTTTTTATTAATTATACTACTCAACAAAAGTCAATTTTTTTTTGCAGAAACTTCTAGAACACATTTTTGAAAGTACGAATCTGTCATCATAAACATTTTATCAAATTGTCTTCTGAACATATAGGCCTTTTTTACAGACTAAACCCTTAAACCCAAGAAAGAAGGGTAATAATTAGGGATGAGATTTCCATGCATGTTTTTTGTCGATAGTCTTAAAACGATACCAACCAATTATCTTTTCGAATCAAGAAATTTGCGTTAAAATGGCATCGATTTGTTTTTGCATATTTTGCCGAAAATGCATATTTCTGCATATTTTGGTTTTTAATGCATATTTTGTGCATATTTACAACTTTTAAGTGCATATTTTGGCATAAATTAGCAAAAACACAAATTCAAATTTATTTGTTTCAAAAACTTTTTTAAATTTTAAAAATTTATTTTGAAAATAAGAAAAATTATTTTTTTTCTTCTTAATTTTTTTTATAGATTGTCTTAATTTCTAAACAAATCTTGCTTACTTAAAGTCTTAAATCTTGCTATTCAAAACCCGGTGTTTTTTATTGGATATTTTTAGGTTTTTTAGTGCATATTTTCAGTTTTTTAGCGCATATTTAAGTGCATATTTTAGAATTTTTAGTGCATGAAAATCTCATCCCTAATAATTACATATTTTGCTTTGAATCTTTCACAGAAAAAAAAAAATGAATTTAAATTACGAAATTTTTTGATTCAATTACAAAATTAATTGTTTTTGGACCTATCCTGAAAATTCACATAATGACATTTTGTTTTGTTACACATTTTGTTTGAAAATAATTTTAACATTAAAAAAATTTTTTTTTTTTATTTTTTCATGTTAATGCGTTGGCTGTTAACAACAATATATATAAAACCGATTTATTTTATATTTTCAGCAAAGTTAAAAACTCAATTAAATATTTAATTAATTCAATTACAATATTTAATTGAAGTTGCATTTAATATCAAATAAAATTATAATTAAAAAAATATTTACGATATTTTTTCTGTGTTATTTTAGTTCAGAATTGGCAATTGATCGTTGTTGTAGGCTGGGTAATTTTAAATTAATTAAGCAAGTATTCATTGCCTTAAATTAAATTTCATCTTCGTTTATATATAACCATTCTTATTTCCTTTTAAAATACCTCCATACATAGATATCTCTTTCAAGAGTATAAAATTATACTACTTTATAAAAGTAGTTAGTTGATACTTAATAAATCTCATTAATAGTTAGCATAAAATGAATATTTCACTTTATTTTCAGAATTCATATATAATTTATGTTGATGTCTGTCTCATAAGAGTTATATTATCTGTAGAAATATTTATGTGTGAGTATTTGTTTGGTATTATGTGTAGTATATGATTTACTAACTTAAACACCTTGAGTGTAATTTAATCTTAACAACGAATAGTTTTACTTAAAACACAACAACACCAACACCTAGATTTGATACTAAACCTTATACATACATATATAAACTATGTATAGTTTGGTAAATGGTTGGTTAGAGTCCATTAAAAGGGAACTTGAGACATGGTCATAATGTGCTAAAATACTTATAAATATGAATTACAAATTCATATGTACGTAAACAAGATATACAGTGGGGGGCAATAGTGTCCCAGTCTGCACAGTTTCGAGGCGACAATTTTTTCGAAGTTTTTTCGAGGCTTTTCCGCAATAACGATTCGAAGTCGATATTATATACAGTCGATATTTTAACGTTTCTCGAACTCATATTTTTATTGAAAAACTAATCGATTTCGAAATGATTTCCAATCTACATTTTAGGAATTCTCGTATTTGTTGTTCCATAAAAAAATATTTATTTGCAATATACTAACATCGAGTTTTAGTTTTATTAAATTTTACAAAAATTCCACAAATTTTACTTTTATTATTAAAAAAAATAATATCTAACACTAGAACAATAAAAAAAAAATAAAAAAATAAATCCGCGACCGGGGTTTGAACCAAGGCCAAAAATCTACAAATCATAAGCTGCCGAACCTGCTAACCAACTAGGCCATACACAACTTGAAATTTGTTTGTACTAATACATATATATTTTGAAATAAAAATATTTTCAAATTGGGAGAAGTATGTCAAAACAAAATAAAATGAATATAAAAACAGGGTAATTCAAATAATAATACAAATTATAATTTAAGGGCAATTCAAATAATAATAAAAAATTCAAATTTTAGTAAAAGTAATTTTAAAAAACTACTTTTATTATCAAACTTTGGCTGAAGGAGTAAGGCGTTCAACCAGTAAACTGGGAGTTCTGAGTTCAAATCTCAAGTGAGGCAGATAAAAACAGTAATTAGTAAAAATTAAATTTAAAGAATAAATAAATTAAATTAGTAAAAATTAGTTAATTGTAATTTTGATCAAATATTTGGGTCTAAATCGACCCAGGCCTGAATTCAAAGAGATATTTCCCCCTGTCGTAAGGCGAAATTCTTAATGGACTGGTTCAGAAACAACAATTTTCCCCAATTATATTGGCCAAAGGATATTAAAACAGTCACCAGACATTAACCCAATTGAAAACATTTGGTCTACTACCGATCGTGCCCCTTAAATCTACCAAATAACTATAAAAGTGAATTGATCAACGGTATGAAGGATATCTAATCGAAAGCAACCATAAATGACTGCTCCAAATCGGTCAAATCGATTTCTAATAGGATTAAATGTACTTTTAAAAGCTAAAGGAACAAATATTTCATCAGGCTGTGTTTAAATTTTGATCAACTTTTCATTTAATGAACTATTTTTTTTAGTGCGCTATAATTATGAACAGTCTATTTAAGACTTTTTTTATAAAACCACCTCTGATATTTTTATTGTGTTATTTAAAACTGAATTGTGACTTGAATTAAATAAATTTGAATAAAAATGATTAATTGACACAAAAAAACTTGACATTTTTTTGATATTTTGAATAGAAATAATAAGTTGTAAAAAATAATTTAAAGTGCGCTATAATTTTGAGCAGTACTTTATTAACTAATATCCTGGTTTGTCAGAACCAAAAAAAAAAAAACAAAAACAAATTTAAAGAAATGTTAGAGTAAGACCCATACGGTCCTTAAATTTGTTTTCGAAGTTTTTTCGAAGTCAACATTGATGCTGAAAGCCTTATCACACCAGAATGAAATGTTTTGCCGTTGAAGTAAAATAATATGTACCCTAGTAAAAATGATTTTGTATATGTCCATGTATAAATTGATACAAATTTATCTAATTTTACATGTAAATATATCATTATACATATAATATTATATAAAAAATTACACAGATGAGACCAAAATTCGTATCAAATTTTATCTGGAGTAATAACAAATTTGATATAATTTGATACGATTTTTGGTCATATCTGATTGATTTTTTATATAATTAAAAATAAAAAGATCTAACTATTTATAAAATGATATATTTATATCAATTTATATATGGCTATATACGAAATCATCTTTACTAGGGTAATAAAAAAAATTTCGAAAAAAATTTCATTTGTTTTTATGGCCAAACTTTAACCCATTAGCGGCACGGGTTAAAATTGTCCGAAATACGAACTGGATACGTTCGAAACTAGAGACTAAATGTAGTAAAAATGCATTTACAGTTTTTCTTTTCGTGATCCTGTTTCCTTTTAAAAGGACTTCAAAGTTTTGGAGGATTAAATTTTATAAATATTTTTTTAATATTTGTACTTGTCCTAGGATGCCAGTAGTGATAGCCAAAGAAAGAGAAGGATCTCCCCTAATTTTATGTTAAAATTTTTATACCACAAGGAACCATAATTTTCCCGGCAATTGACAGAATTAGAAGTTATTATTTGCGACACCCTAATATATGTACACATTCCCATATTAATATTATTATGTGTAACATCACTCAACTAAATACATAATGCTAGTGTATGATTAAAACACATACTTGCACAACACTAATAAATAATCGTATTATTATCTATAAGTATCTATGTATGCATGCGTCTGTGTTAGTATTAAATATTCTCAAGTTTATTCAGGAGTTAGAGTAATCTTTGTCTAATGTTTATGTGAATGTTCTTCTACATACTTTTGGGAGCTAATATCATAGAGAACGTGTTAATAATTAAGATTTTATAGCTTAAATCTAAACAAGAAATTTTCGTATAAATAAATACACACTTTATAAGTATGTATTTATGTATAATAAAATATGTAATGAATATAGATACAACGTAATTGTGATGAATCGTCATTAGCGTGTCCCGAAAATGAAAAATTTTAGGGCATACCCCTAGAATGATGCTTAGTAAAGAGCTGATTACGGAAAAAAATATTAAAAAAATTTTAGAGGTCATCTTCAGGGCGCAACCAGCGCTTAAAGTTTGCATCCGTAGTGCATTTGGTGAAAAAATATTTTTTTTTTATTTTTCAAATTGGTGCCAAAAGTTTCGTTAGGTAGAGTACATTCTGGAAAAAATATTTATAAAGTATTCATGGAACAATTTTGGTCCAGCACAACGTTTTGAAATTTTGAAAAGGTGTAATTTATTATATATTTTTTTAAGTTTTTTCAAAAACCGGAGTTTGTAAGAGTTCTTTAAAGATTTTGTATAAAACGGAGTTTATGTTCAAGCCTTTGTATAAAAAACAGTTTTTTACAAAAACTTAAAAAAATATGTAATAAATTAAGCATCTTTGAAGTTTCAAAACGTTGCGCTGGACCAAAATTGCTCCATGAAAACTTTATAAGTATTTTTTCCTGAATGTACTCTACCCAACGAAACTTTTGGCACCAATTTTAAAAATAAAAAAAAATATTTTTTTTTACCAAATGCACCACGGATGAAAACTTTAAGCGCTGGTTGCGCCCTGAAGATGACCTCCAACATTTTTTTAATTATTTTTCCCGTAATCAGCTCTTCAATAAGCATCGTTCTGGGGGTATGCCCTAAAGAAATTCCCAAATTTCCTGATTTCGGGACATGCTAATCGTCATAGATAAATTAATTTTATTAATATTTTTAATGTTTACAGGTTTAAAGGGAGTTTAAACGAGAAAAACAGCCTTAATAAACACGCAATACTTTTAAATTCCGTTTCTTTTTTATTTGAAAGATAAATTATTGTTATAATTTTAAAATTTTATAACACAAAATTTGGTAAACTAAAATTGCCAGGGTTGTTTGTCACTCAATTGTAGAATGTTTTTTTTTTTTAAGGGAAAATCGGCTGCAGTTGTTCAGCAGAAATTACAGATTTTGATGATTTTTTTTTATTTGTAGATTTTTAAATTCTCTAGTACTTACCGTCTCCATTTCTTTTAAATTTTTACTTAATAATGTTTTTAATAAAAGGAGAAAAGTAAATTTTTCCGTTTTTAAAGTTTACAGCAGAATAACTTCAACAAAAATCAATATTTTTCAAAAAATGGCTACACTAAGAAAATTATGTCATTAACTGTTTGTAGGTTATTTTAAAAAGTAATCAGTAAAGTCATTTTAAAAGAAAAATCACTTATTTTATAAAGGATTTATTTTTTTGCTGTTTCTGTAGTTTAAAAAAAATAATTTACTGTATTAAAAACGAATTTTCTGTTACATTTAATTTCGGCAGTAAAATATTTTTTCTATAGTTTTACTGTTTTTCAATACAAAATAACTGAATATTCACTAGTTTTTTAATGTTTTGGTTAGTCATTAAATTAACATTTAAAATTGACTGTAATGTGTTTTTATTTTAAATGAAAAAAACAGTGGAATGGGTTTTAAATAAAATTTCATTTGTTTTAAGTGAATATTCACTGGAATTTACCTACATAATTCTTTGAGTGTACGGTAAGTACAAGAGAATTTAATAATCTACAAATAAAAAAAATCATCATAATCGGTTCTGTAGTTTCTCCTGTATAACTGCTGCCGATTTTGTCCTTTAATTATTTAAATCTACAGATGTTGCTATAAAATTAACAGATTTAAACATGATAATGTGTTTAGGCTAATTTTAAAAATGATGCAGGACGCCACCTCAATTTGACTCTATAAATTACCGACTAACAAAAGGAAAATAAGAATCACTGTTTTCATTTTTTTAAAACCAAAAAGGTTTGTCACTTTGATTTGTAACTTGGATAATAATTACCCTGCTGGTGAATAAACCCGTTTTTCACCAGCTGGTGAATAAAATTTCATAAAAAAAATTTTTCATAATTTTTTTTTTTCATACACTCAAAATATTTTGTAGGCAAAAACAAAAGAAAAACACATTCCAACCATTCCAGTAATTATTCATTTGTTTTAACAAACATCAACATTTATTTTTTACTGTTGACAAAATTTTCTAAAATAAATAACTTTAAACATTAAAAAATTACGTTTTTTTCACTCTTTTTTACCAACAAATTCGAAAAAAATAACCATCGAAAACATTAAAAATTAATGATAGTTCTGTTATTTTTACCAACAAATTTCAAAAAAATAACCTACGAAAACAATAAAAATTAATGATTTCGTAGGTATTTTTTTACAATTTTTTATTGAAATATTTTTTTAAAAATTTTTAATAAAATTTTTGGGGAATCGATCCCGCAATCAACTACATTCTGGCCAGACACTCTACCCATCGTGCAAAAGTCACTTCATACAAACATGTTTTTATATTTCTATAAATAATGTGTTGATTTTTTTTTTCTACAAAAAAATAACTGACTTGTGTAGGTAAAAACTAATGAAAAAAATACTAACAATTTAAAAAAAAATTACTTACACAAATCATTAAAAATCAAAAGAATAATCAGTAGTTTTTACTAACAGAACAAAAATAAATGACTTTAAAAATTAAATGTTAATGAAAGTCTTTATTTTTTAGTGTGTTATTTTTGAAACAAAGGACTGAAGTAGTCATTAATAAAAACTGAACATCAAACAAATGTTTTTTCTTTTAAAAACGACTAAACGGAAAACTTTTTAAATAAACTACAAACAGTTAATGACATAATTTTTTGAGTGTAAGTTTTTTTTTATCCAATTTTTATTTTTTTCTAATTTTTTTTTTTTCATCAAATTTTTGTTTCATATTTTTTTTATTATTTTTTTTATCATGTTTTTTTATAAATTTTTTAATTCATTAAATATTTTTTTATCAAATATTTTTTTTCAATTTTTTTTAATTTATTTTTCACCAAAATTTTTTATTTTTTTCATAATTTTGCTTTTCATCACTCAAAAAATTATGTT
This sequence comes from Pegoplata infirma, assembly GCA_963921195.1. Lineage (NCBI taxonomy): Eukaryota > Metazoa > Arthropoda > Insecta > Diptera > Anthomyiidae > Pegoplata > Pegoplata infirma. Next base: position 3,438,024 of record OY992537.1, on the reverse strand, counting down.
ATTAAAAAAATTAAGACTTTCATTAACATTTAATTTTTAAAGTCATTTATTTTTGTTCTGTAAGTAAAAACTACTGATTATTCTTTAAATTTTTTATGATTTGTGTAAGTATTTTTTTTTTTAAATTGTTGGTTGTTGAGATATCATTAGTTTTTACCTACATAAGTAGGTTATTTTTTTGTAGAAAAAAAAAATCAAAAAATTATTTATAGAAATATAAAAACATGTTTGTATGAAGTGACTTTGGCACGATGGGTAGAGTGTCTGGCCAGAATGTAGTTGATTGCGGGATCTATTCCCCAAAATTTTATTAAAAATTTGTAAAAAAATATTTCAATAAAAAATTGTAAAAAATTACATACGAAATCATTAATTTTTAATGTTTTGGTAGGTTGTTTTTTTGGAGTTTGTTGGTAAAAATAACAGAACTATCATTAATTTTTAATGTTTTCGTAGTTTATTATTTTCGAATTTGTTGGTAAAAAAGAATTAAAAAACCGTAATTTTTTAATGTTTAAATAAATAACATTAAACATCCTACGACAACATTAAAAATTAGAAAAATTTTGTCAACAGTAAAAAATAAATGTTGATGTTTATTAAAACAAATAAATAATTACTGGGATGGTTTTCAATTGTTTATTCACTGGTTTTAAATGTGTTTTTCATTTGTTTTTGCCTACAAAATATTTTTAATGATGAAAAATCATTATCAGTGTCATTTCATGTCAAATCATTATCAATTTTCCTTGAATTTAGCATACTTCCCCATTTTTTTGTTTATTTTTTTCTGAGATTTTCAGATTCTCCAACTGTCTGAACAATTATTCTGCTAATTAGACAAAGATTTTAAAAGTTAAAATATCAGCTACCTAAAGAGGCTAAAATCAGCAAATTTTTCATATGACTAAGGTGCAGTGTATTTTATTTAGCGGATTTTAAAACTAAAATATATATTATCCCACAATTTAACATTTTCGTTTATAGTTTTATTGTAAAAAAATACAATAATTTATCTCCCCAAAAGCTATTTTATCCATTTAAATAAAAACTATTTTTTTTAAATATTGGCATAAAAAAATAATAAATTCAACTTAAAATTTTATAATTAAAGCTTTAAAAAAGCCGCCTCGGTTATTAAGGAAAATCATATTTCCAAAAGAAAATATTAAATGCGGTTTCTTTAAAAGACTTTAAAAGACTTTAAATAATTTTCGATCAATTTAGTTTTTTATAATTTTTTGGGAAAATTTAGTTAAACACCGAAATATTCAAATAAAAATATTCATTATAAAAATATTTGTATAACTTTTACACTGGTACTTTACATTGGTATTTATTTATTTATTTATTTATTTATTTGAAAAAACAGCACAACAAGAATAAATCTTATACAAATTACAGTACTGCTAAGATGTAGTTACGAAAATATTGTTACATAAAATATCTTAAAACTAATACATAAAAAAACACTAATATTAATATTTAAATTAATTTTGGAAAGTGTTGACAAAGGCACGATTTAATAGGTATTCATTTAAAAAATAAAAAATACAGCTAATAACATTAGATATTTAAAGGTTAAAATAAATATGTGATATTTGTTATCGCACGGGTTTAAAGTGTTTAAATATTTTATACTTGAACAGCTTTGCATTGCTAATTATTTGAGTTTTAGCGGGTAGTTCGTTCCAAAGTCTAATAGTGCTAATATAAAAGTGTCTTTCAGATATAAGTTTGTGAAATCGTATGGAGTTTATTTTTCTGAATCTGTTTGACATCGAAAACCGTAATCTTCTGTATAGGTAATAAGGTTGTTTTATATAGATCAGTTTGTGCAATAATATCAGTGATCGGCAGTTTAATAGATTTTCAAATGATATGTTGAAGATTTGGTTGGCGAATCGAGTAATACTATCATATCTTCTACGTCCAAATATGTATCTGGCGATGTTGTTATACGTGACCGTAAGCTTCTGCGAGCTTACCGAATCACAGTTGGAGAACAGTTCGCATCCATAAAGCAGTGTAGGTATTAAGTACGTTTTTGCGAGTAGCATTCGAATGTTGAAAGGAGTGTAATGCTGCGTCATCCACAAGTTTCTTAACATAGCATAAGACCTGCCGCAGATTGCATTGATGTGATCTGACCAATCAAGTTTTTTGTTGAAAATAACTCCTAGATTTTTGGCAGTTTCTGCTATTTCAATTACAGAGTTGTTAATAAGTATTGGTGGCAGGTTAGTTATTAAAAAGTTTTGTTTTCCAATAATCATTGCCTTTGATTTTTTTGCGTTTAAACTCAGACCATTCGCTGAAGCCCATTTGGATACATTGTTAAGGTCATGATTAACTTTCCTTATGCAATTAATAACATCTGTTGGTATACAACTTATGTAAAGTTGTACATCATCTGCATACATTTGAATACCACAATATTTTAGTTGGGATGGAAGATCATTAGCATATATTGCAAATAGTAAAGGACCAAGTATTGACCCCTGTGGCACACCGCGCATTAAAGAACTGTTGTAAGATTTTTCTGAGCCATTGTATACTGATTGACTTCTATCACACAGATAAGAAGAAACCAGTTTAACGGCAGTTGTTGAAAAGTAAAAGTGGTTTTTCAGCTTATAACATAGAACAGTGTGGTCAACTGTATCAAAAGCTTTTGAATGATCAAGTAAAATTAAAATTGAAGTCATATTGCTATCTACTTTTGTTCTCAGCTCCTCAGAAACATCAATAAGAGCTGTGATACAACTGTGTTTAGGTCTGAATCCTGATTGTCTTTCAGTAAGTAGAGAATTATTACATATGTACTGGTTCATTTGATTGTGCATTAAACGTTCCAAAGCCTTTGATAAATAAGGTAAAATAGCAATTGGCCGATATTTCTTATCGGATTTTAGAATTGGAATAATCTTAGCGTGTTTCCACTCTAATGGGAAGGTAGATGATAGTAGAATCGTGTTGAACAGATGAGTTATGTGCGGTAAAATATATGGTAATATTAATTTTATAAATTTAGGATGAATTTCATCATGTCCTACAGAATTAGATTTAATACTTAAAATTGATTCCAAGACATCTTCCTGTGTGACATTTTTGAAGTCAAAAGATAATGAACCATGATTTGAAGAGTTAACATTCATATTGTAAGAGACAGAATTGTTCGAAATGTATCTAGAATTGTAAAAGTTTAAATCCGCTACTGGCATAGGAATATTAGAAAACTCAGTATTTAGTTCATTAACATCAATTGTGTCATCAGATTCAGCATTTTTATTTATAATACCCATTGTTCTAATTTCTCTCCACTTCTTTTTTGAGCAAACAGCTGACTTAAATTTTTCCTCATAATAATGTGATTTAGCAGTCCTTATCTTTGAGTTCACTTTTCTTCTACAGGTTTTAAAAAGATTATGTAATTCACCTGTTCTAAACTTTTTCCAGCGTTCGTAAGCGAGATTTCGATCATTAATTAAAGATTTTATCTCAGTTGAAAACCATGGCTTTTCATTACGTATTTTCTTTGATTTAATTAAAACATACTTCTCAAATAAGTAAAGTGTGTTATCCTGCAAAAATTTAGTTTGATCATTAACATTAGGCATATAGAACATTTGGTTCCATTGAATGTTGGCAAGTTCCGTTTCCAGTAATTGATAGTTAATATTTTGAAAGTCTCTAAAAGTTAGTTGTTGGGTTTCCGTATTACATTTAAAATCATAAGAGACAAAAATAATATCATGTTTTGAAAATAAAGATGCAGAAAGCTGATCATATAATATCAAACGAGAGTGATTATCTATAAAGCAAAGATCCAATAGTGTACTCGAAGTGGAAGTGAAATGAGTTGGTGATAAGCAATTTGTAGGCATTAGTCCAATGGCATTCATATCATCAACTAAGCTCCTTTCGACGAGTATGTTTTCATTAAAGTCACCAGTTAAAATAACATCAGAGTAACCCAGTGTAAGTGTTGAAAGTTCTTCTATCAGTGGAGTGATATCTATACTTGATCTAGGTCTATAAACAGTTCCCAGTAAAAGCTTTTGGTTGGCGCTGAAGACGTCCAGAAAAAGATATTCCAATTTATTAGAATTAGAATTCTCTTCCTCTTCTTCCTCCTCGCCCTCCTCAAGCTCCCCTTCCTCCTCTTGCTCCTCTTCATTCCTTTCCTCAACTTGACTTTTGCATTTCAATTTACATCGAATTGTATTTTTTACGTAAATAGCAACACCACCTGCGTTAGTAAGTCTATCTGAGCGAAACAGTCGATATCCTCTGAGATTATAATTACTATCCTGAACATCAACGTGAAACCAAGATTCTGAAATACATATTATATCAATACCAGATTCTTCAAATATTAAACGAAATTCATCCATCTTGTTATTTAAGCTCTGAGCATTAATATGGCAGACATTAAGGCCGGAAGTTCTTTTTGAAAGTATTCTGATCATATTATAAAGATTTTCAGTGGAACCAACCCTCCTATTATCGTCAAATGGAAAAACCATCATTAGAAATACAGTTTTTCATAGCAATGCAAGCAAAAGTATATTGTATTAAAATTTTATCACAAACGGCATCATGGATAACAAAAATCATCAATTTATTATAAGTAAAAGTATAATTTAAAAAAGTATAAACAGTATAAACAAGTTTAATAAATAAAACAATTAAAAAGATTTCAAAATTTATGATATTTGGAAAATTTATATTATGCGATAACATTATCACCCGAATTTCGGGGTAAATTTTCATTAAAGGCAGGAATATTTCTTTCATCTGAATTTTGAAAACGAAACGATATCTGCCTAAATTTATCAATATCGTCGATGCAAATCGGATCCTCATTAAAAGCCTTTCTTATGTATACAAGTCCGCGATTTATGAAAGCTGATGATATAAGGTTTTGTCTTTTATGTCGACGTGCTTCAAGAAAAATTCGATGGTTTTCGGGGGTGAGATTTTCACTAACATAAAAAGGTTCCGTACTGTCAAACCCTATAAGGTTTAAACGTAAAACATCATCTCGAGCTTTAATATACGAGGTAATTGATTTTAGGACAAAGTTCCTTTCATAAGGACTTTTAAATTTAACGATAATTGCCGCATCATACTCTTTTTTATTATTTTTGGCATTTTTATTATTTTCGTTGCGTTTATTATTTTTTTTGTTAATTTTAACGCGGAAAATTGATTTTACATTTGGGGGGGATATATTTATAGATTCACAAAGTTTAAAGTACATATCATAAAGGTCTTCATTTTTTTTGGTTGGAATCTCATTTATACGAATATCATATGCTACGATTGAATTTTCTTGCTTTCGAGCACAACTTTTCAAATAAGCAATTTCATTCTTTAAATATTCAGTTTCATTTCGTAGTTCTATTATTTCATCCGTAGCTGTGTTTTTTATGTCATGCACAATTGTTTCTAAATTTAAAACTCTTTCTGTTACATTACTCAAATCACTCTTAATAATATTTAATCTTTTGTCTATCTCATTTAAGAGACGATCTTCACTTTCGCGACACATTGTTTGAATCATTGTTTGCAGTTGTTCAGTTAATTTGTGTGCATGTAAATGTGTGTTTGTGTATGCAGATGTAGATTGTGCCAAGTTAACACATTAATGGAAATTTAATAATCACTATCAAAAAACAGTCAGAGACACCTGAATATTATCATCAGCAGCAGCAGCAATACCGTCAGCAGCATGAACAGCATCATCATCATCTCATATGCATAGTAAAACAACATAAATCTATGTATGCGAATACAAACAACATCGATTTAAAAATGTATGACAATAAATTTACAATATTCGTTCGTATTCTCTATCTGGTAACACTGTGCAACAAGAAAAATGAGCCTCAATGGCTTCAATGCCATATGAAAGTAGACCATCAAATGGACAAAATCACCAAAGGGTTTTGCAAAGTCAGTTCGGATTTCTTTTTTATAGCCCACTGAAGTTTTTATTTTTTTATCAAAGGCGTTTGGAAAACGTCAAAAATACTATAATTAGAACACATCTGAGCTTCAAAATATGATTTGATGTCTTCAGTGAAATTTTATGGAGGTACTTTTCTTAGAACATTTTAACCCTCTAACTGCCATTTTAAGGGGTCATTTTAGTCCTTTTTCAAAAACTAAACACAGAAGTGTAATAAAACGTCCATTTAGAGGGTTAAAATGTTCTACAAATATTTTCCTCATAAAATTTCACTAGGGGTTGTCAAATGTTCAAAGTTTGTGCGAAATGGGCAAAGTGCTTAAAAAGGGTCAAGTATAAATAATCCATGTTTGTTATTTTTTTTTACCAAAGCAGTGTTAAAAAATATCGACAAAAAACAGTGCAAATATACTTTTGAGCTAAAAATGATGTTCTGATGTGTTTTATAAAATTTCATGATGATTCTTTTCTTTGAACAAATTAACCCTCTAGCTCCCGTTTTACAGGGTAATTTTTGTCCTTTTTTAAAAGAAATACAAAAAAGTCTATAAAAAAGGCAATATTTTCTGCATCAAATTTTACTAGGGCACGTCTAAGACAGAAAGTTTGTCCAGCTTCTAGAAAATGCTTAAAAATTTTAAACTATTTAAATTTTTTTTTTATATTTTTTTTGGACAGAAATATAAAAAAAAAACAAGTAACAATGTTAAATTCGACTTTGTCGAATGTATTAATACCCCCCACGATGTAAAAATTTTTATTTGCAAAAAAAAAAAATAAAATAAATAAAAAAACCCGCGAAAAATATTTTTTGGTAAAAAAAATTCAACGAAAATGTTTTTTTTTTTTAAATATGTTTGTATTTTTTTAAATACCATTCGGTGATCAATTCTGTTCACATGTGTCAAGCAACAGCCGAATTAAAGCATTTTGTGTTTTTAGGTTATGTTGAATGTACCACAATTTTCGAGGTGTTCTTAAATTTTCGTTCATAACTTTTGAACCGCTGAACCGATTTCGCTCAAATGCAATACCAAACTACAGTCTTATTGTTAGTAAAGTTATTATTAACCGACGTATATTTTTTTGACTTTTTAAATTTTTTCATGATATTGTCATACTTTTTACACTTGGTCAGTTTTCCTATAAATATATATTTGCACTGTTCTTCTAAATAGAAAAAATACAAAAAATAGCAAATGTAATTATACCTGTATGTAAAAAAAAATTGAAAATTAAATTAAGATAAACGTTTTTTTATGTAAAATGGTTTATTTTATAAAATTCCCGGATTTCGCGGGAAAAATTAAAAAAAAAATCCCGGGAAATCCGACCCGGGAATTCCCGGACCCCAAACACTAGTATAAATACATTCGACAAGAATTTAACTTTGTTACTTGTTTTTTTTTTATATATTTCCGCCCAAAGAAATATAAAAAAAAAATTTTATACTTTAAAATTTTTAAGCATTTTCTATATGCTGCACGAATTTGTCTTAGACGTGCCCTAGTAAAATTTGATGCAGAAAATTTTTGTAAAACATTTTAACCCTTTAACTGCCTTTTTATAGACTTTTTTGTATTTCTTTTAAAAAAGGACAAAAATTACCCTTTAAAACGGGAGCTAGAGGGTTAATTTGGTCAAAGAAAAGAATCACCATAAAATTTAAAAAAACAATTCAGAACATCATTTTTAGCTCAAAAGTATATTTGCACTGTTTTTTGTCGATATTTTCTAACACTGCATTGGTAAAAAAAATAACAAACATGGATTATTTATAATTGACCCTTTTTAAGCACTTTGCGCATGTCGCACAAACTTTGAACATTTGACAACCCCTAGTGAAATTTTATTAGGAAAATATTTGTAGAACATTTTAACCCTCTAAACGGACGTTTTATTAAACTTCTGTGTTTAGTTTTTGAAAAAGGACTAAAATGACCCCTTAAAATGGCAGTTAGAGGGTTAAAATGTTATAAGAAAAGAACCGCCATAAAATTTCACTGAAGACATCAAATCATATTTTGAAGCTCAGATGTGTTCTAATTATAGTATTTTTGACGTTTTCCAAACGCCTTTGATAAAAAAATAAAAACTTCAGTGGGCTATAAAAAAGAAATCCGAACTGACTTTGCAAAACCCTTTGGTGATTTTGTCCATTTGATGGTCTACTTTCATATGGCGTTGAAGGCATTGAGGCTCAATGCGATGACCCAAAATTTGTGGCGCAGTGTAATTTACATTCCATTGCAAATAACAACTATATGAATTTTTTTTTTTTGATTTTTGTCAATATTCACTCTCTGAATAATTGCATAAAAAAACTTCAACTAAATAAAAAATTAAAAAAAAATATGTTAAAAAAATACATGGCACTCCTGTGTTTTTTCAGCATAAAAATCGTTGACGATGATGTGATGTTGCTGATGATGATTGCTGGTTGTTGTGTCTTTTGCTTTACAAAAATTTATAAATCGAATCAAATCGAATCCCATTCAATCAAATTGTTGGCAAATTGCATTCACTATGAACATTTTTATGTATTTTTTTTTTATTATTTTGCAATTTTTATTTTCTTTGTCGTTATTTTTTATTTTTTTCAACAGTGTTTTACTTTGGTGTTTGGGATTTACCAAATTGAAATGACAATTTCATTACAGCCACAATCATTTTTATTTTTTTTTAGTTTTGAAATTAAATTTTAGAAAAATGTTGATTTTGTTTTTATTGCAGAGAATATTCTTGTTTGTTTTTGTAAAATTGGTGATAAAATATTAAGTTAATTTTGGTGAAAAAAATATAAAAATATGTTAACTATTTGGACAGATGAATACACTCAAAGTAAATGATTGGAAATTCTAAAAAAACAGTAATATTATAGAGAAAAGGTCGTTAAAAAAATTAAAATAATATGAAAAAAAATTATCATCAGCACAAATAATTTGCTAAAAACTTGTTAATTTAAATTTAAAGTCATTTTACTTTTCAATTTTTTTGAAGAGTTTTTCTTCAAAAAAATTATGAGGTTTTTGTTTTTCAAAGGAATTTCTATTATTTGGTTTTATTTGAAAGATATGAGTCTAACCTCATTATAATATAAAATAAATAAATAAAGTATACTTTAAACCAGCGGTTACCAACCTATGGTACGCGTACCACTAGGGGGTACGCGAAACTGTCCACGGGGGTACGCAAAACTTTAGTAATTTTGACATTCGTTTAAGATTAACATTTCAATGCAGGTTCCGCATCTGGCTTCAGGTTTTTATGAAAGTTGAGGTCAAAGTTCACAAAAAACGTATTTTTGTGCAATTTAGAGAGCAATTTTGCGATATTTTTGGATGATATTTTGAGATCTGACCACTTGTTTTCGATTAACCTTTCGATGCTGATTCCGAATATGGTTCCCAAATTTTTCTATGATGTCAAATTTTTGAGCAAATTTATGGCAAAGTTCGTTTTTGTGCATTTTTGTGACGGGTTGTGATAGAGTGGAAATTTGGGTACCATTTTGTTAAGCTCAAAATTACATTTCACTGCACTGAAAAAAAATTTTACCATTTTTAAAGCATGTTGAACTTAATTTAAAAAAAGAAGGGTATGCGAGGGCTCCAAAGATATTAATTCTTCTTCCAAGTATATTTTTTCCTAAAACATAGTAATGCATTTACTTAAATATATCTTAAAAGTAAGTAAAATTGTACTTATTATAAGTTTAATTGTTTTTATCCAGAGGAAAAATATTTTTTTAAAATAAGTAAAAATTTCCTTAAACCTACGGATTCTGTGGACCCTATGGAGTCCCAATGTGAGGACCCTACGGGCCCCCAATATATGGGGTCCGCCCATGAGTATGTGCGTACACTATTATAGGGTCACTATTGATTTTGATCCAAAATTTTGGTCAGAATCGCTCTATCTGGCTTAGTTTTCGAGATCTTGGAATGGGGTCTTGAGAAATTTGATCATGAAATAACTCGAAAACTATAACTCGGAGAGCTTTCGGGTCTTCGGCGGTCATATTCTACAAGTTAAGGACTACAAAAATGCCTTTTTTTTCGTATCTGCAATATTTGCAGAGTTATAGGTATTTGAAAATTCCGCGAAAATCGAAATTTGGATTTAAAGTTAGGGTCTCATGGGGTCTTTAGATGGGGCCCCCAGATGGGGTCCCCAAAATACCTCAAGTATTTTTTCTTAAGTTAAGTCAATTCTTTCTTAAACTGATGAAGATATGGATTCAAATAAAGTCAATGAAATCAATAAAATAAAGGTTACTTTTTTCTTAACTTAAAAAAAAAATTGATTAAATTAAAGAAAATGCGTTTTGAAATTAAAGATTAGTACTTATTTGATTCAATGTCTTGAAAATGTCTATACTATTTTTAAGTAAGTTACGTACTTATTTATTTTTTTTGCACACAATTTAAATTTTTTTCTTTTAAGTAAAACAAAATTTTTTAATAAACCCTTTTTTTCTTAAATGCAATCAATTCGCCATTAATGTAAAGAATATTTAACTTAATTTAAAAAAACAAATTAAGGAAAACTTTTGTGCTTTTTTAAGTATTTGCATGTACTATCTTCAAGTTTATTTTCTTTGTTTTAAGTAAAACCACCTTATATTAAGTTAAGTTGAAGTAAATTATAAAAAAAATTGTGTACTTAAATTAATAACAGTGTTTATTTAATTTCAGTATAGTTATTTTTTTCAGTGTGTATATACGAGGGTGTTTCATTCGAAAAGTCACGGAAAACATTAAAAAATATAAAAATATTATATTTCCGCCCCCTGTGATGGGTTTTTGGAACTTTTTTTTGAGAGTTCAAAAAACTCAGTTTTTTTTAATTTTTGGTGTAGAATTGCAGGTGAAATCGGATTTGCAATAATTTCAGCCGTATTTGCTCTGCAGAAAAATCAGCTCAAAATTCGCGTTTTCAGATGCATTGAACCAACCCAAGGAGAGAACATTTTTTTAAAAAAATACCACCATTGTGTTGATCTCTCCTAAATCCTTTTAATCTCCCCTAAATCCTTTTAATCTCCCCTTAATGATTTAAAAATTAACTCTATTATTTTTATGTTCAGTTTTTTTTAACGAAAAAAAAAAACTCGTTACGGGTACGCGGCTGATAAAATTTACAATTAGGGGTACGCGAGCCAAAAAGGTTGGTAACCGCTGCTTTAAACACCAAAAGTGCGAAATTATTAGTTTTTCGACTGTATAAAAGCGAATATCTCAAAAACAGTACGTGCTAGAAAAAATTGGATGGCAGATTTGGATTCATTATAGCAAAATCTATAAGAATCAGTTGGATATTTAACTGGGGGGTTTTTGTTGTTGAACAGTGTAATTTTTTAGCTATTACTCGAAAACAGCATCAGCTAGGATTTTCGTGTTAACGATTTTTAAAGTTTAAAATAAAGAGAAGTGAAATACCATTAGCCGATTTTATCACCAATTTAAGACAACCTAAACTTGCTTGAAAAGGGATGTGACCAATTGTATGTTATAAGTTTTTTTTTATTTTTGTAAAAATTTGTTATGGTAAAAAAGCTTTCTAAAACAACAAAAAAATTTAAAATCGACTAAAAAATGATTTTTCGAATTACAATTGATCTTTTTCGAATTCACATTGATCTATTTCGAGTAAAAATGGATTTTTTCGAAGTACAATTGATCTTTTTCGAATTACAATGATGTATCTGAATTACAGTTAGAATTTTCGAATTGCAAGTGATTTTTTTCTAAAAAAAATTGTTCTATTTCGAATTACTATTGATCTTTTTTGAATTAAAATTGATATTTTATGAATTTAAATTGACCTTCTTCGAAATACTATTATAATCTTCAAATTTCAAATGAAATCTTCGAATTACAAGTAGAATCTTCGAATTACAAATGGAATCGAATTACTGGTAGAATCTTGGAATTATTATTTATCTTTTTCGAATTACATCTGTAAATGGTGTAGATCTTCCAGGGTAGCACTTAATTGTGCTATTCTTTTTTTAACTGACAAAATATCCTGGCCATTTTTTGACATTGTAAAAGAAGAAAAGTGATTTTTTAAATTTTTTTTAAGGGAATCCCACTGGTTAAATATTTTTTTGTGTTAATATTGAAAATCGATCCACACAATTTTGCACCCTTGTTATTGTATAATTAATGCACCTTTTAAAAAATTCAGGTATATTTTATAGATCAGGAAAATTAAAAAAAAAAAAAATCTGAAAAAATCAAGGTTAATTATAAACAAGTGATAGTGTTAAATTAGGCTGTGTCGAATCTTTGATACCCTTTAACACAGTGGCGGGTAAAGCTTTTGGGTTTGGGGGGGGGGGGGGGGGAATTTTTTTTTACTTCGAATAAAAAAAAATAATTATGCCTAGCAAAAACAGTGATTCGTTTCTTTTGCAAAAAAAGTGATAGGAAAGCTATAAAATCATCAAATTTTATTTGTTTTTGCCAAAGGAGGTTGTTAATTTTTTTTTTTTAATTTTTCTAAATCATAGAATTTTTCAATTGTCTCAGAATCTAAGACTTCTTCTTTACGAAAAATGTCTCAGAATCTACGACTTTTTTCGCATGGAAAAATTTTTAAATTTTAAGAACTTTTTTCCACAGAAAAAGTCTCAGATTCTGAGAATTTTTACTACAGAAAATGTCTCATATTTTTAAGCATTTCAGATTCCGAGAACTTTTTTCTATAGAAAAAGTCTCAGACCTTTTTCCTACAGAAAAAATTGCAGATTCTGAAACCTTTTTCTTAAAGACTTTTTCTTAAAGACAAAGTCTCAGATTCTCAGACCTTTTCCTATAGAAAAAGTCTCAGATTCTGCGACCTTCTTTTAATTGAGTAAGTTTCAACTTTTCAGACTTTGAGACCTTTTGCTTTTTAAAAAAGATTCAGATTAGGAGACCTTTTTCCTTAAAATAAGTCTTAAATTTAAATATTCTGAGACCTTTTTCCTATAGAAAAAGTCTCCGATTCTTAGACCCTTTTTCTATCGAAAAAGTATCAAATTCTGCGACCTTTATTCTTTTAAATAAGTCTCAAATTTTGAGAAATTTTCCTATAAATAATTTCAGATTCTGAGATATTTTTCCTTAACCCATTTAAGATTCAATTTTGTTTTTCTTTTTTGGAAAATGGTACTTTTTTAGGTTAATTAGAACCCGCTGATCTTAAAAATCTTGTGAAAAAAAATTTTCAAGGTGCCGTTATCCCAGAAAAGCCTGCATTTTAACTGTTTATGCAATTTTAATATTTGGATTCATTTGCTATTTTTTTAATTTATTTCATTATTTTCAATATAAATAGTTTCAAAATGATTCAAATTATTCGAATTTGATAATAAGTTAAATCTAAAAAAAAAATTTAATTGATCAAAAAAATTAAAAGCCGAAAATCAAAAAATGCTAAATTTTCGTTTTTGCTTGAAACAATTTCTGTGCTTATTTGCATTGCATGTCATGGACATATAATTTGCGGTGGTCAAGTGAAGATATATTTTTTTTTCAATTGCAGAAAGATGAGATTTAACATTCGTAACTATATTTACCTGAAATTCCACCTTTTAGAATTCGGGAATTCTTCTTCAAAAATCCGAAAAAGAAAATGTTTGAGGACGTGAAAAATTTTACAGTTTTTTTTGTACATTTTTCTATGGAAAAAAAAATCAGAATCAGTGACCGATTCTAAGACATTCAAAAAAAAAAAATTCAAAATAGTTAAACATACTTAAGACTACCAACATTTTTAAGATTTTACGATATTTTTTCTATTCCTATGTAGAAGAGAAACATTTTTTATATGAATCATTTTCTTTACAAAAAAACATATTCTAAGTAATTTTTTATACCAAAATGCATAACAAGATTGACAAATATTTTTTCACAGAAAATTTTCAGATTAAGTCACATTTTTCCTTTAAAAACTTTCCTATAAAAATTTTCAGATTTTTTTCTATGAAAAATTTTTGAATTTCGAGATTTTTTTCTTTCGGAAATTTTTTTAGAAAGTTTCCTTCTTCCTCCTTTCTTTTTTTTCTTTTTCTTTCTTTTCTTTTCCTTTCTTTTTTCTTTTTTTCTTTTTGAAATTTGGTCTGGGGGGGGGATTTCCCCTTTTCCCCCCTTGTACCCGCGCATGCTTTAACATGTAAAATAGTAAAATAAAGTAAAAAATAAATTTAAGGTGCGTTTTTTGGCGGAGGGGGCATTTCGGTGAGAAACGTTAGGAGAACTTCCCCCTCGCCATAAATGTTGCCAAACAGATAAATTATGAATTTTGCACATAATTAATGCAATTTGATCATTATCTAAATTATTATTTTATATAAACCGAAAAAAAATTGTCTTTTTTTCTCTGCTTGGTTCACGTTCAGGTCGATGGACTTCATATTTCATAAAAATGTTTCATGTATTGAACAAATATACACATAAATTATGTAAAGCTCCATTATTTTGGGGTTGCTTATGTTCTTCAAGGGGAAACTTATTCCCCCCTTGTACTTACTAAGTACTGAATGACAGAATAAGAACGGTTATAGCTGACGTAATTTCGAGCTTAAGTTTGGACGCTGGACCTCACATTTCCAATAAGGGCACCACTAGGGGCCCTAAAGTATCACATATTTAGTACACATAAACTTAAAATGCTTAATTAAAAAAAATGCATTAGGTGTTTGGTTTTATCCGATTTCGAAAGTTCGATTTTGTATAACCGTGTAATTAGAAAAATAGCACTTTAATTTTACACTTTTTTATTTAATTTTCAATTCAAAGATATCGCGCATATTAAAAAAAACAAGTAAAAAAGTTAAATTCGGCCTTGCCAAATGTATATTAGACCACCCAAATTTGCAAAAGTATATTTTTGTTCGCTCCACCGGCAGTTTCTGATAGATTGGCCATAAAAAATAATATCTGTGTAAGAACTGGATCTCTCGGTTGCATACAGGCCAGTCGATTTGAACTTTTGACCCCAAAAGTGACCTAAAAGCACTACAAGGATTTTAAGAGCCATAACTCTTAAAATATGCGTTTTTCCAAAAAATACTATATAAGTTTTATTTTGCAGAATAAAAAAGCAAACATTTCCTTCATTCGACTTTTTGGCCTAAGTCTAAGACATCGTGGTGTTTTTGGCGGTTAAAATAAAAATTTATGTGAAGACTTCATTTAAAACGACCCTCGTTAAAATTTGGACGTAGACTCAAATAGTCGGTATCCATTATTTTGTAGAGTAAGATATGTAGTTTTCATAAACCAATTACATTTGGAATTTATATGGGTAATTTCATTACAGAAGAGCCTAAAGCTGACTTTGAAGTTTCGATTATCCAAATGCTGTATACAAATTTGTAAAATTACTTTATTTTAAACGACCCTCGTTAAAATTTTAATGGATTACAATCGGTTTCCATGATTTTGAAGAGTTAAAAATGCAGATTTCAAACAAGTGTTGAAAAGTACAGGCATTTTTAGCATTAATTGAAAACATGTTAGCAAAATACTATATGAAAAATACTTGGCATCTTATTACTTTTGAACTTGAAGAATAAAAAAATGTTAATACAGTAGAAAATTTCAATGAATTTCATGATTCGGATTGTATTCAAGTGGTCTGCCACTGCATGGGGAAGTTTTAATATCTTGGCTGATTTTCAACCGATTATAGTTTTTAGTACCTTATTAGAGAGGCATTTTACTCCAAATCAAAATTCTTTAACAACCTGAATTCAAATTTAACTTAAAATAAAAAAAAAAATGAGAAAACAGAAAAAAATCATATTTTTCCTTGTAATCCGTTTTTTAAAATTCAAGGCCGATGCGGGACGCCTTACCCATGTCCAAAAAACCTAAATTTTTATGAGACATATTTTTACCAACAACTGAATGTATCTAGGGTAAGTTATGGTTAATGTCTTCCAATTTAATTATTTTGGAGCACCATATAAAATATACCAGAGTCTAAAAAAAAAAACTGCAATTTTCAAAATTTGAAAAAATAGAACTAATTGTGCTCACATCTCGAATTATGGATTAAAAATTGTGTAATTTAGAGTAGAATTTTTAGACTTTAAAAAAAATCTAAGGTTTCGGACTTTTTCCAAAATTCGATTTTAATTTTATACGTTAAAAAATAAGTGATAATTAATTCGAATAATTTTTAAATATTTTTTTCTAAAACTACATTTAAATACCAACAAAACGTCGTCCAACTTATTGTAAGATATCTATATTTTTTACTGGTCAAAATTAATGGAAAATTTAAATTTTTTATTTTTTTTTTGAAAAAAAAACGCCATTTTAAAAAATTGATTACTCAACACCAACTTGGTATAAAAGTCTAAAAATTTGAGTGAAAGTTGCATTTAATACGTACTAAAATAATCGAAGGGGGTCGGGTCTAAAAGTGAGTGATTTGGCCTGGAATTCCCCAAATATTTTCCAAAAAGTACACATCTAACTCTTCAAAATCATGGAAACCGATTGTATCCACTAAAATTTTAACGAGGGTCGTTTAAAATAAAGTAATTTCACAAATTTGTATACAGCATTTGAAAAATCTGAACTTCAAAGTCAGCTTTGGCCTCTTCTGTAATGAAATTACCCATATAAATTCCAAATGTAATTGGTTTATGAAAACTACATATCTTACTCTACAAAATAATGGATACCGACTATTTGAGTCTCCGTCCAAATTTTAACGAGGGTCGTTTTAAATGAAGTCTTCACATAAATTTTTATTTTAACCGCCAAAAACACCACGATGTCTTAGACTTAGGCCAAAAATGTGTATGAAGGAAATGTTTGCTTTTTTATTCTGCAAAATAAAACTTATATAGTATTTTTTGGAAAAACGCATATTTTAAGAGTTATGGCACTTAAAAGCTTTGTAGTGCTTTTAGGTCACTTTTGGGGTCAAAAGTTCAAATCGACTGGCCTGTATGCAACCGAGAGATCCAGTTCTTGCACAGATATTATTTTTTATGACCAATCTATCAGAAACTGCCGGTGGAGCGAACAAAAAAATACTTTTGCAAATCCCATACATTTTTTGGGTGGTCTAATGTATATATACCCTCCACAACCTAAAAAAAGATTTGTTGCGAAAAAATTCTTTTGAAAAAAAATAATAAAAATTTGCGGAAAAAAGTTTTTGGTAAAAAATAAAAGTTCCGCCATTTTTTTTTTTTTTAAATAGGTTTGTACTTGTAAAAATACCACTCTGTGTCCAATTCTGTTCACATATGCCAACCAGCAGCCACTTTAAAGCATTTTGTATTTTTAGGTTATGTAGAATGTAATTTTCAAGGTGTTCTTACATTTTCTTTCATAACTTCTGATCCGCTGAACCGATTTCGCTCAAATGCTATACCAAACAACTTAGGACAACAGCAAGTAAATGTGCTAAGTCTCAGTCATATATGCTTAATACTTTGGCGTGATCACCATGTCCATAGACGGACAGACAGACAGGCATCGCAAGAATGTCTTAAAATCGATCACTTATCAATAATTTTTATACTTTAGGGGGTCTCAGACCGATATTTCGATGAGTTACAAACGGAATGACAAACCTATATATATCCTCTATCACCAAGTGGAGGGTATAAAAAATACCCTTAATCCTTTTTGTACATTTTTTTAGCATTTGTATCACTTTTTATTAACACATTGTTTGTAAGTGTACAATTTTTTTGTTGATTTTATCAAAATCATGCTAATTTAATATTGAATTTAATCAAATCATAATAAAATATTTGATCACAATCTAACAAATTTATACATACATATTAAAACATCATCATCAAAAAAGAAAAAAATTAAAAAAAACTAATGTTTCAACAAAAAAACAAAAAAAAAAACGTACAAACAAACAACCCTTAAACAATTAACCCCCCTCAATAATAATAATGATAATAATTCGCAGCAGCAACAATAAAGGAAATTCTAGCACCATAAATTATTATCTTAAAATGGTAATCGGATATTTTCGCATTTGTACTCGCACTCGTACTTGTACTTGTACAACAAAAACTTATTGCTAATAGAATACATAATCTATTAATGCATCTGTTAAGAACACTTGAACAACACAACACATTCAATGGAATAAGGAAGGAAGAAGGCCTTCCATCCATCCATCCATCCATCTATGAATCTATTTTTTGCCTGTTTGTTAATAGAAATATAGAGCACTTTGGCAAAACAAATTATCTTTAGCTTTTTATCTAGAGCATGAGAGTGAATTGTAGATTTCTAATGATTTTATAATAGAGATTGCTCTTTTTTTTTTGTTGTTTTTGGGTTATTCTTTTATCACTGGAACTTATACCACATACACAAGCAGACATATGTTGCAAAATAGAAAACAAGTTACTGATTTGTAGTGATAAAACGAAAAAAAAAAATGTCGTGATACTTACATGGATGTGTGGCTGCAAAAGGATAATCCAGTGTAGGCAAACGAGGCGGATGTGGACCACAGGGATGTAAAGCAGGCGGACATTGATAGCAAAACATGCCTCTTCCCGCAGCAGCAGGACCCAACTGTAACAACAAGACAAAACAACAACAAAAACTTACAATTAGTTACTGCATACAAATTATAGAAAATTTACAATTTTTCAATCACGCTTTAAGTTGAATCAATAATAATTTGTTTTTCAAATTCAATTGATATTCAATTATTATGCGGCATAATATTAAAGTAATTTAAAAAATTACATCAATAAAAAAAAAAACAAACAGCAAAACTGCTACGATCACTGCACGGAGAGGCTTAGTGTAAAAGGGGTGCCATGAATATACGGGCCCCATACAATTCATATCAAGTCATTTATAATAAAAATAAATCGACGATATTATTTATAACATGCACCAACATACAGTAGTGATCATAACTGGAGATCATTAACACAGATTTTGGTTTCGAGCATATAAAACTAGTTTACAAAATTTAATCTGATTTTCGCCTTAGAAGCTTTTATTCTATATATCGACAATTTAGCTTCAATTTAACAGAAATTTGTGGGAAAAAGTATACATTTTTGTTCGAATGCATGTCACTTCTACAATTTTAGACAGATTTTAATTAAAAACCTATTGGTTTCTTCGTAACAAATCAGACTTGAACTTTAAATACTGAAATAAAATTTTACAAATTTTGTTTAGTCAAATTTACAATGGAATCATTTTTTCTAAAATTCATTTAAATTGTATTAAAATTGCCAATATATCAATGAATAGATTCTAGGGTCACAATCAGATTGCAAAATATTGTATAGGGAAATGATAAAGATTTAATAAGATTTAATTAAAAAGTAAAAGAGAACTCAAATCCTTCAATTTTGTCCGGAGATATTATAATTTATGTAAAACCACTTTTTTAATAAGGAATTTGGCAATATCTTAAAACTTTTCTACTTTTGGATATTTCAACTTTACTTTCAGACTCGGCGCGCGATGTTACATGAAAAATTAATGTCAAATATCGTGAATCAAACAAATTTTCAAAATTTAAAAACAGGGTTACACTCAATAAACACTCAAAAAAAACTCTATCCAAAAATCTGTTAAATGACTTTCAATTTGAATTAGTAAACTTTCTGTCAAAATAACAGAAAATTTTTCTGCAATCTGTTTGTTGAATTTCACAGTATTTTTTTGCAGATTCGTAGCAGATTATTTTGACATTTTACAGAAATAGCCTATTGGGATTTTTTTTAATATTCTAAATTTATTTTAGATTTTTGTGAAATTTAAAATCACAAAACAAATAATGATCAAAATTAAAATTTAAAAAAAGTCAGCAGATTGTTTTTTAATTTTCAGTAGGTTTTTTTTAGCTCGAGATCATTATTTCACACAGAAAAAAAATTTGCTATTTTCCAACTGAAAGTCAGTTGATGCAATAAAAATTCGGTTGAAACACTTAAATATTGGTTCTCACAATTGAATTTCGGTAGTCACAACTGAATAAGGTTGATATACCTTTTTAATTGTAACAACTATAAAATTCGGTTGTTACAGCCGAATATAGTAGCAGCAACCGAATTTTGAGTTCATGCTACTGAAAAATTCAGTTGGAAATTTATTTTTCTGTGTGTTTTTTACTAATTAAAACTATGATATTCTCATAGAATAATTTTCAAGAAAATTATTTTTCTATTTTAAATTTATTTGTGTTGGTCATTTTGGCAGGGCTTAATCGACACGTGTTTCGGAAATTGTCAGATTCCATTGTTAAGATTATTTAGCCAAATAAAAACAATAGAATCTGACAGATTCCGAAACACATGTAAATTAAGTCTTGCAAAAATGACAAACACAAATAAATTTAAAACAGAAAATTTTCAAGAAAATTATTTTATGAGAATATCATAGTTTTAATAAGTAAAGAAAATATTGACCTCGAGCTAGAATAAACCTACTCAAGATATAATATTTTAAAGGTCAAATAAAAACAATTTTTATTTTTTTAATAAAAATTAATCAGCATTGTTTTTTTAATTTTACAGAAATGTTTAGTTTTCCCGTTTACAAAAAATTTTAAAAGTTTTTAGTTTGAACTTAAAAAAACTTGGAAATTTTATTCTAAGAAAACAGTGAAAATGTAATTATTACTTTGAAAAAAAAAACAGAAAATTTTCTTAAGATTTTTTTATAGCACAATACAGAGCAAACTGGGTCTGCTAATATGGCTCATATCATATGGCTCAAACTCGATGTAATTTCAGCAGATTTTTCTGCTGAAACCAGTAGATTGATGAGCTGAAATCTGCAGATTTTCTGCTGTCTCGACAGATTTCTCTGCTGATTTCACCTAGATTATCATACTTACGCGTCTAAACTAGTAGTTCAAAAATTATTGCAAAATATACAAAAAAGACATTTGCCTCGCACTCACTCACGTTCACGACAGGAATTTTTCATGCACACTAACGATCATATTTCTTTACCCACACTCACGTGCACTCACATAAGATTCACTCAAACTCACGTTGACTCGCAGTCACAAAACTCTTATTTATAAAAAAAATCAAAATTCAAAAAAAAAAATAAAAAAATTTAAAAAAAATTTAAGTTAAGCCAAATTTTACAATTTTTTTTTTGTTTTTTTTTTTCGGTTCAAAACTTATAGTTAAGCCATGTTTTACAATTAGTTTTTGCTTTTTATGAGACGAACGAAAATATGTAAGGAAAATAAATCACGTAAAAAATCACGCACACCCACTCAGGCAAAAATCTTACTCCACACAACAACTCACGCAAATTTTTTTCAGTCACTCACAATTTCGTGAGCACAATTGAGTTTCAGTCACACTCCCACGTGATCACCCTTTAATCACGCACTAATCTCCTCTAGTGCTCATCTCTAATACAAAGCTTAACTATATGTTTAGTAATGTGCTATAATTTTAATCACTACTGTATTTAATATTGTAGTAGTAGTTTAATAGTATTGGCGGCGGCAAATGCATTCTTCATTTTCATCTTTCTCTGCCAGTGAGTTAATATTGTCAATTGCACCTTTAATTCGATTCAATTAGAATCAATTATTGTTATAATTTTTTTGTTTTGTAGTTCATTTGGCATGAATGTTTTAAAAATAAACTTGATTGTCAGTCAGTCAGTCAGTCAGTCAGTCAGTCAGTCAGTCAGTCAGTCAGTCAGTCAGTCAGTCAGTCAGTCAGTCAGTCAGTCAGTCAGTCAGTCAGTCAGTCAGTCATTCAGCCAGTCTGTTTGTCTGTCAGTCAGTCTTTTTGGTTATTTGCATGGCAGCATCAGTCTGGCTGCCAGCTCTGTTCTGTAAAACATTATTCTTTTATTATTATTTTCATTATTATTAAGATAAATGTAATTGTAACATGATGGTTGGTTGGTATGTTTGTTGGTAAGTTGTTCTTACATGGGGCAAAAAAAAAGCAAAAATATTGATTCAATTTCACATTTCTCTTTACACTTTTCTTTTGTTGCGTACAGCCGAGACGTGTTGAATTGTGTTGCATTTTACTGTATTGTGGCAGTTGTATTGTCATTTTCTTTATTCATCAGTTTGTTTTTAAATTGATTAAATTGTCCTCAAACAAAGCAATTGCTTTAAATTAATTTCATTTTATACAATTTTTTCACCGCACATGCATTCAATTCATTTATAACAGTCACTACTGCATAAAAAAAACACAAAATGCATCTCTTTTTTTTGTTTCTTAATAGAAATGAAACAATGTTGCTTGCGACAAATTTTGCTATTGGCAGCTAAACAAATATTTTCTATAACAAATATGACAATAATTTATGGTTAATATTTGAGTAAAAGCAGACCGCTGCTTCTTTATGTTAGGAAAATAAAAAAAGTACCAACATACAATTTTTCACCCATAATTTTCAAAAGGTACTTGAATCGGAATGTTAAAAAATCAAGAAATTTAAAAACTAAAATTTCAAAAAAGTAATACTTTTTAATAACTTTTTGCTAGAGAAAATTTTAAGTTTTAGAGCCATTATGTCAGAAAATATAAAAAAAAGTACCAAAATACATCTTTACTCGGAATTTTCAAAAACTAACAATAAGTCTAAGTTGAAGGTTATTCTACATTCCATATTTTAAGTCCTTAGCCGCAAAATACCTAAACTGGAAACACTGGATAGGTGCCCCCATGTGTGGAGTTTATTTTTGGAGTTCATTTTAGAGACATAATGAGAGCAGTCCATCTAACGAAAAATCTTCGCTTCAAATGTTTGACAAACTGATTAGATGGAATCAGTTAAAGTACAAAGATAATTCAACGACCGAATAATGGTTGAACTTTTTTGATGACCGATTGCCAATTGCTTGTGTAATGGCAAGTTGTACAACTTATCAGCCCACCAAGTTGAACGTATTTATCGGTCGTCTGATGTGGCCCTCTGTTGTATTCTAAAATTGAGTAATAGAAATTCGTATTTTATTTTACTAAAAAAATCTAGACTATTGCAGACTTTCAGACGGAGTTATTATATTGACAAGAAAGGTATCCCAACTTAGACTCCGAAATGTATGTATGTTAATGAATACCGAAATCTAAGTTTGGTTTTTTAAGGTTCTATTTTAATTTAATATTCAAGGAGAGATCTAGCCCTCATAGCCGGCACTGCAACCCTTTTGGATCTTTTGTGACAAGATCTATAACCTTAAATCAAACTCTGTTATATGTAATTAGTTCTAAGAAGCTAGCCTTTGATCCTCAGAATCAAGTAATTCCCGGTCTAAGAGCCGTCTTCTGATCCTACAAATGGCGAAGCATTCACACAATATGTGTTGGGTTGTTTCTACTTCCTCCAAACTTCACTGGGATTTAGACAGCTGCACGATCTTTCTGATTTGTCGGAGGTCAAAATTCAATATCTTAGGAGTTTGGCCTACCTTCATTCCAATCTGATCTACTCGGTGTCACGATCTTAAATTTTTTTTCCAATGCGAGGCTCAGAGTTTGTCCTATCAGTTGGCATACCAAGTTTCCCCTTATTCCTATTGAAGAAATAATATTAGAGCGACCGATCAAGTTTCCATGGTCAGAGTAATCGATATTCATCTTGCGCGCAGCAATAGTTGCCATAATCTGATTAAAATGTCGAGAGGTGTGAGACCTAAAATAGATTTTTGGTCTAATGCCTGTAATTAGAGTACAATTCAGACGATGTACCTTAACTAGTTTTGCCGGAGTTTCCCTCTGAATAGTTTTTGGCCACCAGACTATGGCAGCGTATGTCATGATCGGTCCCTAGGTCCTGCCAACAAGTTCATTCGCTGCACATAATAGCCTTTCTGATAGTGCCGTTCAAAGGCATATGCAAAGTAAGTTTAGTATCCAAGTTTATTCCAGATATTAAACATCCTTGGCAACTGTCCAAGAAATTGTACAGAACATGTATCTAAATCTAAATTTCTTCTCCTAGTAAACGGAACTATAATAGTTTTGTTAGGCTTAATAGAAAGACCCTGCGCAGAAATCATGATCACACAAAGAGTGTTGCACATAATATACGACCAAACCGTTCGCATATCCGTTTGCATGATAACTCCTATTATCTAACCTATAATAGTAGGGGGATGCCCCTACTAATGTAATGCATTGTGTTGATATCAGGAAAATAGGTTATGAGAAGGAGGAAAGAGTGAGTATTGCTTGTGTATATTTGACTTGAATTTATCTACATTGAAAAAAAAAACTGGAAAGACCTCTGCGGGGAGATTACTCCATATACGTCTAGATCGACTGATAAACAAACCTTCTCTGTAATGCGCTGTGCGATCAACTGGATAATCGACAACGGATGTGATCTACTAGACAACCGAGTGTTGCAAACAAAAACTCGGGCTCTAGGGATATGTAATTGCAGAAGGGCAGAACCCTTTTCATGGTATATCGATACCGTTGCACACGGTAAAAGAGCTCCAAAATATACATTGAAGCCAGTGCCCATATGTGGGAATTGTATTCCAACTTCGGTCGGATGTAGGCGGTATAAATAGTAAGGAGATCGGGTGAGGTGAAGTACTTCTTACACCGGTTTAAAAAACCGAAACACTTGAATGCTTCTTTCGACACTTGAAAAACGTGCTTATTCCAACGGACATCACATTGAATTTTCATGCCCAGAACAACAAGAGTGTCAAATTCCTCGATACCTTTACCACCAGATGTACAGATGACGCTGTTGGTTCCTCATTCCTGTGGGTCAACATAAAACATTGGGTCTTGCGTGCATTAAACTTGACCCTACTCGCAAGACCCCCCTCAAAGATTGCCAACAGGTGTTGATTAAGTGTGTCATAGAGTAGATAGGATTTGAAGTTTGACTTAGAAGGTCATTAAGAAAAATAAGAAAAAGGGTAGGAGAAAGAACAGAGCCTTGCGGTACCCCTGATTAGAGCTGAAACTCATTTGATTAGAACCCATCTATAAAAACACGTATAGAAGGATCTCTGAGGAAACTCGAAATAAACCAAGAGAAGTCATCACTGACACCAAAGGCATTAGGTTTAGATATGAGCGCACCGTGCCATACACAATCAGACGCCTTGGAAATATCCAGAGCAACTACCTTACTCTCACCAAAATCGTGGATCGATCGACTTCAACGTTCCGAAAGGAAAGCCAACAGATCCCCAGTATAACAAGTTCTCCGAAAACCATACTGTCGATCGTTTAAAAATGAGTTAGCCTCCAGATACCTAACAGAGCTATTTCCTTGTTCCTGTGAGCTTTTTCCATCTCTGATTCAAGATGATGTAAAGCCGATACGCAGTTTAACCTTATGCAGGCGCGGATCCAGGGGGGGGAGAATGGGATTTCTCCCCCCCCAAAACGATTTCAAAAAAGAAAAAAGGAAAGGAAAAAAAAAGAAAGAAAAGGACAAAGAAAAAAGAAAGGGAAAGGAAAGGAAAAAAGGAAGGGAAATGAACAAAGTTACAAAGAAAATGACCAGGACGTAAAAAAATCCTCAGGAGAGTTATGTGTGTGTGTATATGATTTTCGTCAGCACACATAGACTCCATCCTAGGAAATTGTATTATCTCAAATATTTGTTGCAGAAAAATGTCTCTGAATTCTAGACTTTATATATAGAAAAAATTTTGATTCACAGAATCGAACAACATTTCTTCTAAAAAAAAACCCTATCAGAATCTGAGTTTTTCTATGGAGAAATATATTTCCGAATCTTAAATTTTTTCATGGACAATTTTTTAAGAATATGAGAATTTCTCTGTTTGAAAAATCTTTTGGAATCTGCGAATTTTAATATGTTAATTTTTTTCTTGTCCAATAATAGTTTTTCTATATGAAAAATGTTTCAGAATCTAAGAAGTTTCTTTAGAAAACATTAGGTGGCATAAAAACGTAAAATTTTTCTATTGAAAAATGCTATACAATTTAAGATTTTGTTTTTAGAAAAGTGTATGAACATTTTTTTATAAAATGTTTTAAAAACTGATACTTTTGTGGTATCTGACAATTTTCTTTTACGAAATATGTCTCAGGATCTGAGAATTTTTGTATAGGAAAAATTTCTTAGAATCTGATAATTACTTTAAAACGACAATTATTTAAGAGATTTTTTATAAGAAAATTTTATCAAAATTTGAAAAAAAAAATTATAGGAAGAATCTTTCAGAATCTCAGATTATTTCTATAAAATAAAGTTTAAAAGTCTGAGACTTTTCTATAAGAAAACTTCGATCACAGAATTTTTATATCAAAGGGTTTTAAAATCGGAACATTTTTATATCTTAAAAATGGGATATTTTCTGAAAAATATTTTTGAATCTAAGAATTTTTCTTTACTAAAAATTGTTTTAACATCTGAGAAATTTTGTGAAGGAAACATGTATAAAAATCCTTTCTATTCACAGTTGTGAGTGGATATAACTGTCATAAGCCAGTTTTTGTGACTGAAAAGTCATTATATCAATATTAAATGGATCCACGCCTGATTTAAATACTATAGCATTTTTTAATTGAAAAATTCTGAAAAAAAATGATTTTTTGGTTTTCAATTTGTAACTCAATATTACAAATATTAACAAAAACTATCACAACACCTCCCCCCTCCTTTTCAACCAAACATAATTTTTTTTTTTATAAAAAAAAAATCTCCCCCCCCCCAAATGAAATTCCTGGATCCGCGCCTGACCTTATGCATATGCTGATTTCTGTGCAAAGGATATTGGTCCAAAAATTTTAAGATCTAGTAATCTTTCCATTTTCTTCAGTAGTAAGGATGTAAGACCTATTGGTTTATACGATTTCGACAATTTAGCCGGTCTATTTCTTGCCTTAGTCATGGATTCAACATTTACTTTTCTCAACGAAATGGGATGTGGTTTAGTGTATAACTGGATCCAACAACAGATACCAATGTACCTAAAAGGAAATCCAAACCATTGTACAAAAGAGCGGGAAGAATGTCGCCGCCGGGGTATTTGAACGCATCAGCGGTTTGGTTTGGAAATGTCTATCTAACCTTAGCCGGGTCGAAGATCACACCTGAAATTTTTAATGTTGCCTGCAGAGTCGTGTATACCATTATTACCTGAAGGATCACAAAAGAAAGAATCTGGATCACAGAAGATAGAATCCAAAATCTTCTTACAATCCTTGGTATAAATACCGCTATCTCGCCGTTTAAAAAAGGGTTCCACCTAATGAAAAATTATGGCCTTTCGGGAAAATCTTAACTTGCGGGAATTTCGCCAATAGCAAAAACACATGTCGGCTTTATTTTAATAGAGATTAATATACTTAATGTACCTTAAAGTTAACACATTTTTGACAAAAAGATATGCCATTTGAAAGGTCTTCCAAAAAATGGTTCTCAACCCTTTTTGCAAAATGCTCCACTTTTATGTTAAAAAAATTTCACATCCCTCTACACTTCTATAGCATATGTGCATTGCAAAACAACTCCGATTGTAAACTATGGGATACCTTCTTTGTGAGTGTATTATGCAAAAAAGTATTAATTTGAAAATCAACTAAAACTAATTGTTTAACACCTCTGTTCCCCAAACATTATAAATACAGAACACAATAATTTACAACAAACTTTTGTACTTTAGAAAACGTAATAAATAAAACACCTGAGTCCACCAAAAATGGGCGGCCACTTTAACATCCATCCCCTGTTTGGTCAAAACCAAAACTGACAAATTTTGCGGTCACACGACTAAAAAAAGCCATAAAATGTACACGTTTTTTGCGTACACACACACACATACAAGTGTTTTGTAACATAGAGAATATTTATTTTGGTTTCATATTACCGAGCACCTGAGGTCCCAGCTTATTACTCTGAACGAACCCACTCTATATAGTGATGTTGGTTGTGTTTGTAGTTTGGACTGTTAGTGTGTGTGTGTTTATGTATGTGTATTTGTGTTCGTTAGTTCATTTGTGTTTGTGTAAAGGATATAAAATTCCATTAGAGATGAAGTGTCATGTGTAAATTTTGCATAATTTTCTGTGAACAAACCCAACTATCATTATTTTTGGTCGGGGGGGGTTTTGATGGGAAATTTCGACCATTAAAAAATAATAATAAACGAAAAATTCATTAAACAAATGAATGAACATGAAAATGTTTAATTTTTTTACAAAATGGAATGATGATACAGTAATACATACACATTTATTTAGAAAGGGTCCTTGTTTTTATATTGCTCTCTATGATAAATACGATGATGATGATGATACTGAGAAAGAATATAATACCTGCATAATACTGTGAATGAATGATGTTTTAAATGATGACATTTATTTAGTGTATACGTATTAATTTTATATGCATAATTAATGTTTTCATCATTTCAAATAGGTTTTTGCGCTCGTACCACCGTGCATTAATGTATTTTTGCATATTATGAAAGGAACTGAGTGAGGTTCATGTTTATACAAAATTCAATAAATATTTTAAGAATATTTATTTTATAACATATGATGTTGTATGCAGCTTATAACGTGTCAGTGTTGCCATTTAAGCTATTTCAACTTTAAATTTTTTTGAGTCCTACATTTAGTGGTAGAGAAATCTAAATGTTAGTCTCGGAACCCATATAGTAAATATTCGCGTTCCCCGAGTTATTTCCATCTGTTAATATTGGGTTTGAAAAAAAAATTCTTAATCCTTTTTATATTCGGCGTAGTGCTTCTCAGCCAACTCCGATGCTCTGTTTTCTTGATAACAATGTCAACACTGCAGCAGAAATGATTGTGAATGCGATAACGCTGGGAATGAGATCATTTACTTCATCTAACGATAAGCATATTTCTATAAAACCAAGACCGGCGACAAAACCGGTTACTGTCCAGCTACGTAAATAGGCGATAAACGAATGTGCCCGAGTACTCAGACGTGAGAAGCTTCCTTACAGCTTTTGAGTACAAAGGTCTTTGCCGCTACGGAGTGACCAAATATCCATTGACTCGGTTGATAAAGCTAATCTCTTAGGTAAGAATTTTGAAGGGAACTAATACTTGCCGGTTAGCTTTAACCACTGCCCGAACTCTTAAGAGTAGCATATACTATGCCCAAGATATTTTTTCGGGCTAGTGCGGTAAAAGGGGTTTTTGATGATCTCAACGTAAATAAGTCCGCGTGGTCAGATCCTATTATTGCACTATAGCTGAAACTGAGTTCTTTGGCTGAACTTTTAAGCTTTTTCTACCATGGGGGAGATTTTCCCTCTTGCTGGAAGGTGTCGAATTTTCAGCCCATCGGTGATGATTTCTCGAGTTATATCAAGCTTTCTCGGGAACCGTGCAGCATTTTACAACCGATATTACCATGGTAAGCGCTCTGCTGAGATAAGTGAGCTTATCCCAGAGACTCGTGTACTTAATCACAATACTCACCAATCCAGTAGATCACATCCATTTGTTGTCGACAGTCCAATGAATCGAACAACGCATTTCAGAGAAAATTCGTTTTTCAGTCGAACTAGTCGTATGTGAAATTCACTCCCCGCAGAAGTCTTCCTTCAGTCAGCTACGGTTTGGAAAATGTTAAACAACATGTCAATAAACACTACTCCATACTTTCTCCTCCTCATACCCTATTTTTCTAATACCAATACAATGCACTGCATTAGTAGGGCGCATTTCCTGAGTGTTGGCTCAAAGTAAAAAGAAACAAGTAAGAGTGTTAGATTCGGCTGTGCCGAATCTTTTATACCCTCCAACAATTGCAGGAGCGTTTTATTTTAGGGGGGGGGGCGGTAGTGGTAATTATGGAGGGAGCAAATTTCCCCTCGAATATGTGTTTAAAAATTAATTTTATGCTTTTTGCACTAAAGAAATACAAGATTATCGTTATTTAAAAAAATATTTTATTCCACGCCCATAAAAGGGGGGCGGACCAAAAAAACGACATTTTCTAATTCTCTGGGTCCAAATGCAGGACTTTGAACTTCTCGTGGCAGAAAAATGTTGCATTTGTTAAACAAAAACACAAAAAATCATGTAAAAATATAGTATTTTTCAGAGGTTGGTTTAGTTGTTCAAGGTGGAACTTTTTTCCCCCGATTTTGCTCATTTACGAACTTAACCTGCCTAGGAACATAAGACATATTCGTGCCAAATGTCGGGAGTCTAGCTCTTTTATTTTGGACTGCATCGTATTAACTACAGACGGACGGACGGACATCGCTAGAATGTCTTAGAATCGATCACTGATGATAAATGTATATACTTTATGGGGTCCTAGACCGATATTTTGATGCGTTACACACGGAATGAAAAAGTGAGTATATCCCCATACTGTAGTTGGAGGGTATAAAAATATTTAAACAAAATGTGAAACAGGATCGTATATGATCATTCTTGAGCTCCTGAAAAGATAATGGCGGGATTGGACAATAAGGCGTGTCACCTCATTTGTAGCCCGAAACTACAAAATGCTGTCCCGGTTCCTATCAATTAGAGTTGGGCTTACTCGTTCATTACAGTGAGCGAACATTTTAGTTCAGTACATCAAAAATTCCTAGTTCGTTCTTCTAGTTCACTGGTTCAATTTGAACTATAATGAGCGAACTATATTTTACAGTTCGTTTAAAAGAACGATGAACTGTAATGACACGAAGCAAAAAACATCTGACGAGCTTATAATTAGGTACGAAGAAAATGTATATTTACAGAAAGAAGGAATAAGTAAATAAAATACATTTATAAACAGTAATTACAGGCGATGTTTGCATCTCGTGTAAGTTTTTATATGTAGTAATAGCAAATAAATGTCAAAATCGAAAAGCAGCTTTAAAGAAATGAAGCTAATAAAAGCCATCAGAATGATCGAAAGAATTAAATTAAAAAAGATTTGAATGAGAGAAAGAACTAAATGAAAGAAAGAACTAAATTAACGAAAAAAATAATTAACGAAAAGTCGTGACCTAGGTCTCATAGTTCAGTAAAGTGAACTAGGCCTTCGTTCATGAACGACACGACTCTAGGACTTCTAGAAACAGAATTAGTAGTAAAAATTCTGTTTCTAGAAGTCCTCGGGAAGAAAATGAAATAAATGTAAAAATTCATAGCCGATCCGTAGGATTTTTCGCCATCCATTCCACAATGGTTTATTTTTGAAATTTTTTGGAAATGAGTCGGCTATTCAGTACACTCAAAAGAAAAACTCTGTCAAAAAATCTGTAAAGGATATTTATACTAAAATCTCTGTCATTCAGTTTAAGAAAATAACAGACATTTTACTATGTTTATACTGATTTTGTTTGCTGAATTTCATTATTTTTTCAAGAAATTTTTGTATATAAAAAAAAGCAGAACAGATTGTTCTGCTGAAATCAGCAGATTGCTCTGCTGAAATAAGCAGATTGTTGTGCTGAAATCAGCAGATTATTCTGCTCAAATCAGCAGATTGTTCTGCTAAAATCAGCAGATTTTTCTGCTAAAATCAGCAGATTTTTTTTTTTTTTTTACTTTGAGCCAACACTCAGGGGATGCCCCCTACTAATGCAATGCATTGTGTTGGTATTAGGAAAATAGGTTATGAGGAGAAGGAAAGAGGGAGTAGTGTTTGTGGACATTTAATTTGAACTTTTCTTTTCTAAACCGCCAGATAAAAGTATAAGCTTCCGTAGCGTAGTGGTTAAGAAGTGTACTTTCAAATCGGAAGGTGGCGAGTTCGATGCTGGCTGGCGGCGTATGTTTTTTTTTTCTTGTTATATTATTCACCTCTTATGACAGATATTTAGCAAACCGTGTCTGCTAAAATCAGCAGATTTCTCATATGGCTCAAAATGGGTGTATTTTCAGCAAATTTTTCTGCTGATTAGACAGAGAATTTATTTTGAGTGTAGGTATTGGACCGATTGAAATGAAATTATAGCTAACGTACTTTCAAAATTAAGTTTGGACACTTGACCCACCATGTACAATAGGGGCAACACTAGAGAGGGAGATTGAGAGGAACGATAAGTAAAACAAAATTTAAAACCGTGCATGTCACGGTTTTAAACTGTCAATCGTATGAAAAATATTATGATGCGATTTTAGCTCAGTTAATTCTTTAAAGCTTCATAAAACTTTATTACATTTAAAACTCCAAAAAAAAACTGTTGACAAATTTTGTTCAAACGAAATTAAGAATCAGTGTAGTAATTTTTAAATGTCAAAAAATCTCCCCTTTTATTATTATTATTTGGGATGCAGCAGACTTTTTGTTGTTGTTATGCTGTTTCTTTTTTTTTTTGTAACGGCGTCCATTATAACGAAATAAATTTAATTATCCAATTGTAATGCATTTCCGAGACTCGCAACAAGACAATGGATGGATGTATGACTGACTGAATAAATGCTGCGCACACGCGAAATTCAATTAACTTTTCAACACAAACACGAAACAAAATTAAAAAAAAAGAAAAACCATTATTACCCAGGCAGAAAAATACGAACGGGAAAGCGCTGGCAAAGTACCTTTTATGGTCGCTTGTGTGCT
The DNA here is from genome assembly GCA_963921195.1 of Pegoplata infirma. Taxonomy (NCBI): domain Eukaryota; kingdom Metazoa; phylum Arthropoda; class Insecta; order Diptera; family Anthomyiidae; genus Pegoplata; species Pegoplata infirma. The sequence goes on along the minus strand of OY992537.1, from coordinate 3,405,543 downwards.
GGGAAAGCATCAGAGTTTAGTACTCCCCCAGCGTCCAAAATGATAACCACGGTAAACGGTATGCCGTTGCTATTTTAAAGCGCTTTGAAAGCGCTTTAAAAACAAAAAATATGTTACTATTATAGCACTTTTAGAACAAAAAAATGGGACGTATCAAAATTGTATAAGTCCATAAGACACAACTTTGTTTGGTGTTTATTTGAATAAAGAAATTTATTTTGGACAAACTTTGAAATATTTTCTAAGTCCCGGAAAAAATTAGTTTGCAGTTTTCTTTGCGTTTTGGAATAAAAAATTTATTTAAAATGCTTCTAGGAAATTTTTTGGAAAAGTCCCGAAGGGATAGGCCCAGTGATATTTCACATGTGATGTATCCGGAGTTTAAGACACTTCCTCACGAAATAAACAGGTGTTTTTATATAAAAGGTGTCAAGTTTGTAATATGTAGGCCATTGTGTCTAAGTGACATATCGCGGGAACTATCAAGGACCGGCCACTTATCCTGCAGGGAAATAAAAAATATTCCAATTGTTACGAAAATTAATAAATTTTAATAAAAAATTTATACTTTGAACGGATTTAAATAGAAAAACATTGGCAAAGCGCTTGCAAAGCACTTTTTCGCATTCATACTACCTTTTACACAAAAAATAAAGTGCTTTGCCGAGACTTTTTCTTTGGAACGGTTGGCAGTTTCTGCCTGGGTATCGTCATTGTCGTCCTCAGCAACAACATCATTATCACCATTATAAACCAACAATTGTTGTTAAACAAAAGTATGTTTACAGACAGACAGACAACAATAATAAAGTCGAAATCAGCGAAAAATATTATCACAGCTTAAGGGTCTATAACAAAGATGATTATAGCGAAAAAAAAAATGATTGCATACGCAGTTTTGGTGTAGGCTCACGGCCTAAATCGCAGATTTTCTAACAAATCGCTACAATTTTGTATAATTTTTTTTTGCTGTTTGTTTTTGAGAAAACTTATCGTAGGTTTAACGAAATTGTTTTTGGTTGCATTTAGTTGTTGGTTTTCAAACACTATTTTACGTCCCTGATTCCCTAAATGATGTAACATGTTTTTAGAAGATTAAATTTTGTGGCACACTTTGTCCATTTTTGCATAACATCATCATCGGATCATATCCATATCACTTGTATTGCCAACCAACACCATTACAAATGTGTACTATTATTATCATTATTATACTACCACCAGCCAGTATCATCATCATCATCGTCATTTGCATCATCTAATTCAAATGCAAATTCAATCAAAACATGTCCATCATCTGCTATCATCAAAACACTTAAAATTCGTGAATGTATCATAACACCAACCAACACAATCATCACACATTAGCTTTAGTTATACTCGAATATTGATGTAAATTTTATCAGTTTACTACGAGTGTGATGGTGAGCATTTGTATCTATGTATATCTTTATTAACATTAGGGTAGATACAATATACATTAGTTTGGATTTAAACAATTTCTAAAATGTATATTATGTTATTTTAAATTCCAGGAAAATCCGAAAACAATTTTTAAATCGATCCAAAATAAAGTCGTTTGAGTTTTTAAAAAAAATGGGGAAACAATTATAAAAAAATCACTTTTTGTTTGAAAATTTCAAAAAAATAAAGACCTGCTACCCAGATGGTCCCAAAATTGACTAATAATTTTAAATTTTAAGACTTTTTATAATTGTGTTTACAACAAACACACGGAATATGAAGTTTGAAAATAATAAAATTAGTCATAACCAGTCATAACTGTGAATAGGTCTTTAAGTTTCTGTGCTTGTAAAATGTCTAAATTGCATTCCGAATTAAATTTAGAATTTTGTAAATTTAGGTTATGAGGAAATCAGAAAAAATGTGTCTTTACAGCTAAGTTAGGATCAGATATATTCATATTTTGGTTGCTGGACCCATGTTTCGATGAGTTACAAACTGAATGAGAAACTTTATCACAGAGTGGAAGGTATACAAAAATTCTAGATACTCCATTAAAAGTCGGACAAATTGTGAGAAGTATTTATAACCTATACCAACCTGATGTTTGTAACTACCCGAAATATTGGTCCTAGTTCCATCTTCAATTATATTGATCAACTCAGAATCACTTTTTAAGTCAAATAAACTATGTTCGTTTGTCCGTTAAACTTCTTGTTACTCAAGGAAGATCGCTTTAAAATTAGAAAAAATTGTTCCATGTTTAGACCTAGTCCAAACACAAACAGCCCCTTTTGCCGCAAATAATTATATTATCCGTGTTTAAATAGGTAACCTTTTTAAATTTAGCACGTGAACGTAGTTTGTATTTAAAATTTATCATTCCGAATTTTACAGAAATCGAACAAGTTCTACTTGTAGTCCTACCAGGCACGTACACAGGAATTTATTTTGGGGGGGGCCTAATTATTTTTCAGTGTTTTTGACCATAGTTTTCAAAGTTTTTGGATTATAAACCATATTTATGCAGACAACTTCTAAGAGCATCTTTGTATAGAAAATTCTCCGATTCTAAGATACATATTATTTTTGTAATAAAATCAAAGATTTTGAGACATTTTTGGAACTAAAGACTCCTTAAATTGCGGGAAATTTTTTTAGTTTTACAGTTTTTGAACAAAAACAAGTGAGAGTGTTAAATTCGGCTGTGCCGAATCTTTTATACCCTCCAAAATGTAAAAAAAAAATGTCGGGGCGTTTTTTTTTTTTGGGGGGGGGGGGTGGTGGTATGGGTCAGTGGGGGATGTTGACAGCACCTTCCCATCCCGATAAATATAAAAAATGTTTCATTTATTTAACAAAAATACAAAAAAACATGTAAAAAAGTGTATTTTTTCAGAGGTTGGATTAGTTCTTCAAGGGGGAATTTTTTTCCACCAGGTCCGATTTTGCTCATTTACGAACTTAACCTGCCTATTAACATAAGACATATTTGTGCCAAATGTCGGGAGTCTAGCTCTTTTATTTTGGACTGCATCGTGTTAACTACAGACGGACAGGCGGACAGACGGACGGACGGACGGACATCGCTAGAATGTCTTAGAATCGATCACTGATCATAAATATATATACTTTATGGGGTCCTAGACTGATATTTTGATGCGTTACACACGGAATGACAAAGTGAGTATACCCCCATACTGTAGTTGGAGGGTATAAAAAATAGAGTTCCCAGACATTTTAACGATAGAAAAATTTTTACTATACTTACGATTTAAAAAATTATCGCATAGAAATTCTCAAATTTTGAACATTTTTTGTACAGAAAAACTCTAAAACTAAGATTATAAAGCATTTTCCTTATAGAAAAATTCTTAAATTCTAATACATTTTTCGTATAGAAAAACTCTCAGGTTCTAAGAAAAAGTTGTTTGATTTACTAATAGAAAAAATCTCCATTTCTGAAACATTTTTCATACAGAAAAATTCGTAGATTCTAAGTCGTACACAGAAAAAAAAAAATTGTCAATACAATTAATTTCATTGTTAATACAATGAAACATTTAATTGAAACTGAGCCTACATTGGATTTTGTCAATACAACATTGGATTTTGTAACTTGTGAAAAAATATCAACTTAGTTTTGTCAATTAAATTCATTGTTGTATCAACAATGAAATTAATTGAAAAGTTTGTAATAAATTATGTTAACGGAAATAAACATTCTTTAATGTCAATTTATTTTAAAAAAATCTAAAAATAGGACAAAAGAAATCTAAAAATTAAAAAAAAAAAAACATTAGCCGGCAGCGGGCATCGAACCCGCAACTAACATGATACGAGTCTAGAACACTACCACCGTGCTATTCCTTATATATACTTGTAGTTGACTATACGCGTATATTAAAGGAAATAAACTGTTTTTAATGTCATTTAATTTAAAAATAAAATAAAAAATCTAAAAATAGAACAAAAAAAAAAAATAAATCTGGCGGCAGCTGGAATCGAACCGGCAACGAACATGGTACAAGTCTAGCACACTACCACCGTGCTATTCCTCATATATATTTGTAGTTGACTTAATGTGTATAAAAGGTGTCTGCTGAATAGCAAAAACAAAATAATCTCCAAATAAAAATAAATAAAAATAAAAAAATGTTTCCGCCACCTGGCAGCGAACCCGCAATGTTCATGATTCGAGTCTAGCACACTACCACCGGGCTATCGTCACATATTTTTGTGCTTCATTAAATGAGTTTATAAAGTGTCTGTGTTATCAATAAGCATTTTGTGCGTTTTTTAACAATGATTTTAATTGATGCATTTAATTAGAAATTAAAGTGGATTTTTGTCATATTAACAATATACATTGTTGATACAATTAAAAACGTTGTTGAACTAGAAATTAGTTGCTAACAATTTGTTTAGTTACTTTTGATTTCACGATATTTTTTTCTGTGTACAGAAAAACTCGCAGATTCCAAGACATTTATCGTATAGAAAAAGTTTTCTAAGGGCCGATAACATAAAAGAACTAACCGGAAGATAAATTGGGTTTAGTGCTAACCGGAGGTTATAGATGTCAAATTTGTTTGGGAGTAACCGGTAGTTACATTAACTTTGATTTAACTTGGATATTGTGATAAACGCACTAAGACATTTTTCGTATTGAAAAATTCTCAAATTCTAAAACAGTTTTGTATTGAAAAATTCTCAAATTCTGAAACATTTTTCGAATTGAAAAATTCTCAGATTCTGAGACATTTTTCGTATAGTTAATTTTTCTATACGAAAGACTTAGATTTGTATAGAAAAGTTCTGAGATCCTGAGAAATTTTTGCATAGAAGAGTTCTCAGATTCCAACACATTTTTCGTACAGAAAAAATTCTTGTACGAAAAATGTTTCAAATTGGTATAGAAAAATTCACAGATTCTGATACATTTTTCGTATAGATTTTTCCGATTCTGAGTCATTTTTCGTACAGAAAATATTCATATTATAATACGTTTTTTGTGTCGACAAATTCTTTGATTCTAAAATATTTTTCGTATAGAAAAAGTCTGAAAAAAATTATTATGGTCTTAAAAAAGTGAGAGTGTTACATTCGGCTATGCCGAATCTTTTATACCCTCCAAAATGTAAAAAAATATTTAAAAATCCAGGGGCGTCTGTTTTTTTCTTTGGGGGGGGGGCTGGTGGGAGACGTTAGTGGCACCTTCCATTTGCGATTTTGAACTTCTTCTGAGATGTTGCATTTGCTTAGCAAAAGTACAAAAAACCCTGCAAAATGTGCGGTTTTTCTTAGGTTGGATTAGTTGTCCAAGGGGGAACTTTTTCCCCCTTTGTCCGATTTTGCACATTTCCGAACTTAACCTGCCTAGGAATATAAGACATTTTCATGCCAAACTTCGGAAGTCTAGCTCTTTTATTTTGGGCTGTATCGTGTCTTCTACAGACGGACATTCGGACGGACTGACATCGTTAGAATGTCTTAGAATCGATCACTGATCAATAAAATATATACTTTATGTGGTCCTCGACCGATATTTCGATGCGTTACACACGGAATGACAAAGTGAGTGTATACTGTGGTTGGAGGGTATAAAAATCTCTTATCAATTTATTGAATGAGAAAATTTACTGTTTCTCAGAAAATTTTGAAAGAAAAGTTCTTAAATTCACAATATTTTTTTTTGATAAAATTTTTCCAGTTCTATTTAGATATTAAAAAAAAAACACACTTTGATTAACTTTTTGTTTAAAAATGATCCAGATTCAGATTGTCAAATTTGGTTAAATTTGGAATTACAAAAGCTTCAAATTAGTGTAGATGACACAATTTTCCAAGCATATGTTTTGAAACATTATTTGCCAAAAAAAATGCTCAAACCCTTTGACAAATTTCGTAAAAAAATCTCCGTTTTCACCGAAACTGTACCATTTTAAATAATATTTTAAAAATTATCATTTGTATTTCTGAAAATATAAAATATGTGCTCGATTCTCGAATACGATTTCACCATTCACCTAATTATTAAAAATTTGATATTCTTTCGAATTTTAAGATTTTAAAATTTGTTCTTGTAATTATTAAAGATATTAAATAGATCTTTAATTGTTACAAGAAAAAAAATTTAAAATCTAAAAATTCGAAAGAATATCAAATTTTTAAAAATTAGGTGAATGGTGAAATCGTATTCGAGAATCGAGCACTATATTTTTAAATAACAAAGTTTTTCCGGTGATCAGAAATCTAGTCAAATGTGGCAGCGTCTTTAAATAAAGTCGAGAGAAAAGCTAATGGAATAACATTCATGATGCATAATATAATTGGTCAGTCACAATTATCGTTTAAAGGTGTCTTATTCACTACCGTCAAGGTTGGCAATCGATACCCACCCAGAATAACGGTATTTGGATATTGTACCGCAACTAACAAAGATATGAACATTTTCAGAAGTGTTTATGAAAGTCGATAAAATTTATAATTTATCTGATGTGTCGCTTCGTGTTTGTACCGGTTGATTTTCGAAATATATGCCAATACCTTTATAATACCGTTTGAAACGGTATTTTAACGGTATTGGCCTATATAACGAAAATCAACCGATACAAACACGAAGTGACATATCAAAAATACTAGAAATTTTATCGACTTTCATAATCGATTTTCAAAATTTCCAAATCTTTATTGGTTGCGCCACAACATCCAAATACCGTTATTTTAGGTGGGTATCGATTGCCAACCTTGATATTTACTTAAATTGTTCAGCGTTGAGAAAATTCATAGATTCGACCAAGTCGTAAATTTACCTTTTATACTTGTTTTTTGTATAACTATGCCACCCTAATACTAAAAATGTATTTATTGGCATCCTGTTGTGTTGGCTGTATTATTTAGTCTATCAAAATTTAAATTGAAATTACATTTATAGTTTAGCTCTAACTAAACATCTATCTATTCGTTCTCCCTCTTTTTAACTGGTGTGAACATAAAATTAAATGTGGTCACATTTTAGGCCTAAAACTACTCACACATACATAAATTATACACATACCACTTTACAAATTTGTAATTGACATTACAAAAAAATAAAAATTATTAAAAGTTTTGGAAATTTGGAATGGGAATACGGTTTTTATTTTTTTAAATTTAATTATGAATTTCTAAAATTTAAAACTTTAACAAAAAAAAAAAATATTTTAACATTGTTGTCTATAATAAAGAATTTAATTTAATTTGTTTAATTTATTTATGCATGTATATGAACATAAAAGCATACATTGCCTGGCAAAACAATTTAATTAATTGAAGGCCTTTTCGTCATCAACCCATTTTCAAGCATAACTGGAGCTGAACATAAAAATGTCACACGATACATCTTAATAAAAATTCTAACATACAATTACAGCATGACAATGTTCAATAAATAACAATGTAATTAACTATTTGAAAAGTTATGTTTAGAATTGAACACAAATTATTTTCACAAAATAAATTTAGATTCTGTGACGTTTTTTCCATTAAATTATTTTCTTTTGAAAACACCAAAATTTTTTTCTTAGAATTAAAACTCTGATTTTTTTTTTAGAATCTGACACACCTCTCATTATGCAAATTTAGGTTGTGTTAAAATGGTGACAAAATCGTGTAATGGCTTTTCACTACCCTTGATTTTTAACTTCAAAAATCGTTAACTCGAAAATCCTGCCTGATCCTGTTTTCGAGTTGTTGCTAAATAATTACACTGTTCGACAACAAAAACCTGCCAGTGGAATATCCAACTGATTCTTATAGATTTTACTCTCCTGAATCCAAATCTGCCATCCAATTTTTTCTAGCACCTACCGTTTTTGAGATATTCGCTGTTAAAAAGTCAAAAAAATTTGATGGCAGATTTGAATTCAGTAGAGCAAAATCTATAAGAATCAGTTAATCTGTAATCAGATTTGTGCTGCCATTACCAAGTTTACAACAAAATTTTTACATTCTCCAACTTTTGTCACTCAAAGAAGACAACAGGCTATTGATCTCACCTTATCTAATTATAACGGATTGCAGTGTTATTGATGTGGTATCCTTGTCTAACCAGCGAGTTTAGGCTTGACCAACCGACAATTCCACAGGACCGAAACCGTCGAAAAGCGTATTGGGAAAAATTTGAGGAACTACTACATCAAAGATTACGTCCCATTACAATACCTAGTAGTATAAAGTCGGTTGAAGTGGGGTCTCAGAAATTGGGTAAAACTTTAACTGAATGCTGTGAGACTGTATGTCCGTTCAGGAAAAGCAGACCAGGTTACTCAGTCCCTGGGTGGATCATAGATCTTGGTTAGCTTTGAAAAAGTTCAAGAAAGCTTCTGAATAGACCCTCAAAATCTCGAAAGGATGCTGTCTGGAACAATTACCACCTTCTCCAAAAGGAATATAAGAAAAAAGTGCGGGATTCCAAACTTGAGTTTAATAGAACTTTTTGTGAGGAGGTAAAGGGTAAAAGGGCTACGACATGGCTCTGTAAAATCTTTCACAAAGATAGTTCAGCGAAGCTTGATTCCTTTAGAAAACCAGATCGTATCTACACAATCAACAGGAGGTCAATTACATTCTGTTATCCACTCACTTTCCAGGATGTAAAGTGACAACGATATAAACATATATTATTGAAAGACCTGTTGAATCAGGAATGCCCTTTCGTCCTTTGATAACTATAAATCTCCTGGACCAGGTGGTATATACTCTATGATGCTGAAGAGTGGTGGAGATATCCTAGTGAAGACTTTTAAGAAATGTCTTTGGAGACAACCTGGTTAATGGGTATGTTCCATTACCTGGTGCGATGTCGAGGTTGTTTTTATTCCCAAGCCTGCGAAGGAGGACTACACCTTGGCAAAAAATTTTAAGACCAATCAGTTTATCATACTTTCTACTGAAAAGTCTTGAACGAATGGTTGAAAAATTCATTAGGTCGGCAGCATTAATCAAATGCACCCTAAAGAGTCAGCAATATATGTATCAGAGTGGTACATCTTGCGATATTGTGTTCAAGATTGAACAGGGCATGGACAAACAAGACTATGCTCTGGGGGTTTTTGTTGATATTGAGGAAGCTATTGATATACTTTTAATTTTATGAAAATTTAGGTTGAGTTGCATGTCGTGATTCCAATTATAGTCAAATGAATTCACTTTATGCACTCTTGGAGATTGTTGACGGCTGAAGGTGAGTGCACAAAAGTAACGGTTGAGGTTAGCATAGGCTGCCTCCAAGGGGGTGTCCTCTCTCTTTACTGTGGTGGTTTGTGGCAAACTCAATCTAGAAGTACACATACAGGCATACGCTGATGATGTGTGCGCATTAGTGTCTGGAAAGTCGATTAATATGGTATGCAAAAAATGCAGACCGTTATTGGCTTGATGGACAACTGGTGCAGTCGACATGGATTGTCTATTAATCCAAACAAGACAACACAACCAAACACAAGGGTATTCGGGTTCCTACTTTGAAGGGCGTAACTCTGCAACTGTGTACAGAAGTTAAGTACATATTTAGAGGTTACCCTAGATAGTAAAGGCATTTTGGATTTTCTGACAGTGTCGGAGAGCTTTTGGGAAAACATGAAATCTAAAACTTGCTAATGTGCATTGGATGTACATTAGGGTTATTACTTTTTGCATTTTTTGCAAATATCTTATCTCCCAAGGTAAAATCGTGTAGGGCATTAAAAAATATTAAGAATTGCGTTTTTAGTTTTTCACGATCGTGAAAAAAGTTCACGCACCAAACGCATTGAAGTTTTGACCAACACTACATTACAAAAAAACAAAAATTACGCTATGTTGGACATGCTTCCCTTGGACCTACATATTCAAGGGGAAACCATGACATCTCTGTGCCAGCTCCACACGAGAGGGACATGAAAAGGAGAGTACAGTGCAGGGCATGGTCGACTGTTAAATAGGCTTTTGGAACTTTGTCCGATGTTTGATATGCCGTTGAACCTCTTGCATCGAGTTTGGTAGAAAGTTTACAGTAATATTTCCGAGTAGGGAAGACTGGGGCAACCCCAAAGATCTACTCGCAAATTCCACTGACATGGATGGATCTAGTACCTTAAATAGCTCTTGGTCTGGTTGGTATTTGGACGATGATACCAAATGTTATATTGCTATGTGAAAAATGGCTACAGTATTTCAAACTTAAGTGTTAGCTATTTTGAACGTAGCTACCTGGTTAAGTGAAAACAGATAAAGAGATGGGAGAATCAGTATTTACAGTGACAGATAAGCTGCGCTTATTAGGGCACTAGATTCTCCAGTCACTTCATCTCCGATCACGATTTTTTTTTTTACATGTCAAATCGTATAAAAAAGTCGGTTTTGTTCTGTTTATACTCTAATTTGTATTAAAAGTACCCCAGTTGGAAAATGTGTCACTGAGGAAATTTCCACAGTGATTCCTTGAGGAAATGTCTTCAGGTTCTGACAAATCATAGGCAGTCCTTGATGACATGTCCTAACATTGTCAGCACTGAATGTTTGCTTTAAGAGTGTGGACAATTCCTCTAAGACGTCTAAAAGGAAATGTCTTCAGAATAGCAGTATATTAAATTAGAATTTTAAATCTGGGCAACTCTTCAATTTCCAAGAAAAAGATGGCAATATTATCGACTTAATTAAAATAAAATCAAAATCTAACAAGTAGAATAAAAGTAATAAATAGACAAACATTTTTAAAAATAAAGTTTGGAACAAGTGGTTAGGTGTGGGACTAATAAACTGGAGGTTCCTGGTCAAATCCAGTTAGGACTAAAAAAGGCGAAAAGTTTTTTCTAAATATGAGAAAGATAATTTATAAAGGAAAATGGATAAAAGTAAAAACTAAAGGAAATACGAAAATTTTTTGTATTTTCGCATGACCAATGTCAGACATTTCCCCAAGGAAGTCTTAGGTGAAATGTCCCCAGAAGGTCAGCCCTGACCACTGCTGACTTTGAGTGAGGACATTTTGAAAATTTGTATGAAACTGTCCTCAACCCAGTACATAGAGATGTCTTGTGGATGTCAGGTGTGACTCTGACATGTCATCGCTCCGTCACTGAGGATGGCTCGAGGACGTTGCCAACTGGGACCATGACGTGTTTGTTCCGTTTAGGGTCTTAGAAACTCTTGAACTATCCAACATTGAAACCAATTTTCTAAGCTGTTGTTTTTAATATTCTACAAATAATATTCTACTCTAATTTGTATTAAAAGTACCATGACGTGTTTGTTCCGTTTAGGGTCTTAGAAACTCTTAAACTATTCAACATTGAAAAAAAAAAATTCTAAGCTGTCGTTTTTAATATTCTACAAGTGGTAGAAAGATATTTTACTCCCTATTTAACTCGTTTCTTGTTTAATGTCAATAAATAAAAATCCAACGCCTTTTAACCCTTTGTTCCTGTTCCTTTCATTCGTCATTGGTGTCATACAAGACAAACATATGGTTATGTCTGTTGTATTTGTGTAATTAAATAGAAAATTAAGCCAACTTGCAGTTCAAAAATTCACAAAACACAAGTCAAACTGTTAAACAATATAAAAAACCAAGAAATCCTGGAACAATTGCCAGGAACAAAAGATTTCATCGTTAAAAAATAGCAACCCCAATTTACATTTACATGTATACAGTGTCACACACACACACACACTGTCAAATACGTTGTTATGCCTGATTTTGTTTGTTGTTGTTTATTTTTATTTGTTTTGTCGTCTTTTTGCAAGTGTCATTGTCAACGTGTGCTTTGAATGTTGAATTATTTTCTCTGAATGTTTTGTATGTGTGTGTGTGTATCGGTGTCGTCTGTACGATTTGTATGAAAACAATTCTGTTTTTTAAGTGATGCCAACGATAATTGAATTTACAAAACAATTGTTTTAAACTGAAATCGTGATCTTTGTTGGATTTTTTTTTTATTATTCCAGATTTATTTCTAAATCACAGTGAGTGATGATGATGATGATGATGAGACAATAGCAGCACACTTATCACTTATGTATCGTGGACAATCAAATTTAGTAGTTTAGAAACAACAACAACAACAAAAAACTGCATGATAAAATTTAAACTCAAACATAAGTTGTTTCAGGTAAACACCGACCATTGGATACCCTACAGCATTAGTTATCGCTATTAAGAGTTTATATTCCAAAAAATGGTAGCAATAGCAAATGAAAGAGGAGGATCTCCCCTAATTTTTTTATTTTATTATTTTTACATATCAAAAAAAAGAGGTAAGTTAAAACCTTTCAAAACTTTATTCTTTAATGTCATTAAAAATTTCCAACAAAATATTTTCATAAAGTTTTTAAAGGACTGTATTCACATCCTTTTATCCTCATATAGAAAAAAAAAATAAAAATTAGGGGAGATCCTCCTCTTTCATTTGCCATCACCAGTGGCATATTCAGAAATATTAAACAAAATGTATCCTTTAAAACTTCGAAGTCCTTTTCAATGGAATCAGGATCACGAAATGAAAAACTGTAAATGCAGTTTTACTCCATTTGATCTCTACTTTCAGACGTATATCATCCGGTTCATGTTTAATATTGGCTGTCGGACGGTGTTATAAAACGGTAACTAGGTACATGTAGGTCTAACGGTTATATTGGGGCTAGTTCTTAAATGGACCGATTTCGACCAATTTTAAAAGTGATAGTCCTTACACTCAAAAGAAAAACTCTGTCAAAAAATCTGTAAAACGACTTTCAATTTAAATTAGCAATCTTTTAGCAGATTGTTCTGCTGAGAAGGATATTTTTACTAAAATCTCTGTCATTCAGTTTAAGAAAATAACAGACATTTTACTATGTTTATACTGATTTTGATTGCTGAATTTTATTATTTTTTCAAGAAATTTTTTTATATAAAAAAAAGTAGAACAGATTGTCAGCAGATTGCTCTGCTGAAATCAGCAGATTGTTCTGCTGAAATCAGCAGATTGTTCTGCTAAAATCAGCAGATTTTTCTGCTAAAATCAGCAGATATTTCTGCTAAAATCAGCAGATATTTCTGCTAAAATCAGATTTCTCTGCTGTCGAACAACACACATGTTTAATAACTAAAACGCCAGATAAAAGTATAAGTTGGCGAGTTCGATGCTGGCTGGCGGCGTATGTTTTTTTTTTTTTTCTTGTTATATTTATTCACCTCTTATGACAGATATTTAGCAAACCGTGTCTGCTAAAATCAGCAGATTTCTCATATGGCTCAAAATGGGTGTATTTTCAGCAGATTTTTCTGCTGATTGGACAGAGAATTTATTTTGAGTGTAGGCCAGAAGACAGACATACTGAGATCGACTAAAATAGTGATCGATGGTAGAGATGATTTTAAGGATAGTTTCAAACATCAGCACAAACTCAATATACCCTGTTGAACAGAATAATATAGGGTATGACAAGATAACCGGCGGAAAAGTTATATGAAAAATCTGTGTATTTACACAATGCAATTTGCAAAAATGTTTTATTTTTTACTCTCTCAAGTTTAAAATACAAATAAAATGTATGTCATGTTATCATAAATATACATATATTATATACAAACGTATGTATAAAGGTAGGTGGGTGTTGCATCCGTTCAATTTGTAACACTCTCTCGCTATCACTCTCTGTGGCATAAATGTATGAGTGATATCATCATCATGTACGGGCGATCAGCATGCATTTGCGGTGTTTTCTAGTTAGATGCTAGTGATAATTAGGCCTTTAAATTGCATTTACTATGTAAAAGTTGGTCAGTCAGTCAATCAAACAAAAATACAGACAGTCAGAGTCACAATAGAAATCTACAACAATCTCTAAACACACCAGACAGATATTTGCAATCATATCGTTATTTTTAAATTAAGTATAGCGTTGATTTCATTACGTCCATCTAAATTCAAATAAAAAAGTGCTTACATCCGCAATGGCTAGCTAAATAGATTTAGCACGTGTTAAATGCACTTTTTCAAAAAAAAAATATATATATTAAAGTGGAAAATATATTTATCTGAAGAAGTGAATTAATTTAATTTATTGCATAAACAAAAATTCAGGGTTGCATTAATTAGTGCTGAGATTTTTAATCCTTTTTATGCCGTTCGTAACATACATACATACATGATATTACCGGTCTGGGACCCCATAATATTTGAGTGATATCGGTTCACTGCTGCAGCAGGTTAAAAATTATAAATGAAAATGTAAGAACACCCAAAAAAATTTTTGATTTTCCTTCTCCTGAAGGAGAAGTTGTATTGTATGTGTCAAAATTTGCGATTATGGAGTCTTTTTGTATTTGTGCCTCTTTTTTTAAGCTTTATAACCGTTATTTTCAAAAAACATTTTTTATCCATGTTTTTTTTTTTGAAGGATAAGACCATTATTATTGCAAATCGAAAAATTTGTCACTTTTTCGATACAATTTTTACCCACTTAGTATCAGAATTTCTTAAAAAGATTTTCAGAATGTTTGGTTTTGATGGAGGATCCTACATTTAAAAATCCGGTTTTGTGTAGATCGAAAAGTACCGAAATACATTTCCTTGCTCTCTAAGAATTGAAATTTCCCAAAAAGTACTTTTGCCAGAATTTCCTCCCTTATTTCGAAAAAACAGAAGGAAAAAAAGAAGAGGTAAAAAACGAAGAGAAGAAAAAAGAAAGGAAGGTAATACAAAAGAGAAGAAAGAAAAATTGATTTTACAGTGAGAAGCAATTTTCAGAATAAAAAAAAATGTTGATATACATATAAAAAATGCACACCAATCACGTGATTATCGTAAATAACGTGATTCATGCGTAGTTTTTTTTAACCACGTGATTGTGCGTGAGTAACAAAAAAATGAATTTTTCGTGATTTTAATTTTTTCCCCCGTTTTTTTTTTTGTTGTTCGGGTTCGATTTCTTGATTTTTGTATGGTCTTTCTATCAAATTTATAAATTTTAATTTTATAATTTAATGAATTTTTTTGGACAATTCCTTTGGACTTCACTTAAAATTTGTTTTTCTAATTTTTGCAAAAGTATTCAAACTTTGACCCGCCATAATACGATCGGTAAACCGAATTTGAAAAAACGATATAAAGTACCACTATCACTGAAGTCTGAAGACACCAATCCCAAAAACGACTAAAACCGGTTCTAAATTTTTTTGAATTGCCCTTTTATAATTACAAAAACATTTTGTAAATTTAACACACCCCTCTTCAAGCAAGTTTAGTAAAAATTGTGACAAAATTGGGTAATTTTACTCCACTTTATTTAGAGCTTTAAAAATCAAAGAATATTTAGATATAAGATATGAACACTTATTGTTAGTTCACGGAATTAAAGTGAAGATTCAATAAATAAAATATGAAAAAAAAAAATCATTAACACGAAAACCCTAGCTGATCCTGTTTTCGAGTTACTTATTACTAAATAATTTCACTGTTCGACAACAAAAACCAACCAGTGAAAAGTGCAACTGGTTCTTATAGATTTTGATCTCCTGATTCCAAATCTTCCATCCAAATTTTTCAAGCACGTACCGTTTTTGAGATATTCGCTGTTAAAAAGTCAAAAAATAAACAAAATTTGGCGGTTCACTGTTACGTATTCTTACGTTGCTTCCAAAAAAGTTGGATTTGATTTTATATAAAATGAACCTCCTGATAACAAAACTGCAATCAAAATTTTTCTAGCATGTTCCGTTTTCGAGATATTCGCGTGAAAAAAATTCAAAGGCGAATATCTCGAAAACGAAGCATGCACTGAAAAAAAAGTGCGAACTAATTTTAAGGAAAAATTGACATTAAATTAAAGACATGAATTTTTCTTTAATTTTAGTAAAATTTTCTTAAGAAATAGAAAATTTCATAAACTTAAAGAAAAATTAACTTGACTTGATAACACCCAAAAATGATGCTTCTTTAAAATATTAAAATGTTTTTCTTTAACTTTTATTTCTTGAATCAAATAAAAAAATTCTTTAAAAATATTACACAAATGTATACAAAAAACATTAAAGAAATTATTCTTGAAAACTATTATCATATACTTTAATATTAATATACTATTATAGATTTAAATATGTGTATATTAGTTTTAAGGAAGACATTCTTGTTTATATGCACAAAGAGATTTGTTTCGAAGGTTGAGAGAAATACCCATTTCATCTTTTAATTCTCAACTAGTACAAAGTTGAATAGGTTTAAATATATTAGTTTGGACACCAACGATTGGCGATTGTCATTCAAATTCACTGTGCTACTTGTAGTGTAGATTTTTTAATTTTTTGGTTAAAAGACTAATAAAGTTTTTTTATAACAGATAAATGATAAAATATTAATAGCATAAAAAAGATTTTCCTTTGGAGCTAAATTATTCCCATTTTTTCGTAATTTAAAGAAATTGTTCTTTAATTTTAATATGCTTTCATACTTAAATTAAGTACATGTATACTTAATTTTATTAAATAAATGCACAATTTTTTCACACTAAATTTAAAGAAAGATGTTTTATAACAATAAGGAAATTTTTCTTTGGAGCCAAATTATGTGCAGTTTTTCTTTAATTTAAATAAAATTTCTTTAATTTTAAGAAACTTTTTTTCAGTGTGTTAGAAAAATTTGGATTGCAATTTTGGAATGAAATTGCCATTTTATATGAATTTTTTTTTTTTTTTTTTGAGTCATATTTTTTGGAAGCAAAGTAATAACATGTGACAGTGGACCCCCCAATTATTGTTTTTTGACTTTTTAACACCATATATCTCAAAAACGGCACGTGCTAGAAAAATTTGGATGGTATATTTGGAATCAGGAGAGCAAAATCTAGAAGAACCAGTTGCATTTTTCACTGGTAGTGTAATTATTTAGCAATAACTCGAAAACAAGATCAGCTAGGATTTTCGTGTTAACGAGTTTTAAAGCTCTAAATAAAGGGGATTTTTTTTTTTTTTAATTCCTTTATTTATTTAATCTTTAATACACAGTATTAAATTATATGTAAAACGTTCAATGTGAACTTAGGGCGCCAACGAATTCTCTCCATCTTTCACGATTTTTTGCTAGGAGTTTTACTTCGTCCCATGTCATATCTTGATCTTCATACTCTTTCTTCACTGTTCTAGACCAGGTGGAGCGTGGGCGGCCAGGACCACGGTGACCTTGCGGATTCCATTCTAAGGCAGTGCGGGCAATTTGTTGTGGTGGCTTTCTAAGAGTGTGCCCTATCCAACTCCACTTTCGTTTTTTAATTTCGCTTTCTATCGTGTTAAGCTTTGCGAGTTCAAGCAGCTGTTCGTTAGTGACCCAATAAGGCCAAAATATTTGTAAAATCTGCCGCAGACATCTGTTTGTAAAAGCTTGTAGTTTTCTTAGACTGGCCTTAGTTAAGCTCCAAGTCGTACACCCATACAAAAGGACGCTGGTGACACTGCTGTTAAAAATTCTGATTTTAGTTGTCCTGGAGATGTTGTTTGCACGCCAAATTTTGTAGAGTGACTGAAAAGCTGACCGGGCTTTGTTGATACGGTCAGTGATATCTTTGTCTGATGCACCGTCTGAAGTTAGTGTACTTCCCAGATAGCAGAACGAGTCGACTTCTTCTATAGCCTCGCCATTAAGATAAAGGGGCATGGTGTTTGCTGCTCCAATACGCAATAGTTTTGTTTTTTTGACATTTATCTTTAGGCCTACTTTTTCAGCGTTCTCGGATAAATGGTGAAGTTTGGCTTGTATGTCGCTGTGCCGGTGTGCAAGAAGGCAGATGTCATCCGCATAATCAATATCATTTAAACGTTCTAATAACTTCCATTGTATGCCAAGGGTGTTATCTGTGTTAGTTTTTTGCATTACACAATCAAGCAAGATCAGGAAGAGAGTTGGTAAAAGAACGCAGCCTTGTCTAACGCCAGACTGTATTTCACAGGGATGGCTCTCTTTGCCGTTAAAACGAACTGCGCATAGGGAGTTGTTATATAATTCTCGTATCAGATTTATAATTTTATCAGGAAAGCCTTTACAATAAAGTGCAGCCCATAAAGCGTCTCTAGAGATGGTGTCAAACGCACGTTCGAAATCTACAAAGAGTAGGTATAAGGGGCTGTTAAATTCCAACGATTGCTCAATCAGTATACGTAGTGTTGTAACATGATCAGAGCAGGAGCGATTTGCTCTGAAACCAGATTGCTCTTTCCTTAAAATTGTCTCCACATAGGGTGATATACGTTGCAGAATAATAAGGGCTAAAACTTTGTTTATGGTGCTTAGTAGGGTTATACCTCTCCAATTTTTGCATTGGCTTAAATAACCTTTTTTTGGTATTGTCACAACGGTGCCTTTCTTCCATTCATCTGGTATGCTGTTTGTTTCCCAAATATTACGAATTATTGGTGCTAAAGAGTCCGCTAAAGGTTCGGATCCGTATTTAAAAAGTTCTGCTGGCATAAAGGGGAATGAAATGCCATTAAAAATGGTGACAAAATTTGTCGCCATTTTTAGACAACCTTATCTTGCTCAAAGAGGGTCGTGTTAAATAAATGCTTAAAAAAATTAAAAATCCCTGCAAAAAAAGTCATTACCACTTCTCAGTGGAGTGCTTTAAAACTATAACAAATGTAATGAAATACAACAAAAATAACAAAAACACAAGACAAAAACACACAAACATTTTTTTCTTCTCCAGAGTACATAGATATTCAGCTCTTAACTCATTACCTATCGCGACACCTCCATGCAAATGTAAGTAGATATTCAGTAGATAAGAACTACTCCAGGGAAGTAGTTGGTGGTTGTTTTTTGAAAGCTAGGAGTACTTCTTATCTACTGAATATCTACTTACTTTTGTATGGGAGTGTCGCGGAAGGTAATGAGTTAAGAGCTGAATATCAACTATTTATGGAGTAGAAAAGAATGCCTTTGCGTTTTTTTCTTGTGTTTTTTGTTATTTTTGTTTTATTTCATTACATTTGTTATAGTTTTAAAGCACTCCAAATAGAAGTACTCCGCACTTTTTTTACTGGGATATGACAAACATTTTTTGCATATTTTAATTCGTGAGTATTTCGTGATCGTGATTGCATCTGAGCGTGATTAAAATTTCGTGCGTGATCGCGCGTGATTAAATTTTTTTTGTGATTGAAAAGTCACTCACGATCCCATCTCTAATACATATGTCTGAGAACCTGAAAATATTTCGACTTTAAGAGCTTTTCATTAAAATCGATGATTTTTTCGGGTATAATACAATATAATCTGAAAATTTTTCCAAAGATTTTTTTTTGGAAATCTGAGAACTTTTCTAAAAGAAAAAGGTGTTCAGATCATAGTTGGGCAATGATAGAAATTTGTATGAAATAATGATTCAATGGAATCGATTCATTGAGCATTTTATATCAAAAAATCAATGACTTAATGATTCGTGTCCAACTCTGGTTAAAAAAAACCTTCCCCTCCAAACCCAAGAAATTTTATTTTCCAAAAAAAAATTTTTTAAATTAATTTTTTTTTCCAATTTTGTTAAAAAATTTTTTTAAAACATTTTTTTTAACAATTTTTTTTTATAAAATTCTTTGCAATAATCTTTTTGACATCGACATTCTAGAACCATTGTTTCTGGAGATTATTAAGAAAGTATTAAGGTACAAAAAAATCGAAATTGCAAAAAGAATGCTTTTTTCTGAATGCTTTTTTCTGAAAGATTCGATATTTAGGTGCAAAAAGTACCAAAGTCCACTATTTTTCCCTTTTATTACCCTTATAATTGGAATTTCCAAAAAGTACTTTTTTCAGGATTTGTTTTGCTGCCGCACGATTCTAGGACCATTATTTTTGGAAATACGAAAAGTACCAAATGTACGCTAACCTTCAAACCTAATTGGTAACGGTTTAGATATTCGATTTAAAAAGGTTAAAGGTTATTTGTTCCCAACCTTGTTTTAAATATTTATTTAAGAATTTCAATTGCTCTTATCTGAATTTGAATTGATATTTTTCTCAATATCTCTTGATATTATTTGAATTTTGAATATTTTTTCATAATTTTTAAATGTTTACGGTAAATTTTTAAATTTTTATCCAAAATCACATTATTCCAATTAGTTTACCTTCCTAATTAGGAATAGTTTTCAAGGTACATTTCAAGATGTTAGATAACATATGGGTTTTAATATACAAAAGAAATATAAAGTGTTCAAATTCATACCTTGCCTGTGAAATTAAACACGATTAAATAAATTTAATAAACGTTTTGCATAAGAACACTTCACAGAATCTTCAATGAGTTTGAAGGACTTCCTCTTCATGAAATTGTTTAAAAAATAAAAAACTAAAAAAATTATTGAAAGGATCAAAAGGGATATTAATAACCAAGGAGAGGACTTTCATGCAAATGCATGTTTTTTCCTGTAAGTTTTAGAACAGCACAAACTAAATATCTTAGCAAATCAAAGAATTTGTTTTAAAATGGCATCGATTCATTAGTGCATATTTTGTAAATTTTGGTAAAAATCCATGTTTTTGCATATTTTTCTAGTATTCTGCTATAAATGCATATTTTTGGGTCATATTTTGTATAAAATTATAGTTTTGATTTTTTTTAAACATTATTAATTTGCCTGTTTGACAAGCCTCGTATTTTTCTTTCGAGATCAAATACTGGTCTGATTTTTTTCATTAATAAGCTAACAAAGTAAATTTTTTTTTTTAATTTTTTTTTTTTGAAAATGTAGAAATGCACAGTTTTTATAAGTTTAAGTGTATATTTTTGTTTTTAGTGCATTTTTCAAGATTTTTAATAAGAGCCTATTTCAAGATTCTTAGTGCATATTTAATGCCCTTAAAACATAGCTTTTAAAAACGTGAAGGTCCTTTCCCCGTTAATAACTAACCATTAACCCATTTAAAATGCAAGCCAAATTTGTTTTCAACTGTATAAATTTGAAAAAAAAAAAACTAAAAATATTCATAACTGAAGTTTATTAATTAATTTGTAAATTGTTTAATTAATAATAATTAAAATTCAACCCTGTCATGGCATAATTAAAACAAAACAGAAATTCTACCAATATTTGTTGTCTGTCTGTCTTTTTGTGTGTGTGCGAATGTATCTTTGTGCAATTTTATCGTTTTATTTTATTTAAAATGTAATTGGCAACCGCCGCCATTAATTATTGGACTCATCCATTGGTTGAAATCAATATTGAATTATTTGCAATCAAACGTTGTTCCCCATTTCATAAAATACAGATACATTTTACTTTTTTTTTTTTGTAATTTTATTTTGCCGTCACAAAACTCTGCATACACACGCATCCATACAATATCAATATGAATTTGTTGCAAGTAGATGTTCGGATGTATGTGAATTCACATTCATAGATGTACATCATCGTGTGTTGTACCCAGCCAATGTACCCGTAACAAATGTAAATTAAATTGATAAACCACAAATTAATTGAGAGAGGAGCTCTAATGGAGTGTATTCAATTTATTTTGTATATTGAGTCAAGTTTTGTTTTTTTTATTATTATTATTATTTTTTTGTTGCCACTGTACACCATCTACATCATCATCATTGATGCAACATGTGTGGCTAGAATTTTAAATTATGTCAATACTTTAAATTGGGGTTTGTCGATAAAAATCTGAAAAATAAAATGATTGGTAGGGATCAATGGCTTTTATTTTAATGCATACATCCCCTGCAAAATATTTAACCCATTAAGGGCATAAAACAAAAAAAAATAATTATATTCGATCAAGATATTATGTTCATGAAACTCATTTTACATAACAAAACCCTTAAGGCTTTTTTTTAGTTCAGCGCTAGATTATTTTTTGCACACATTTAAAGTTGGTGATTTTAAAGCAATTTAAGTTTTTGTGTACTAAACATGTCCAACTTTGGGGACCCTTGGTAATGCCCTTATTGGACATGTTGGGTCCAGCTTCCAAACTTAAGCTCGAAATTACGTTAGCTATAACCGGTATGAATTTCGCTGCAATCGGTCCCGTGCCTACTTACTGAATAGCCAAATAATTAAAAATAATCCACTGTACACCGTTGCGTATGATTGTTATTTAAGGGCAATTACAAAATTAATAATACGCCTACAGGTTTCAAGCAGTTATTAAAATAATTACAATGAAATATCACCAATATCAAAATTCGTGTAAAAAAAAAAATATTGTTCAGACGGTACCCGCTCATTTTTTCTATTTGACTTGAAAATAATTTATGAATTATTTTACGCCCCTACGACCACGCCTTCCCTAAGCGACGGACCTTAAAGAGCGGGGCCCAAAAAATTATAAAAATATTTTTTTTGTGAATATGTATTATTAAAAGCAATATCTCAACTAAAAACCTCTCTTGTCAAACTAAAAAAAAATATTTGTAGAAAAATTTTTAGAACTGAAATCCTTATCCCACCAAAATCAAATTTTTTGTCGTTAATAAGCTAATCAAGTAAATCAGTAATTAAAAATAAATCCCAAACAATTTTTTGGTTGGTATGGAAAAAGGATTTTTTAAGGCCCCGTCGCTTAGGGAAGGCGCGCTCGTAGGTTCGTAAAATTACCCATGCGTTATTTTACAGTCAAATTGAAAAAATGAGCGGGTACCGCCTCAACATTTCCAAAATAAGGGACACTCTAGTGTATACGTATTATATTAATTTATGATCCATTTAAGACATTGTATAAATGTCCGTCTATGGAAAGCACACCCCCATTGTCTTACACTTTTTCTGAAGCCCCTAGTAAAATTTGTTTTTTGTCAATAAAAAAGTAGGAAAGTTAAATTCGACTTGTCCGAATCCATTAATTTCCTCCGCAATGAACATTTCAAGTGAAACTAATTTTTCTATCATACAAAAAAAAAAAAAAACAAATGACATCATAGAAGGTCTTAGAATCGAACAGTTCCGGTATTGGCCGGAAATCTGTATTTGCAAGCATTTTGAACAACTTGTTTTAACGGCAGTTTGTTTGTTGGGACGATGAAAGTGTTCTGATTTAAAATTTAAGGGTGAGGACGAAGTTAAACACCAATAAGGACGTTAGGTAACCGAACGTTCGAACAAATTGAAAAAACTTCGGTTACTGAACATTGAAATTGTGGCTTAACTTCGTAGTCCTTCTAAAACTTGACACTTACACTCAAAAAAAAACTGTAATGTTAGCAAAAAAAGCTTGTAAACCTTCAAGAAAATTTGCTGATTTTGAACCCACAATTTTTTTGGTAAAGGTAGCAAAAATGTTTTGCCAAAAATTAGTTAACTGAATTTTTTCCAACTTAGTTCAGACACATTTGAGGACCCCATTGGGTTCGAACCCGATAGGTCCAGACCCCGATGGGCCTAGACCATGTTAGGTTCCTTACAAATCGTCATAGTTTTTGTTTAAAAATTTGTGTACATTTCGCTCTACCTTGCTTAGTTTTTGAGTTACGTGATTTTAGGGGCCACCGGGGTTTTGAGAATTACAAAACTCGATAACTTTAAAAATATTACTCGGAGAGCTTTTGATTATTTTGCGGTCTTGTTCTACGTGCTGAGAGCTACAAAAATGCTTTTAGACTTTTTGTTGTGTCGGCATTATTTACCGAGATATGAGCATTTTAAAATTTTCGGGAATGCTAACTTTTTTGGATCCATTAGGGTCGACACATGTGAAGAGGACCGGCGATACTATAGGGAGCTCGAGAACCAAAAATGGCCTCCATTTTGCTATATCTGGCTTAGTTTCCGAGATAGCGACATATTAAGTTTTTGAAAATTAAAAAAAAAATTACCATTATTTTTGCTAATATTAGCAAAAAATCTTGTAAAAATGTTGTCAACTCAATTTCAAATCTTAGCAATAGAAATTAGTTCAACGTTTGTTTAAAATTGCTAATGTGCTAAATGAAGTTTACAAGAAATTTTTGCTAACATGCTAATCTCAACTAAAAATTTCCTAAAAGTTAGCTAACTAGCATTAGCAAAAAAAAATTAGTAAATCTACTAACGTATTTTTTTGAGTGTAGAATCGTCTTTTCTAGACCCAAAAAATCATACCTCATCAAAAAAAAAAAATGTTTAAATACTTCTAAGTACCAAATTCTGATCAAATATACTATATCCGAACTGTTCGGTCGGATCCTACAGAACATGAACGACATACTCAACCAGTACCCGATTTCTGTAACTATGCGAGAAGTTTTCGCATCGAAAAAAATAAATAAATATTAGAGTCATCTTATACTTAACAGAGTGATTTGAAAAATTAGCTTTGCGTTTTTTTCGTATTCGATGTTTTTTACATTAGCAACATTGTACTCACCCTGTAAAAAACTAAATGACTACAATATTGTTTTATTTTTCTCGATGCGAAAACTTTTCGCATAGTTACAGAAACTGGGCACTGGTTCTTAATACAATCTCGTGTGGGGTCGAGCGAATAAGGTCGATTTTAATGCACGCAAGACACAATGTTGTATGTTTAAATAAGTAAGAAAATTATAGTCGGTCAAGATCGATCATATGATACCCTACACTAGTGTTTCCGGAAAATGGATTCCAAGTCCAACCATGGACCGATTAGATTTATCTTTTTTAGATCTTTAACTTGTGCAGAAAACACACACAAACAAAATTTGAGAAAAATTGGCTTATGTGTGTTGCCAATAGACCGATTTTACTGAATATCGGAAGAAATTTTTATATGGGTCTAAGTCCAAAAATTATCCAATTATATTCAGAATTGAGTAGGCCACCAAAGTACATGTTTAAGACCTATAAACAAAATTTTGATCAAATATTTCCTATTTTCATAAATTTTGAGGGATTTATGTGAATATCATAGGGTGGCTGGTCCGATTCCTTTAAAATTAAAATGATGATTTGTGAATACAAAATATGTTTACCAGCCAAGTTTCGAAAGGCTACCTATTATAACACGGGTATAAGAGTCATTTTAGCCAAATTATATAGGGATGTTTGTATGGGGGCTAGGTCTAAACATGGACCGATTCCAATTTCAATAGGCTTCGTTCTTGGGCCAAAGGAAGCTTAAGATTCAAATTTCATACAAATCGATTATCGTGCTCACAATGCTTAGATGGACAGACGGACGAAAATCGCTTAATCGTCAAAGAAAGTGATTCTGAGTCGATTGGTATACTTGAAGGTGGGTCTAGGACCAATATTTCGGATAGTTACAAACATCAGCACAAACTCATTATACCCTGTACCACAGAGTGGTTCTTTCCTGTCACTTACAACTTCCAAAAATTTAAATCAAATATCCACAAACACTACTCCTTCTAAGTCAATATGAAATCATTTGCAAAGTATTCGCTCTTGGGGTACTATTAAATAATAAACAAAAATAAAATTTAAGTTTTTTTTTAAAAAGTGGGCCTTGTAGGCGTGGTCAAATATTGAAAATATCAAACTTTTTTGCCTGAGTATCTTTACTTCAATATTTATGCAAATTAAATGAAACACAGTTAAGTATTCAAGACAAAAGTTTTTTATAGATTTGTGTATGGGCTATCGATTAAAAAAATAAAAATTGGAAAATTTTCAGAAGAAGTTCTGAATTTTTCAAATTTAAACTTAAACTTTATTTATCAAAAAAC
Organism: Pegoplata infirma; assembly: GCA_963921195.1. Taxonomy (NCBI): domain Eukaryota; kingdom Metazoa; phylum Arthropoda; class Insecta; order Diptera; family Anthomyiidae; genus Pegoplata; species Pegoplata infirma. The sequence continues at coordinate 3,379,938 of OY992537.1, read as the reverse complement.
ATGCCGCAATTTTATTTTTTTTTTTAATTTTTTAAAAAAAGTTAAAGTGCTTTTCTATCTGTTCTGAAATTTTCAGAGATGTGTTTTGCCCTGTTTTCGAGAAATCAAATGTCAAAAATTGCAATACGCTAATTTTATACAATAATGGTGTATAAAACGTGTGCGTATGAGTAATATCAATACTTAAAAAATATTTTAAGAGGCGATGGGAGCGTGAGTGAGTTTTTATTTATGATCCCGCACGCTAATGAAAGAAAAAATTTAGTCACGCAAGAGGCCCACTTTTTGAAAAAACTTAAATTTTATTTTTGTTATATAATAGTACCCTAAGAGCGAATACTTTGCAAATGATAACCCATTGAAACCACTATGGTTTTTCTGTAGTGGAACAGTTGGTGTGGAATGCCTCATATATAGAATAAGAAGAAGATGTCTAGAAATCTCAAAATCTTTGTACACGAAAATTTTTTGAATATATGAATTTTCATTTGACAAACTAAATTTTTCATAAAAATATTGTCTGACAAATTCTCAGATCCAGATATTTTTTTTAAGTATCAGTTCTTGGAAACAATATGTAACCGTAAAGTGTTACCATCGGAAATGTTACATTGGAATGATATTTGCGATAAATATCAAAATCGCCTTTATTGGCTTTTTGAAAAAATTCCATTGAATAACTAAACAGAGTTTCAACTCCTTATTCCAAATTATACTAAATTTTTCTAGCGTATAGAATTTTTTTCGATATTCGAGTATATCATACGAAAAATGTATTAGAATCTGAAAATGTTGCTATAGAAAAAACTTTTCAGAATCTGAGAATTTCCTATAGAAATAATGTCTCAGATTTTAATATAGAAAAAGTGTCTTAGAACCTTAAAATTTGAAAATGTTTTAAAAATATTTTATTCAATTTTAAAAAAAAATTTAAATTGAAAAGGGGGTGGCGCGTGCCCCTCCCCCCCTGTATACGTCCATGACACTTCTATAGGGTATTATATTTAGACATCCGACAAATCAGAGTCATTATGCAGCTGCCAAGATCCCAATAAAAAACGTATTAGCATATAAAGTGTTCTTTAGTTTTCAACAACTTCTTGCGATACCTTTAGCCACTGGGCGTTTTCCCTTTAAAGCAATAATTACAGAAAATACGTGGTGTTCCGACCTAGAGGGTTCCCGAGTTTAAGCGTCTTTGATTTGTAAGTTTGTTTTTTTTTTTTTTTGTAAGGGAGAGTAATTTTGTTTGATGTTGATACTTAAGTTTTCCTTAAAAATAAAATAAAAAATTATCCGTGTTGTGATTTACCTTATTTCCGTCTGTGAAAATTTTGGCAGTAATTGTTTGGCGAGTTTCCCTAAGAAACTCGACCTTCCGTGCAATAAGAATTTAAAGTTTTTTTCGTTTATTTTTTTTTTATATTATAAACTAAACACTAAGAAACTCCTTTTTTATAATATTTTATACACCTTACACACGAAGGAGTTTTAAATTACCGAAAAAGTGTTTGTTAAAGATTTGAACAAAACTTTTATTTTGTTTTAAAACACAATTTACGGTTTAATTATCCTTAAAAGTAGTGATGAGACTGTTTCATATGTGTGTGCGTCTGTGTGTGAGTAACAGGAAACAACAAGGTGAAAAACTTTTTCTTTTTTTGTTAAACTTTTAAAAAACTTTAAAATGTAGCACACGTTTTTCTTTCGAAACACTTTGATGATAAACATAAAGTAAATAATTTTGTTTGCAGTAATTTTTATTTTTTATTCAAGTTTTTATTTAAAAAAAAATATTTTTTTATTGTGTTTTATTAATTTAAGTTCTTAATTAATTTATAATTTAATTTTCGTTTTATTTATTTTTTTAATCTGTCACTAATTTGACGTTTTATATATTTTTTTTTGATATAACAGGATTTACCGTTAATCGTTTGTTTTGTTTTTAATTTTCCGATTCTAATTGAGCGAGAATTATAACACGAACCGCTTTGTAGTAAAGCTAAATAGCGAATGATCTAACGGTTTATTGTGCCACAACCAAATATCATACACATTTACAAAATGCTTCAAAGTGATAGAAAAAATAAAACAATTTCGAAAACCAACAAGCGTATGCAGGCAGTCAGGTTTTATCACAAACACCCCACATACATCACTGCGTGATTGTAACTAAGATTCATTCAAACACTAATGTTGTTGTTGTCACAATGGCGTCTGCGAGGTTTTAGCAACGATATTAGTTGTTGTATAAGGGGTTAACTGCAAAAACCCGCCCTGTTTTATACAATCGCAGAGAGAAATTTCCCTGTATTTTTTAAATTAAATGCAAAATTTTGTATTTGTTTGATTGTGTGAGTTGCACACAGATTGTCTATGAACTCTTTTCATCTCGTATTTCTTTCTCGCTCTTACATTTTGTTTTTCTTTTTTTTTGTTGATTCCATTAAGTGATATATTTAATTTAGTTCTTCTCTCACCTCCCCCACCCTCTCACTCAACATCCTTTTATTGCTTGGTATATTTTAACTCTGTTATGGGTCTTCATTAAAAGACAATTTTCTCATTTTGTGTGAATTTTCTTCACGTTTCGTTGGAAAATTCAATTTTGTCTTCTTTTTGTTGTTTTCATATACTTAATGATGTTGAAGGTGAAGTTGGTTGTAGTGAAATATCTTGTTATACGTGTGTGTGTGTTGTTTGTTTGGTTGCTTACGACAATGGCCTCTTTTATCTATTACTCTCTTCCTTCTTGTTCCCTTAGGCCCCCTCAACATCATCTTGGGGATGTTGTTTGGCAAATGCTTGATACTTTATTTTATTACAGTTATTTTAGGGCTTTTCCCATGCTTCCGTTACACAAACTTAAAAAAAAGAAATGTGGAAAAAGAATGTTAAGATTTTTCCTGTGCCCCAGCAGCTGCATCAAGTGTATGAGTGAGATGGCATGTAGAGAAGGATGGTATACAAAAATTGGATTTTCATCGTCAGGCATTTACATTTAGCAGTATTAAAGAAATAAAAAGTGTTCGAGTGTGTTTGTATGTTGGTGGAGCTCTATTCTGCTCGGTTCTGGTCTAAATGAATGGATGGTTGGGTGCTTTTGTTGGGTGGTCATGCTTGTTGTTTGTTTTTTGTTTTTTTTTTTTTGTTAAGCTTGGCGCTCAAAACGATTACTCACCGAGGAATTTATTTCGAATATCATTTTTGACAACTCAATTTATTTTTATTAATTTTCCTCTCCTCGCCAGACCAAACAAACTACACCATGAATGGGATATTCATCCATACAAACAAATGTGTATTTGTACAGAAGTGAATATTTAAATAGCACTTCATACTTTGGATATAATAATTGATTCAGAAATAATTTAGTAGGACCCTGTACCAATAAAAGTGTTCTATTTATGGAAACCTTAATTTCCTTAACGGAGCATTGTAGAGTTCCAATTCAAAGAAATTCTGCTTTAATCGGACAAATTTGTAGTGGGAAGAACTGAACAAAGATAAAATCAGGAAAAAAGTCAAGAATTCAGAGAACAGCATGTGTAGTAGTCACTGAGCATAAAGAATTTGCTGGACTGACGCGCTTAATGTCATGTGAAATCGACCACCTATTGATATTTTTGCATGAATACCGCAGCTAAAAGAATCTTATAAGATCCTTCTAGCCTATTCTGCGTATTTTTCCGCGAGGGCTACTGCCTACGGTGACGGATTTTGAAATTGCAAGCTTGAATTTTCAAAAAACTTTTAAGTCATTTAAACCCACAACGGAGGATTGGAAGTAAAAAGGGCGGATTGGGAGTAAAATAGCGGTTTATAAACCCGGTTCAAAGATGGCCTAAGGAGTTGGTGCTGGAATACACTGTGGTCAACAAAACTTATCAATATCATTAAGATTATCGAAACTTTTACACGAGTATAAACGACTTTAACGACCTGGGCTCAATGGCTAAAGCCACGTTCATATACATAGGTAGCAAGTCATAGCGATATAACCGGCAATGAAACGTCTGATGAATTGGCTCGACTAGGATCGAGTTAAGACATCAGAAACGCGATAGGGATCAACATACCCCTAATGGCCACTTATTTCCACGAACTTACCGTTAATTTCTGAAGAGGGCTTAAAATATGTAAAAGGGCTCGGGCACCCTGAAAAATGGCCCCAATGCAAAATGGCCCCAACGCAAAAAATGAAAAATGGCCCCAGTTTTGGGGTCTTTTTGAAAATGAAATTTCACCCCACTTTGAAATATGAAATATGGCCCCAATTCTGTGTGAAAAAATGCCCCAAAAAATTAGAACCATTTTTCTGAAAATGAAAAAAGGCCCCAAATTGCAATATGAAAAATGACCCTAAAAAAAATATGTATTTTTCCCAAACCATCATAAATAAAATTTTCATTCAGTCAATTTCATTTAATTTCAGTCAATAATTATAAATTGTAATTAATAATTATAAATTTAAAATAACTCCCAATGAAATTATTTTTTTTTTATTTAAAACTTTTGAGTTGTATTAACGACATGAAAGATATTATTAACGCTTTCGGGCTGCTGCTTATGGTGGGTTTACATCATTGGATTTTCGGTATGATTTGATTTTGGCACCCATTATAGTTCTCATGATTATTCATATCTTAAAAGCACCCGTGTAAGAACTTCCATATAATTAAGTGAATTTAACAAAGGTAAAATATATATTCTATTTTATTAACCCACTCGAAGAAGTTGGAATCAAATATATTCTTTGATGACTTATCGTTTCTAGGATTCTGTATTACTTTTGAAAAACTTTGAAAGCATATTGATGTGAATAAAGCGCCGCAGGCGAAAAATTTTTACAAGAGATTTTTCGCTTGTGGTGGTTTTTTTAAAACTTATTTGCTTTTTAAGTTTAAAAAAAATAAAATAATTCACTTAAGTAACTCGGAAATAAAATTTAAGTAGGTTTTTATAATACCGAAAAACCAACGGACCTCAGAGTACATGTGTGCTGACGTAAAGCGTAAGCAACCACTTAAAACCTATACCAAAATGAAATTAACATTTCAATTTTTGTTTTGTTGTATTAAAATATTAAAACATAAAGTATTGCTGCCCAAAAAAACATTATTTTGCGGAGCGGGTGAGTTTAATGTTTGTTATCCTTAAGTCCGACCTAAGGCCGGCTACGCAGAAAAACTTTAAAGCAAAAAAAAAATTTCCACACAGATTTTGTACACATATTAATAAATGCATGCCAATTGTTAAAAGTCTTAATTTAAATACGACGGGGATTATGTGGAAATAATTTTACTATTTTTGTTAAATTTGGGGCCATTATTCATTCTGCAAAATAACCCCAAATCAAAAAATGAAAAAAGGCCCTATTAATTTTGGGGTCATATAAAAATGAAAAATGGCCCCAAAATTAAAAGGAAAAATTACCCCAAAAAACTAGGAAAAATGACCCCAAATTTTCGTGTTGTTGTACTCCATATAAAAATTTGGGGCCATTTTTCATTTTCGTTTTGGGGCCATTTTGCATTGGGGTCATTTTTCATGGTGCCAGGGCTCGTAGCACATGGCCGTGTTACAGCGAAAAACGAACGGCTAACTTGATAGCAAATAATAGGATCACAATATTGAGAATAATATCCGTTTAACTGATCAATAGGAAATTTGAAGCCACTCTAACAGGCTTGGTTTTCATTACCGGAGGCACTGCCGCAGAGTTGCGATGTCGAAACAAAGCAAGAATCGCCAGAACATTACCTCTTCAAATGACAGGCCTTATCCAGGATCAGAATGATTACCTTGGAAATGCCTTTTTTAACGAACTAAAGAAAATTGGTTAATGACCAATGGTCATAGATATCAACTCTATTTCAAAATATATTACAAAGATATACTAGAAACAGTATCTTATATTTATCATAAATTTATTTTTCGTTTGTTTCCAGGTGGCCTAGTTACCAAAACGGCATAACTTTGCTAATTAGGTAACGCCTCAGGATGACTCACAACCACTCTAACCTAAGAGCAATTCCTGTCGATTGCAATTTTGCTAATTATAGTCGATTTCATTTTGAAAAATATTACCTTCAGCAGATGAAACAGTCAATTCCACTTCCAAACTCTGTGACATCTCTGAGAATATGAAATTAGAAATTCGTTTTGATAGCTAGAATCAGGGACCAAATATGAAAAGGTAAGAAAAAAGATTACCAGTTAAATATTTTACTTCGTCTTGGCCGAATATATGAAAGCATTCGTAATAGCCAAATATTTTTGTTTTTTTGTAATCAAACCAACATATCGAGGGCGAATATTCAAAACTTGCTATCTGCAGTATAATAACATAGCAGATAGCAAGTTTTGAATACTCGCCCTCGATATAGGGGATGTCCCCCACTGATGCAGTGCATTGTATTGATCAGGAAAATATGGTATGGAAAGGAGGAATGAGGGAGCAGTGTTTTTGAATATTAAAATTTTTCTAAAATTTATCTCTACGGGAAGTTTGTCCCACATACGAATTATTCGACTAAAAAATTATTGCTCACTGTAATGCATTGTGCGAAACATAGGACAATCAACTACAAACGGATGTGCCTTACTACACCATTTACAGATGTAATTCATAAAAGATCAATTGTAATTCGAAGATTCTACTTGTCATTCGAAGATTCCATTTATAATTCGAAGATTCCAATTGTAATTCGAAAAATATCAACTGAATTTCCATAGATTCCATTGTAATTCGAAGATTCCAATTGTAATTCGAAAACTGAAACTGAATTTCCATTGATATTTTACGAATTACAATTCAAATCTTCGAATTACAAATGGAATCTTCGAATTACAAATAGAATCTTCGAATTACAAATAGAAACTTCGAATTACAAGTAGAATTTTCGAATTACAAATGGAATCTTCGAATTACAAATGGAGTCTTCGAATTACAAGTAGAATCTTCAAATTACAATTGATCTTTTACGAATTACATCTGTAAATGGTGTAGATGAGCGAGTAATACGAATAAATACTCGGGCTTGAGGAGTTAGTTGTCTTATCTTAAATGCTCATCTCCTCTCATGGTAATATCGATAGAAAAAACCCACATTCGGAGGATGTCTTAAAGGTTTTTCTGCGTAACCGTCCTTCGGCCGGGCTTAGCGATTACAAACTCCATGCATTAAACCCACCCCCTCCGCAAAAAACGGGGATTATGACCAAACTTGCTTTGGACTTAGTTCCCATAATTGGAAAGGATCATAGTCCCCACAACTAATATGGGGATTATGACCGTGACGTATATCCGTGGGGATTATGTCCTGTCACCGGACATCACAATGTATTTTTATGCCCAGAACACACAGTGGACCAAATGCTTAATCTAGCGTGCAAGAGAGTATAATTCGACTTTGAGAGCACCTAGAAACATGAAATTTGTAATGCACAAGGAAAATGAGATGAGCTTCTAGTAGAGCCAATAATAAGCAGAGAAAGTAATTTTTTTAACGTAAAAAAGATTTTTAAACAGTTAAGAAAAAAAATATTTTATTTTGAGTAAAAAAATTTTTTTTTTTTACTCATTTCTGTAAAAAAAATTGAGTGAAAATTTTTTTTGGAGTTTAAATTTTTTTGGCTTGTAAAATTTTTGCATTGGGTTAAAAAATGTTTGAGAATGTCAAAAATACTCAGCAAAATATTTTTATGGCTCATCAATGTCATTTAAAGAGTTTAGGTGAGAAGTAATTTTCAGAGAAAGTAATTTTTTTAACGTAAAAAAGATTTTTAAACAGTTAAGAAAAAAAACATTTTATTTTGAGTAAAAAAAATTTTTTTTTTTACTCATTTCTGTAAAAAAAATTGAGTGAAAATTTTTTTTGGAGTTAAAATTTTTTTGGCTTGTAAAATTTTTGCATTGGGTTAAAAAATGTTTGAGAATGTCAAAAATACTCAGCAAAATATTTTTATGGCTCATCAATGTCATTTAAAGAGTTTAGGTGTTTTTTTTTTTAACGTAAATTCAAGGTAAACCAATCTGAAATTCACGGTTTTTGCTTACAACTTCTGAACCACTGGACCGATTTGGCTGATATTCAATACCAACCTGACTAGGAAAATTGAAAATATATGTCCCAAGCGTCAGCAGCAACAGAGTTGCCGTTTGAAAGTAATCGTGTTTTAAACAGACAGACGGACGGGCATCGCTAGATCGACTGAAAAACAAAAACCAGCAGCCAATTTTTTTATTATTTTGGAGCTCAATATCTATTCTTTTGAAATCATGTAAAAACCCTATAGAAGTAAGCGGTATTAGTACCTAAATTCATTAACAAATTTCAAGTTTGCTTGAAAAATAATTCCATTGTGGACTCTCTTTTTAATTTACGTTTTTTTACGAACAACAACACAAATTAGCTTCAAATATACATTCCTTGAGGTTAAAATATAACAAATAATTTGATAAATTGCCTTAATACGGTCGTAAAATAGCAGTTTAAATAATCAACACGTCTACACAGAACTTGAAGAATTTTTTTTTTATAAAAACTAATTACTCTTGTTTGGCTGCCTACTACGATGGTGTTTTTGCAATAAACAAAGAAATTTTATTACCGTTAAGTAAGGTAGGAATAGTACAATCATATATGCGATACTAATTCAATATTGTAAAAACTTCATTTTTCGACCAACTGCGCACCAGATTTAACATTTGGTTCACTGTGGAACATCAAGAGTATCCTTTTCCTCAATACTTATACCTTCATAGCTACAGATGACAATGCTTTTTCCACGGTCCGTCTGAGGTTTGGCAAACAACATTGGGTCTTGCGTGCAAAAGTGTAGATTGCATTGAAAGTCGGACTAAAAAGGCCATTGATTAAAATGAGGAATAGAGTAAGAGAAAAAACGGACCTTGCGGTACCCCTGAATTTTGCTGAAACTCGTCTGATGAGACCCCATTTAAAACAACACGTATAGTGCGGTCTCTGAGAAAACTCGTTATAAGTCGAGAGAGGAATTGGTTGGATATTGGCCACCTTCCAGCAAAAGGGGTAAACTCGGTAAAAGGGTAAATTTTTCCACCAAAAAAAATAAGGGGGGAAGAAGAGGTGTTAGTGGTCTAATTTTTTTATTTTATAACTATTATTGGGTCACAGATCACGAAAACTGAAAATCGCTTTGGCAAAAAATAGTCGTCAAAGGATTAAAAAAGTTGGAATAGAAAAACTAGTATTATTTCTAACTCTTTTAACGAACAACCAAATAGTTGTTTCTGTGCTGAGGAGCAGAAATAACTTTCGCACGTAGACGCCGTTCGTATACAACCTTTTTGCGTCTAATTACGTTGATACACTCAGTTCTCGTCCTTTTGCGATGCAGATCAGAACCTAGTTCTTTTTAAAACGCCACTTACAGAACGTTTCTATCTAGATTTGACTCTTTTAAACCAACACTTGTGCTTTGATTTAGCCAAAATATGCTTCGAAGGAATAAAAGACTTCATTCCACGCGAAATTATATAATAATCATGTATGTTAATATATGGTAATTATAACATTTCTGAAACGGCATCAACGTTGTCGTCGAGGAAACAGGGTTTCTGTCCAATGAGCTTTTTCATAGAGAAAAACAGAGTGTGTCGGCGCCAAGTTAGAAATACATCGAAGAGTATGAATTAGCGAGAGTAAGAAGTACTTTCACTTCATACTTTTTAGGGTGGGATGTGAGGAAGAGGTCAAGAGTGTTCCGAGACCGCTAAGTAACTGGTGAAAAATGGAAAGTTTTTTTTTTAGTTTATTGAAAAAATTAAGTTAATTATGAGAAAAACATATTTACAGTGTAAATTTTTTTAGTGTGAAGAAATCATGCATGAATTTAAGTGGTTTGCAACCGCTCTTTGACTCGTGATTCCTATCCAAAAGCTGCTGGGATATGTAAAGTTTTAGGACAATCGGAGAGAACCCCTGACAAGAGTTTTCTTGCTAGAATTTTGAAAGATATGAAATTTTTAAGTTTTTAACACAGTATGATCCAATTTCTTTCACAAAAGATGTCATACGTCCATTATTTTACAGGGTGTTTAAAAAAAATTATATTTATTATGGATTTCAAAAATTTTTTGCTTTTAATTCAAGTTAAAAAAAAAAAATGTAGAAAAGTGGCTATTTAATTTACATCACTGTTCGTGTATGTGTTTGTATAACAATGATTTCAAATTTATATTCATATACTGCGGGTATGCATGTATGTATAGGTGGGTGGGGTTTTGCTGTTGAAACTGTTGTAGTTGTTGTTGTTGTTGGGGTTTTTAATGCCACTCTTCGTAAGTGAATTCAGTTAATTTATTATCAGGAATTATTGCCTTTATTGTTATTGTTTTCGTTATTTTATTTATTTTTTTTTTATACACAATAATCATTTATTCTACTCTTATTATCCTTTATATTCATTTACCTCCTACACTTCATTCTGTTGCTGTAGCTGCTTCTGCTCCTGCCTGCCATCTTTACCTAAGTTCGTTTGCTGTTGTTCAGAATGATAAGTTAGTTATTTTTCTATTTTTTTTTTTGCTTTTTTCTGGTTTTCTAAAAGTTTTTTACTTGTGATTTTACTTTTAACATTTACATTATTTTATAGAGCAATTAGGAAATGAATTCTTGTTATTGTAAAACTATGTTTGTATGTGTAGTGTGAATGTGTAAGGACGAGTGTGTGCGTGTGTGTGTGTGTGTTATGGCTTTTCTATGTATTATACCATTTTGTTGGGATTTTATAAGTTCATCAACACGTTTAAGCTTGTTTTACGAAGGATATCCCATCATCATCATCATCATCTTAAACATCATGAGAATCCTTATTCGAGTACATTCAGTAAATTAATGTTTAGTGATTTTCTTTATATACAATTTCTTTGGATTTGTTCAGTGTGTTGTAGTTGGTGTTGTTGGTTTTGTATTTTTTTGTTGAGATAAATTTCATTTTGTAAATAGGGATTTTGTTTTAGATAAATGGATAGGATCATAGAAAATTAAATGCATTTAACTTGGTATATGTATGGAATGGATGAATGAATGAATGGATAGATGTGTGTGTTTGAATACATAAATTTATATTCCTGAATGTAATTAGAACAATGAGAAGTATTAGTTATTTTTTTGCTTTTATGTAATTGTTTTTATTACTTTATTTACTTTGAAATTTAATGGATTGTTGATTTATTACAATACATGGAGAAAAAAAATGTGTAGACTGAAAACTAAAATACAAATTTTAGTATTCAAAATTTCGACTTCTTCTAGCATAGATTTTGAGTTTAAAAGAAAAACGAAAATTTGGCAAGTCCAATGCGTTCTAAATTTAGATATTTATTTATACCGTAACATGGGCTGTCCAGGGTAAGATAATGGACCTTCGCCATGAACGTATCGACGATGATTTGAACAAGGGATCCAAAAGGAATTTTACGAATTTTATTTGGAAGATAGTCCTTTAATGTCTACTTATAGAAACAATTAAAGGGTGTTAGATGAGATCGCACTGTCAGATCATTAAAACATGCGATTTGACATTTCGGGCAATCTGTCACTCACTAAGGACTTCATATCAAAAAAAAAATACGGACTGGATTTCCTATAGTGAATCTATTGCTTAAAAAGCTAATCTGCTGATTACTGAAATTAGTTCTATAGAAGACGGCAGGACAGATTGATCTACTTCTCGTATCACGAGAGCAGCATAATACGCCCACAGGGGGTGAGAGGTAACGATCCCTGTTGGAGTGATCTTCTCGAGGATATGCGAAAAAAAGTTAGGAAACTTTTCAATGAGACCAAATGTACTGGGCACTGGGATATTTATAGAAGATCTCTCACTGACTACAACAGGGGAAATTAAAAAATCCATATGGGCATCTTGGAGGAAACTTTGTGAAAACATAGAGAAGACGATATGGTTCTCTTAAAAGGAAATGACGGTATTTATACCAAGGATCGTATGGAGACTTTGGAGTTACTATTACTTTCACTTTCCTGATTCGACCTTATGTGATCCTTTAGGTAACAATTGTATACACAACTCCACGAGGCTCTGCAGACGAACATCTAATCATTCAGGTATCATTTTCGACCCGTTTGATGGGCCAATCAAATTCCCTGGGACCGAAATCTTTCCCGATCTTTTGCAGAGTATTTTAGATTTTCTTTTAGATACATTGGTGTCTTTAGATCCAGCTTCATATTCGGATACAACACTTCCCATTGGGGAATGGTTAGTATTCTATTTATACCTGAGGGCTGGTAACTTATCACAAGATAATCAATGATTAATGCTATTCAATGTTTCCAAGTGTCAAATTTATATCTTAATAATCAATTATTAGTGTTAATTAATGATAAGCATTTGATAAGTTACCATCCCTTAGGCAGGTAATAGACCACCTAAATTACAAAATTGGATACTTAGACCCATAAGTCTAAAACCACATCCCTCCTACTAAAGACTATGGAGAGATTACTGGATCTTTACTTAAGATCCACATATTTTGACCACTATCCTTTGCACATAAATCAACATGCATATGCATATTTTCACCTAAAAAAAAGAATTAGTATTTTTTTTACAAAAATGACCAAAAAAAGTTTTTTATTCAAAATAAAATTTGTTAAATCTCACGGAGGAACACAACAAATGTTATGACGTAATTTACAAATATGTACACTAGGCTGGTTCATACCTGGTATTTTTATACCCTCCAACCACAGTATGGGGGTATACTCACTTTGTCATTCCGTTTGTAACGCATAAAAATATCGGTCGGGGACCCCATAAAGTATATATATTATTGATCTATGATCGATTCTAAGTCGTTCTATGAATGTCCGTCCGTCCGTCCGTCTGTATAAAACACGATTCAGTCCAAAATAAAAGAGCTAGACCCCTGAAAATTGGCAAGATTATGTCTAATGTTCATAGGCCGGTTAAGTTCGGAAAGGGGTAAAAAAGTTCCCCCTTAACGAACTAAAAAAACCTCTTAAAAACGACTTTTTTACATCTTTTTTTGCCATTTTTTTAAACAAATGAAACCTTTTTTTGTCAGAAGGGGTTTAAACTCCTGCACTTAGACCAAGGGGGCCAGAAAATTTAGTTTTTTTCTGCCCGCCCCCTTTTGTGGGCGTGGTTTTAAAAAAATCATTAAAATAATGAGAAAATGGTATTACTAAATTGCAAAACGCATAATAAATAAATTAGTTAACATATATCGCGATTTGAAAAGTATCCCCCACCACCCACACCGAGCGTCCCCCCCACAAAAAAACGACCCTGGATTTTTTTATATGTTTAAACATGTTGGAGGGTATCATAGATTCGGCATAGCCGAATTTAACACTCTCACTTGTTTTTTTTTTTGATTTTTGAATGGGCCAAACGGAATATATATTAAGCACTTGATTTTTTTCATATTTCATTAAGGTTTAGGGGTCGCTACCGGGCCTCAAACTTTGGGTCTTAAAAAATTTTTTTCACACAATCCAAAAAAAAAAAAATTTTATTTTTATTTTTTTTTATAAAAATTCTGATTAATTTTTATTAAACAACAAATTTCGACCTTTAAAATATTATATTTTGAGGAAGTTTACTCTAGCTCGAGGTCATTATTTTCTTTACTAATTAAAACCATGATATTCTCATAGCATAATTTTCAAAAAAATTCTTTTTTTGTTTTAAATTTATTTATGTTGGACATTTTTGCAAAACTTAATCGAAACGTGTTTCGGAATTTGTCAGATTCCATTGTCAAGATTATTTAGCAAAAATAGAGACGATTTACTACAAAGTAGCAAATGAGTCTAATGACAAATCGTTTGTGCACAAACTAAAATATTAATACATATGAGGCATTCCTCACCAAATTTCCCGCTGCAGTTTTGTATGGGCTATCGGTTATTTTTTTTTTTTTTTTAATTTTCAGAACCCGTTCTGAAGTTTTCCATTTTTTAAAAAAGTCAATTTATCAAAAATACGGCCACTTTTTTTTTTAAGCTTTGATGTTTGTCCATCCACACAAAAAAAATCAGACACGCGTTTGTCTTTTTTTTTTGAGAAAATCGCATTTAAATTTTAAATTTCATAACAAATTTGAAATTTGCTTGTATTTTCTTGTTTTAACAGAACGTATGAGTAATATTTATGCAATTAATAATACTCATTCGCAAACGTTAAAACAAGAAAATACAAGCAAATTACAAAATTGTTATTAAATTTTAAATTCAAATGCGTTTTTCTCGAAAAAAACGAAAAACTTTTTTTTTTTTTTGTGGATGGACAAACATCTAAACTTAAAAAAAAAAAAAATAAAAAAAAAATAAAGTGGCCGGATTTTTGATAAATTGACTTTTTTAAAAAATGGAAAATTTCAAAACGGGTTCTAAGAAATTTTCCAAAAAAAAAAAATTTTAATCGATAGCCCATACAAAACTATATAAGAATGTAAATTTTTGATATTGTGGTGCATTCCGTTTTAATGTGATAAATATTTAATCAAGGCAACTCGCCACAAATTTGACCATTTTTCCAATATTTGACCACGCCTCCTAAGCCCAGTTTTTGAAAAATTTAAAAACCAAAAACGCAATTTTCTAAGTTCAATATAGGGCTTTCCATACAACCCATTCAGAATTTTACGGTACACATGTTTTTTTTCGCTGGACATTTGGTGTGGAATGCCTCATATCCAACTCTATCAACAATGGGAATTAGAAAGACGAAGAAATTGTACTATACTTGTAAGGCAACGATTGCCAATAACCAACAAAAATTTTGTCAATAATTTTTTTTAATGATTCGCGTACCCTTTTAAAATGTTAATAACTGTTTATGTAGGAGAGGGGAGCCCCCGTAGGCTAGTTGGTAGCGTGCTAGCCTTTGAAAGTGGGGGGTAGTGGGTTCGATTCCCACCAGAACACTTGCTTTTTTTCGCTACAACGAGACGACGGTCATTGTTACCAGTTTAATAGAAAGAATAAATAAAAATAATTGATCATATGATCAAAAAAAACTATATAACTATCAGCCTTACCACAAGAAAATAAAATGAATTTAAAATGAGCTTTTAATTTTATTTCCATACAAATTGTTTTTGTTTTTAAAATCGACTTTCAAAAAATGTATAGAAAATTTGAAATTAAAAAAAAAGCTTTTGTTAAAATAGTTTTTTTTTAAAATCTAACAAGAATTGTCTTCAACTTCAATCCGATTTGCAAAAAAAAAAAAATTAAAATCGTCTGAATTTATAATAATAATAAATTTGCGAATATTTCAAAAACTAGAGCTAACTATTACATTTGAAGCACACATTCGGAATCAGCATACGAAAATCTACTAAAAAATATGTATGACAAGTAGTGTGGCCCATCAACATATGGAAAAATAACAAGTATAACTCACAACTGAACGTACCCCAAAATATGATAGATGGCATCATAACGAACAATTTGCGCCAAATTTCAGCACCCTACAACGATTGGAAGGGGATGCTAACTCATCATAAATGTTTGCAACCTCCAAAGAAATCTTGAAATTTTTTTTATTGGAATCTTAAAAATAACCATATGAAATGCTAGCGTAACAAGAGCACATAATTCACATGTGGCCATTTTGTCCGAAGTTTGTCCTTAAACAAAAAAAAATACATATTAAAAAAAAGCGGAACCCTGCATTTCACTAAAACCGCTGTAACTCAAAAACTATGCGGACCATTAACTTGCGATAAATTTCATTTGAAAGGTAATACAAATATCTTTAATTTGAGTATAATATCCAAAAAATTTTTTTTTGTTTTTTCCTTAATCGAAACTAAAATGTCCTTATTGTCCTTTGTAGACAACCTTAGGGCAAAATGGCCATATGTGACTTATTTGCTCTTGTAGCGATACCATTCCATGTAGTAATTTTGAGGATTGCAAAATATTTTTTTTAGATTTCTTCGGAGGTTGCAAACACATGTAATCAGTTAGCATCCCCTTCTAATCGTCGTAGGGTGCTGCAATTTGGCTTAAAATATTAGTTACGATACCATCTTTCATTTTTTAAGGTACGTTGACCTGTAGCGAAGCAAAAGGAATTTTGGGCCACCCTAATGACAAGCCTTAAATTCTTAAATTCGCATTAGAAAATTTTCTTTCACTTCACCAACTTCAAATGCATGTAAAAAAATCTAGCACTAAACTAAAAAACCCCTTGAGTGTTTTGTTACGGAAATTTTCAAAGTTCATTGGCTTTCGGATTCACTCCATTCCGATTCGGAAAGTTCGATTTTGTATCACTGTGTTATTATTGCAGGGAACCTCCTGCTTCTGAATTTGTGAAAAGACATTGAATATCGTTAAAATATGTATATTGTCCTTAAAACATGATTACTATAAACCATTTAGGTTGTTATTTATCTTCATTAAATTTTTATAACAAAATATTTATTGTATTTCATTCTGTTGTTGTTTTTTTTTATACCCTCCACTCTAGTGATAGAGGGTATATATAAGTTTGTCATTCCGTTTGTAACACCTCGAAATATTGGTCTAGGACCCCATAAAGTATATATATTCATGATCCTCGATTGATTTTAAGACGATCTAGCGATGTCCGTCCGTCCGTCCGTCCGTCCGTCCGTCCGTCCGTCCGTCCGTCCGTCCGTCCGTCCGTCCGTCCGTCTGTCCGTCTGTCTGTCTGTCTGTCTGTCTGTCTGTTGAAAACACGCTAACTTTTGAAAGACTTTACGGAGGCTCCTGAAGTTTGGCATATATGTTGGACATTTACCTGGTCAGGTTGGTATTGCAATCCAGCGAAATCGGTCCAGTGGTTCAAAAGTTATAAGCAAGTGAGTGAATTTCGGCAAGGGATTTTCTGGAATTTACGAGATAAAACACACTGTAACTTTCGAACGGCAATTCTGCGGGTGCTGAAGTATGGCATATATATTTACCGTTCCTCTAGTCCGGTTCGTTTTAAATTTCAGCCAAATCGGCCCGGCGGTTCAAAAGTAATTAGCAAAACCGAAAATTTCAGATTAGTTCACCTTAAATTCACGTGTTGAAAACCCGTTAAACATGTTTTAAAAACATTTGTAAGTCAGAAAAATATTTTAAAAGGTATTTTTGTCACACAAAAATATTTTTACACTAAACCAAAAAAAAAAAATACACTTAAAAAAAAAGTTTACACTCAAAAAAAGTTTTACACTCAAAAAAAAAAATTGGTAAATTATTTTTTTTTTTTTTTTCAAAAATTAAAAAAAAAGTTTTTTTACACTAAAACAAAAAAAAAATACACTCAAAAAAAATTTTACACTCAAAAAAAATTTGTATTTTTTTTTTTTTCAAAAATTAATAAAAAAAAAGTTTTTTTACAGAAAATCAAATATTTCTAACCAAAAAAAAATTTACACTTAAAAAAAAATTTTACACTCAAAAAAAAAAATTGGTAAATTATTTTTTTTTTATTTTTCAAAAATTAACAAAAAAAGTTTTTTTACACTAAAACAAAAAAAAAAAAAATACACTCAAAAAAAATTTTACACTCAAAAAAAAAAATTAGTAATTTTTTTTTTTTTTTCTAAAATTAATAAAAAAAAGTTTTTTTACAGAAAGTAAAATATTTCTAACCAAAAATGTTATTTTTTTCACGTTAGAAAATTTACTATCACTTAAAAAGGGCATTGTGGAGGGTATTCATAGATTCGGCCAAGTCGAATTTAACTTTTCTACTTGTTATTGTATGAGTCTGTATGTTGATTAGAGATGCGCACCAATCACGTGATTATCGTGAATCACGTGAATCACGCATGAGTCACGTGATTCGTGAGTAATTTATTTTCTACTCACGTGAGCGTGCGTGAGCGTGAGTAACAAAAAACAAGTTCGTGCGTGATCGTGCGTGAGTAAAATTGTTGCGTGAATTTTTCGTGATTTTAATTATTTTTTCCGTTTTTTCGGTTACGTTTTCTTGAATTTTTTAAGGCTTTTCAAATAAATTTATAAATTTAAATTTCATAATTTAATAAGTTTTTTGGGCAATTTCAAAAAATTTCGCCTACTGTTCGAAATTATGCATTTGGACTTTACCTAAAATTTGTCATATGATAGGAACATTTCTATGATATATGATGCATATTTGGATTTTCAAAATTCGGTATAGCTTTCGAATAATCGCGGGTCAAAGTTCGACTTTTAGAAAAATACACCCTATAACGTGGTCTAAATTTTTAACCAATTATTCGATTTTCAAATTAAAATTTAGGTCTTATGTTTTAAGGATATAATCTTAAAAGAATGCGTTTTTATTTAAGAGTATTAGCAAAAATGCAATTTTTTTTTTCTTTTTGAATATTTAGTATTTATTTGTTTCATTTTCTATAACCTAGTCCATTGGCCATAATCGGTTACTAATTTCTACTTACAAAAATTTGTACTTAAAAAGGTTATTAATATTTAAAAAAAAAGTATCTTCTATTTAGTTTTAAAAAACTTTGGTTATAATGATTTGTACAACATATCCAAAATTAAGAGTGGGATCTCCATGCAATCAAAAAATATTCCGGTTTCGGTTTGAGGTTCTCATATTTTTTCTTAGCAAATAAATTTTTTTAAATGTAAAAATTTCAAATTTCAATGAAACTTATTCCTGTTTAATTTAAAAAAAAAATCTAAGGGAAAAATATGAGTACCTTGTACTTAAACTAGAGTAGTTTTGATCCCATGAAGATCCTAATCCGAATTTTGGATATGTTATACAAAACATTATAGGCTGTCACCAAATTTTTTTTAAAAATTCGAAGATGTGTTTTTTTAAATATTACCAAAGAAAAAATGTTTTTGCATTTTTGATTCTTTTCTTAAACGAAAACTTTGCTTTTAAAATTTCCCAAAAGAACAAGACCTAAGATCTCATATGAAATAAAAAATTAAAAAAAGCATGACATAAATTTTTTTTCTTTCATATGTATTTTATTTCGTGAGTATTTCGTGAACGTGATTATATCGTGAGCGTGATTAAAATTTTTTTTACTCACGTGAGCGTGCGTGAGCGTGAGTACAAAAAAAAATTTCGTGCGTGATCGTGCGTGATTAAAATTTTTTTTTTCGTGAGCGTGCGTGATCGTGATTAAAAAGTCACTCACGATCCCATCTCTAATGTTGATACTTAATCCTTTTTTACCTATTGCGCTAATATCATAAATATTTCAAAACCTAATTGAAACTGAACTCCATAAAAAAAGGATACAAAACCATTTTATACAACAAATATTAAGTACATTACATGCATTATAATAAATGCTACTAAAATACTACTTATGTATGTGTGTTTGTGTGTAGATGTATAGAAGAGGATGGAGATGGTATAAAATCGTCAGTCATAAATAACACAAAATTGTAAAATGAATGCATAGCCATTTAACTTTAGATACTTGAGAATATACATAGAAAAAAAAATATTCTTTGGCTGCTATATTCTGGCAAGGCATGCCTCCTCCCTTCCCACAAAAACATAACAAAAAAATTCTGTAGTCAGAGATGATGATGATGATGGCGACCGCAATAAAATTTTAACAAGCATAAACGTTTTAGCAACAACCAACAAACGAATGAACTGAACTGAACAACACACTCAAACCAGTCATCATTATAAAAGTATCATGGCCCAAATGCCGCAAAAGCCATGCATATTTGAGTATATTCAAACATTTCTATTACTCAGCAACATCAACAACATTAAAACAGCAGCAGCATCCCGAGCCAAAGCAATAACAATTTTTTTATTTTTGCTGGTATTAAATGTAAAAATGAAGAACAAGTCATTTTCAGTCAAAAGGCAAAATGGAAAAAAATAATAAAAATGCGAATAAAATTTTCATAATGGTAGCCCCTCATTAAGCGCCAAAATGTAATACATCTTTTTTGGGCCTAAACACATACACACACACTCACATACATACACAAACATCCTTTAAAATACATTACGAGATGTTGTACAAACAACCAAATAAATACAAAAAGACATGCTACAAAATTTACTGTCATGACGACGACAGTGGCACAATCGTAAAATGCATTATGTTCTGAGGTAAAACTGTGTGGCAAACAAGAACCAAAACACATTTTAACAAACTCACATTCACATGATGTTGCCAGTTTTGGGGATTTGTCAACCAAAATGGGGATAAATTATATTTTTTATACGTTTCAACTACACTCAAAAAAAAAAAAAAACTGTAATGTTAGCAAAAAAAAGCTTGTAAACCTACAAGAAAATTTGCTGATTTTGAACCCACAATTTTTTTTGGTAAAGTTAGCAAAAATGTTTTGCCGAAAATTAGTTAACTGAATTTTTTTTTATTTCAACTAAGTTCATACACATTTGAGGACCCCATTGGGTTCGGACCCGATAGATCCAGACCCCGATTTGCCTAGACCTAGTTGGGTTCCTTAAAAATCGTCATAGTTTTTGATCCAAAATTTGTGTCCGTTTCGCTCTACCTTGCTTAGTTTTTGAGATACGTGATTTTAGGGGACCACCGCACACAGGGCCAGCATGATCCAATTCCGGCCAAAAGTCTTTATCGTTGTTGGATACGTCTGAAAATGTGCTTCTAGAGAAATTCGAGGTCGCTGATTTCAAAATTTAGCTAAAAACCAAAAAAATCAAAATGGCGGATATTTTTTTTTTTAAATTGTCCGATTGAACTTAAATTTTGTTTTATGAGGGTCTTTGAGTAACTGAATAAGAATTGATACTCCGAATTTTGAAAAACAAAATGGCGGACTAAATATGCTTCTTAAAGTTTAAAGAATTATCCAACACTGGCCAAAAGTCTTTATCGTTGTTGGATCCGGCTGAAAATGTGCTTCTAGAGTATTTCGGGGTCGCTGATTTCAAAATTTAACTAAAAACGAAAAAAAAAATCAAAATGGCACATCCAATATGGCGGACAAATTTTTTAATAATTGTCCGATTTAACTCAAATTTTGTTACAGGCGTGAATTTTGAAAAACAAAATGGCGGACTAAATATGCTTAGTAAAGTTTGTTACAAGTAATTAAAAAACAGTTATATTCCTTTTCTTGTTGAAGCTAGCTGAAAGTGTGGCCTAGTAAATTTCCGGGTCTGTTATCTTAAAATCGAACTGATAAAACTCAATATGGCGGAAACAATATGGCGGCTAGATTTTTTAACTTTGTTTGATCTAACTAAAAATTAGTTCTAAGAGCATTAAGAGTGTCTCAAGTTAAATCTGCGCACATAATTTTTATATATATATTTTTTTATTTTTAATATAAATATGGAAATGGTGTAAATGACTTACTTAGTTTCAGAAAAGCTTTCGGAAATGGGGACGACTAATTATTCACTTTTTTCTTTATTTTGGAAATTCATTAAAAAATCTTTGAATTTAATTGGAAATGGTGTAACTGATATTTTCCATAATTCTACAAAAAAACTAGAAATGTAGATAATTTTTTTTCCCTACACTTAAGGCACTCTCTGGCGATAAAAAACTATTCAAGCCGTAAAACATTATTTTGGGTTAAATTATTGTTTTTAAAAACAAATCTCGGACCACTGCATATATAGCTGTAATTTCGCCATTTATCATTTCGAGCAAGTTTGGGCAACTTTTTTCAAAAGATATGGATCCATTCTATATCAAAAAAAATGTAGACCGATTGTATCGAACTGAGGAGCGCTGAGGATTTTTTCGGCGCGAGGTAAATAGCTAAAAAATTTTAACTTTTTTCACAAAAAACGCGAATTGCTGCCAGGCAAATGAGTTATATTTGTCCATGTTATTTTTGTTACAAAGGCTTATATATAAGGTGGAACCACACAAACAAAAAGTTAAACATTAGCAATAGAAGTTTGGAAAAAAAATTAAAAAAGTATCTCAACTTTTAAAAAATTTTTACCAACTTTTTTAACTTTGAAGACCTGTCAAAGGAAAGGGTGTAATTGGATCATAAAGACAAGTTCAGAAAACCTGCATCTATATATGCCCAACAAACTGGTAAACATTTTTTTGAGAATTTACAAATAAGGACTTTTGGCCGGAAATCGATCTGTCTGGCCCTCTGTGCACCGAGGTTTTGAGAATTACAAAACTCGATAACTTCAAAAATATTATTCGGAGAGCTTTTTGTGGTCTTGTTCTACGTGTTGAGAGCTACAAAAATGCTTTTGGACTTTTTATTGTGTCGGCAATAATCACCGAGATATGACCATTTTAAAATTTTCAGAAATGGACCGGCGATACCGAGAACCAAAAATGGCCTCCATTTTGCTCTATCTGGCTTAGTTTCCCAGATAATATTAGCAAAAAAGCTTGTAAAAATTTGGTCAACTCTATTTTAAATTTAGCAAAAAAAAATTAGTTCAAATTTTGTTTAAAATTGCTAACGCGCTAAATGAAGTTTACAAGATATTTTTGTTTACATGCTTATCTCAACTAAAAATTTGCTAAGGGTTTCTACTTTATTTTGAGTGTACTATTTTTGTTTCAAATTTTTCGAACTTAGTTTCTTTCACTCAATAATTTTTCTCTGTCTATATTTTTTTCACTCAAATTTATTTTTATTCAAATTTCATTTTTCACTGAAATTTTTTAACTCATAATATTTTTCACATAATTTCATAGGGTTATCCCGTCATAAGGACTCGAAAATTGTCAATATAATTTTTCACAGAAAATATTGTGGATTGTCCCTTATTATACTATTCAACAAACTTTTACTTAAAAACCTGAAGTAACATTTTTTGGGGGCATTTGAGTTTTCTAAATAGGACCTACAAAAAAAAAACACTGTTTTCTGGCAACGCTATTAGTCGCACACATACCACAGTAGCAAAGTTGAAAGGCAATTTTAAAGCAATTTACTAAATTGAAAGCAAAACATGGCATACTAAAGGAGAAGAAGGTGCTGCCGTGTGGGTGGTAGGGGGATAATGGGCAAAATAAATGTACTACACATACATATTCTAGTGTAGAGTCAGTCGGTCATATTGCAAAACAGTTTGACTAGAGTTTGTAATTTAATGTACGTAGTTGGTTGCCGACTATGCTGATGATGGTTGTTGTTTGTGGTGCTGATGGTGGTGGTGGTGGTATGAGATACTATTTGCCATAATTCATTGGCAACAGCAGTGTTCCATACTAAAATTTCTCTTACTCCCAACAATATACAATTTATCCAACAGAGAAGGTAGGTTGTATCATCATTATGTATTATCAGCATCATCATGATGAACAACAACAACAGCGGTACATACTATGAAATTAATTATTTTCCATTAAAGCTAACTTGTGCAAAAGAAAATAGCTTGGAAAGGCAATTTAGCGCGTCAAGTGCTCATATAAATAACATCAATTTCATTTTCTCCATTTATTTAAACTCACTCCTTCTTCCCCTCACCCCACCACACTTGGAATCTGATATTATTTCATTTGCTATTCACAGCAAAAGAAATAAAAAGAAAGCCCAGCTGAAGAGTATAAAGAAGAAGAAGAAGGTAACTTAAACGATATTAAATGGCAACCGGAAATGGCGTATAAAAAAAATTAAAGTGAATTCACACAGTCAGCCACCAGTTAAGCAAACCAAGCAGCCAGCTATCCTTTTTGTATACTATTCATCCTTTTATGGCCCAAACAAGATAAAAAAAAATATAAAAATTTTTGTATAAAAAATGTGTACACACGCAAGCTGAATATAATAAAATAAGAAAAAAATAAAATAATTATATTCGCCTCGTGAAGGAGGAGCATACATACACACAAATACAAGGATTCTATTAAAGGACTCTATATAAACTTAGTTATAGTCTATTCATAACGTCCAAATATTAAGTTTGCTATATGGTGCTCCTACCTACTTACCATTGTTTGTTGGATTCTATATTTTCCATACGGACACTCACTACATTGTGTTGTGGTATACAAAATGTATAACCCCACCCATTTTCATATTTAAAAGATGAATTTGCTAAAATTATGTTATAAAAAATATTGTTGTTGCTTTTTATCAATTTATCTATATATATAAAAGAGTAATGTGACTGACTGACTGACTGACTTATTGACTGATTCATCATCGCCCAGCCCAAACCGCTGAAGCTAGAGACTTGAAATTTGGACTGTAGGTGCACCTCCCGGAATATAGATCCACTAAGGCTGGATTTTTGCCAGTGTTGATTCTAAGGGGGTAAAAAGGGTAAAAAACTGTACTTTTGGTACTTTTTATATCTCCTGAAATAATGGTCATAGAGACTTGAAATTTGGACTGTATGTTCACCTCCCGGAATACAGATCCAGTATAGCCGGATTTTTCCCAATGTTGATTCTAAGGGGACAAAAAGGGTAAAAAACTGTACTTTTGGTACTTTTTATATCTCCTGAAATAATGGTCACAGAGACTTGAAATTTGGACTGTATGTTCAACTCCTGGAATATAGATTCAGTAAGGCCTGATTTTTGCCAATGTTGATTCTAAGGGGGTAAAAAGGGTTAAAAACTGTACTTTTGGTACTTTTTATATCTCCTGAAATAATGGTCACTGAAACTTGAAATTTGGACTGTATGTTCAACTCCTGGAATATAGATTCAGTAAGGCCGGATTTTTGCAAAGTTGATTCTAAGGGGGTAAAAAGGGTAAAAAACTGTACTTTTGGTACTTTTTATATATCCTGAAATAATGGTCATAGAGACTTGAAATTTGGACTGTATGTTCACCTCCCGGAATATAGATCCAGTATGACCGGATTTTTGCCAATGTTGATTCTAAGGGACAAAAAGGGTAAAAAACGGTACTTTTGGTACCTTTTACATTTTCTTAAATAATGGTCCTAGAAACTTAAAATTTGCAATGTAGGTTCACCTCCCGGAAAAAATATTCACCAAGGCTGGGTTTTTGCCAATGTTGACTCTACGGGGGTAAAATGGAAAAAAGTGTACCTTTGGTACTTTTTTTAATTTATTGAAATAATGGTACCTTTTATAAAAAGTACATTTTATAAAAAGTACATTTTATAAAAAGTACATTTTATAAAAAGTACATTTTATAAAAAGTACCTTTTATAAAAAGTACCTTTTATAAAAAGTACCTTACCTTACCTTACCTTACCTAACCTTACCTTACCTTACCTTACCTTACCTTACCTTACCTTACCTTACCTTACCTTACCTTACCTTACCTTACCTTACCTTACCTTACCTTACCTTACCTTACCTTACCTTACCTTACCTTACCTTACCTTACCTTACCTTACCTTACCTTACCTTACCTTACCTTACCTTACCTTACCTTACCTTACCTTACCTTACCTTACCTTACCTTACCTTACCTTACCTTACCTTACCTTACCTTACCTTACCTTACCTTACCTTACCTTACCTTACCTTACCTTACCTTACCTTACCTTACCTTACCTTACCTTACCTTACCTTACCTTACCTTACCTTACCTTACCTTACCTTACCTTACCTTACCTTACCTTACCTTACCTTACCTTACCTTACCTTACCTTACCTTACCTTACCTTACCTTACCTTACCTTACCTTACCTTACCTTACCTTACCTTACCTTACCTTACCTTACCTTACCTTACCTTACCTTACCTTACCTTACCTTACCTTACCTTACCTTACCTTACCTTACCTTACCTTACCTTACCTTACCTTACCTTACCTTACCTTACCTTACCTTACCTTACCTTACCTTACCTTACCTTACCTTACCTTACCTTACCTTACCTTACCTTACCTTACCTTACCTTACCTTACCTTACCTTACCTTACCTTACCTTACCTTACCTTACCTTACCTTACCTTACCTTACCTTACCTTACCTTACCTTACCTTACCTTACCTTACCTTACCTTACCTTACCTTACCTTACCTTACCTTACCTTACCTTACCTTACCTTACCTTACCTTACCTTACCTTACCTTACCTTACCTTACCTTACCTTACCTTACCTTACCTTACCTTACCTTACCTTACCTTACCTTACCTTACCTTACCTTACCTTACCTTACCTTACCTTACCTTACCTTACCTTACCTTACCTTACCTTACCTTACCTTACCTTACCTTACCTTACCTTACCTTACCTTACCTTACCTTACCTTACCTTACCTTACCTTACCTTACCTTACCTTACCTTACCTTACCTTACCTTACCTTACCTTACCTTACCTTACCTTACCTTACCTTACCTTACCTTACCTTACCTTACCTTACCTTACCTTACCTTACCTTACCTTACCTTACCTTACCTTACCTTACCTTACCTTACCTTACCTTACCTTACCTTACCTTACCTTACCTTACCTTACCTTACCTTACCTTACCTTACCTTACCTTACCTTACCTTACCTTACCTTACCTTACCTTACCTTACCTTACCTTACCTTACCTTACCTTACCTTACCTTACCTTACCTTACCTTACCTTACCTTACCTTACCTTACCTTACCTTACCTTACCTTACCTTACCTTACCTTACCTTACCTTACCTTACCTTACCTTACCTTTTATAAAAAGTACCTTACCTTACCTTTTATAAAAAGTACCTTTTATAAAAAGAACCTTTTATAAAAAGTACCTTCTATAAAAAGTACGTTTTGTTAAAAGTACCGAAAGTACACTTTTTGGTACTTTTTTATTTCCTGAAATAATAATAAACATAGAAACTTAAAATTGGAAAAGGTTCGCCTCTCGGAAAATAAAGGGATTAAAAGGAATAAAAAAGTGTACTTATTTATTTCCTGATATAATGGTCCCAGAAACTTAAAATTTGGAATATAAAATCCTTCGGTGAAAAAAGAGATTGGGAAAATCTTTTTGGAAATTCCGTTTCTTAACGGGGATACAAAGTACTTTTAATATTTGTTGAAACAATGATCGTAGATAATTGAAATATGGATTGTGGGATCCTTCGGTGAAGAAAAAACATTCTGGAAGAGGTACTTTTTTTAAATTCCGTTTCTAATGGGGGTAATTAAGTGTACTTTTGGTACTTTTTTTGCTCCTATAATAATGACCTTAGAAGATGGAACTGGAAATGAAATGGCGTAGAATGGGGAACAATATGAAATAGATAGAGCAGGGAACAATATGGAATGATATTTTCAACTCAATTTTTTGGTGTTTAGCTTTTTTTACTCCATATTTTTTTATACCAATTTCTTTTTTCACTGAAATATTTATTCACTCAAAATCCAAAATCCCGACATAAGGGCTCGAAAATTCTCATTATATTTTTCCCCCGGAACGAACATGATAACGTACCAGCAAAGTTATTCAAATTTTATTGTTTAAATTATTCATTGAAATATTTTTTTATGGAAGACTTTAACGTCCACAAGTAAATAAAACAAAGACTACGTTGGGGAATTTTTTTGAAATCGATAGAATAATTCTGATCCTTCTATTATCCGGTATTCAATACAACCGGTAACGAAGTACCGGGATTGTAAGCTAGTGTTTCATAAAGAGTTTATAATAAATGAAAACTTCATATCGGCATTCAATTATATTTATTCAATGTTTAAGATTGTAGAACAGAAAAACAATTATAATTAGAGATGGGCACCAATCACGTGATTAACGTGAATCACGTGAATCACGCATGAATCACGTGATTCGTGAGTAATTTTTTTTTCTACTCACGTGACCGTGAGTGAGCGTGAGTAACACAAAAAAGTCCGTGCGTGATCGTGCGTGAGTAAAATTCTTGCGTGAATTTTTCGTGATTTTAATTGTTTCCCAGTTTTTTTTTTGTTCGGTAACATTTTCTTGATTTTTTCATGGTCTTTAAAAAAAATATAAATTTAATAAGTTTTTTAAATGTGTTATTGGGGAATTTGCACAGTGTGTCCATGAGGAAATGCCTTCAGATTCTGACATATAATAGGTAGTTCTTGAGGACATGTCCTAACATTGTCATCAATGAATGTTTGTTTTAAGAGCATGAAAAAATTCTATAAGTAAATGTCTTCACAATAGCTGTATATCAAACTGAACTTTTACATCTGGGCAGTATCGTTTTAACCATTAGGGCACACTAGGCACGTGCACAGGGCCCTCGACCTAACGGGCCTGAAATGCCAAAAAATTATACGGTTAATTTATTTTAAAAGAAAATTTCTTATTTTATAAAGGAAATTGGAAATTTTGTCATTTTCATATGACCTATATCAGACATTTCCACAAAGACGACTTAGGGGAAATATCATGGGAACGTCAGCACCCCTGACAACTGCTGAATATGATTGAGGAAATTTTGAAATTTTTTATGAAACTGTTCTCAACTCGGTATATAGAGATGTCATGGGGATGTCAGGTGCGTCAGCGAGCCGTCACCACGGATGGCTCAAGGACTTTCCCAACTGGGTAATGAATAAAAAAATATGACATACATTTTTTTTATATCACAAAATCCACCATAAAACACATAAAAAATTCTATTTTCTGACCTTAGGTCCTTCGATTTTCTTTATATTAACGGTATGCATTCTCAATGAAGCCAATAAAACATATCCATTTTCAGTTTTTTTAATTTTAAAAAAATCGCGATTTTTTCGCGAATTTAATTTTCTTCAAAAATTTTAAAAATCAAAAAAGTATGTTAATTTGAAGAGCCATATCTTCTAAAGTATCTATCAGATTTCTACGATTCAAAAAGCATTTGATTCAAACGTTCGTCCTTTTTTATACCAATGGAATAAAAAAAAGTTTTTCCAAAAAAAGTGCATTTTTTATGCAAATGCAATTTTTGGAAGCATTTTTCAAAACTTTCTCCCCCCTTCAATTTTTTTGAAACCTGCATAATTCGAAAATATGTAATTTTTTACACAAAATTGAGTACCGCTTTTTTTGTGACAGCGTTTCAAAAAATTTTCGTGATTTTTTTAAAACTACTTATTGGATTTTTTCCATACAAAAAATCAATTTAATGTTTATTTTGCAATTTTATCAAAAAAGTATGTAACTTTAAAAAGCCATTTCTTCGAAAGTATCTATCGGATTTCTACGATTCAAAAAGCATTCGATTCAACTGATTATCCCTTTTTATACCAATGCACTAACAAAAAATTTAAAAAAAAAAAAATGCATTTTTGATGCAAATGCAATTTTTGGATGCATTTTTTAAAACTTTCTCCCCCTTCAATTTGTT
Source organism: Pegoplata infirma (assembly GCA_963921195.1). Taxonomy (NCBI): domain Eukaryota; kingdom Metazoa; phylum Arthropoda; class Insecta; order Diptera; family Anthomyiidae; genus Pegoplata; species Pegoplata infirma. The sequence goes on along the minus strand of OY992537.1, from coordinate 3,350,714 downwards.
TGAAACCTGCATAAATCGAAAATATAACATTTTTTACATAAAATTGGGTACATTTTTGACGGCGTTTCACAAAATTTTCGTGATTTTTTTAAAAAATGCTTATGTAGTTTTTCCTTAGACTAAATTTTTTTTTTTGTTATTTTATGAATTTTATGAAAAAATTGTATGGAAAACCCAATAAGGTATTTTTAAAAAAAATACAAAATTTTTACGAAACTCCGTCACAAAAAAAGCGGTACGCAATTTTGTGTAAAAAATGCCATATTTTCGATTTATGTAGGTTAAAAAAAAAATTGAAGGGGGAGAAAGTTTTAAAAAATGCATCCAAAAAATGCATTTGCATCAAAAATGCACTTTTTTTTAAAAATATTTTTTTTTATTACATTAATAAAAAGTAAGACTATCGTCTGAATCGAATGCTTTTTGAATTGAAGAAATCCGACAGATGCTTCCGAAGATATGGCTATTCAAAGTAGCATACTTTTTTGATTTTTTCAATTTTTGAAGAAAATTAAATTCTATTTTTGAGATATTTAAATTCGCGAAAAAATCGCGATTTTTTTTAAATATAAAAAACTGAAAATGGATATGTTTAATTGGCTCTATAGAGCACATGTGTACAAAAAATTAGATAAATTTGAAGACCCTCGGTCAGATTTAATAAAATCTTTGCTGGATTTCATGATATATTTTAATTCGTGAGTATTTCGTGATCGTGATTACATCGTGAGCGTGATTACATTTTTTTCTACTCACGTGAGCGTACGTGAGCGTGAGCAGAAAAAAAATTTTCGTGCGTGATCGTGCGTGATTACAATTTTTTTTTTTTCGTGAGCGTGCGTGATCGTGATTGAAAAGTCACTCACGATCCCATCTCTAATTATAATCAAGATGGTTTTTACCCTCTTAATCACAAAACCAAAATAATATGTAAAAATTAGATATCGAAATTGTGTTACACTCAAAGTAATACATAAGTAGATTTACAATTTGTTTTTTGCTAATACTAGTGAGCTAACCCATAGCTAATTTTTAGTTGAGATTAGCATGTTAGCAAAAATATCTTGTAAACTTCATTTAGCGTATTAGCAATTTTAAACAAAATGTGAACTAATTTTTTTTGCTAAATTTAAAATTGAGTTGACCAAATTTTTACAAGCTTTTTTACTAATATTCTAAATAATATGCTAAAGCAAAAAAAAATTGTACTTTTTTTTTTAAGAAAACTTAAAATGGTGCTATCTCAAAAACTAAGCCAGATGGAGCAAAATGGAGGCCATTTTTGGTTCTCGGGTTATTCATAGTATCGCCGGTTCTCTTCACATATGTGGACCCTAATGGGTCCTAACTTTGGATCCAAAAAAAGTTAGCATTCGCAAAAATTTGAAAATGCTCATATCTCGGTAAATATTGCCGACACAACAAAAGTGCAAAAGCATTTTTGTAGCTCTCAGCACGTAAAACCGCCACTTTAAGCTCTCCGAGTAATATTTTTGAAGTTATCAAGTTTTTTAATTCTTAAAACCCCAGTGGTCCCCTAAAATCACGTATCTCAAAAACTAAGCAAGGTAGAGTGGGTGTCAGTGGGGGATTTTTAGATCTCCTTACCATCCATCGCGATAAATATACCAAATGTTTCATTTATTTAACAAAAATACAAAAAAATATGTAAAAAAAGTGTATTTTTTCAGAGGTTCGTCCAGTTCTTCAAGGGGGAACTTTTTTCCCCTGGACCGATTTTGTCCATTCACGAACTTAACCCGCATATGAACATGAGACATATGTGTGCCAAACTTCAGGAGTCTACCTGTTTTATTTTGGACTGCATTGTGTTATCTACAGACAGACGGACATTCACAGAATGTCTTAGAATCGATCATGGATCAATAATATATATACTTTATAAGGTCCCCGACCGATATTTTGATGCGTTACAAACGAAATGACAAAGTGAGTATACCCCCATACTGTGGTTGGAGGGTATAAAAATAAAATAAAAAAATCAGTTAAATTAAAGGGTTGACTATGCCCAAAAAAAATTATAAATTTTTATTTAAATATTTAGGGTTAATTTTTAACGAAATTCGGTTTCATATTGATTAATTTAATATTTTTATTTTTTTATATTTACGACGTTACCGACTTAGTCAAGGGTAAGGCCCAAACTTTAAGAGACCATCGCGACCTTAGGAACCTTTTGAAAAAATCGAAAATTTTTAAAAAATTTTGGTATAATTTTTTCATGAATCTTAATAAACTCAGGGGGCGTCCCTTAAAGAAATCCATTTTTTTTTTAAGTACCAGCAGTTTTGGCAAAAAAATGTTAGCAACAAAGCACTTCAATATAAGAAACTTATCGTTTGTCATGTTTTATATTAATAGTCCCGGGAATTCCCGGTTAAATTCCCGGGAATCCCGGATTGAAAAATGTGTCGATTTCCCGGGAATTTCCGGGACAAAAACTTTAATTGAGCTTAAAATTTTTCAAACGTTCTTTAAACAAGATAGTCAATGTTAAAATTTTTGTCGTTTGTTATATCGAATATTCGTTAATGCGAGATTGGGTAAACTAGAGTTTGCAAAACGATTAAAATTGTAATCGTAATCGCGATTAATCGCACCAATTAATCGTAATCGACAAAAAAATCTTGCGATTACGGTTAATCATTTTGTATGAAATACACTGTTTTTGTAACGAATTTAGTATAATCTTCCCATGATTTTTTTTGTAACTGATTTTATGTAAAATTATTTTTCAAAACAACAATTTTGGTCTAAATTTGGTCAAAAAATTCGGACATGAACTTTTGTCGAAAAATGCATTTTTTTTTCAAATTTTTACCGCTGGTTGCCGACTAATGATGGCTTTGAAATTTTTATACCCTCCACTCTAGTGATAGATGGTATATATAAGTTTGTCATTCCGTTTGTAACACATCGAAATATTGGTCCTCGATCGATTTTAAGTCGATCTAGCGTTGTCCGTCCGTCCGTCTGTCTGTCTATCCGTAGAAAACACGCTAACTTTTGAAAGACTTTACAGGTCTGCTTGGTTTTAAATTTCAGCTCAATGGGTCAAGTGGTTCAAAAGTTATAAGCAAACCCATGAATTTCAGATTGGTTTCATCTTAAATGCAAGTGTTAAACAAGTTTTAAAAGCATTGGAGGTAACTTAACAATGCTTTTCAAACTTGTTTAGTTTTAAAGCAATGATTTTTAAACTTTATCAGTTTTAAAAGCATTTTACACTGAAAAAAAAATTTACACTGAAAAAAAATTTGGTATTTTGTGTACAAACGTACGTGCATACACTCAGAAATATTTTACAGTAAAAAAAAATGAACTCAAAAAAAATTTACACTCAAAAAAAAAAATTAGTAAGTTTTTTTTTTTTTAAATTACAAAAAAAAAAATAGTTTTTTACTCAAAATAAAATATTCCTAATAAAAATTGTTAATTTTTTTCACATAAAAAAATATACTATATTTTAAAATATGCATTGTGAAGGGTATTCATAGATTCGGCAAAGTCGAATTTAACTTTTATACTTGTTTTTAAATAAATTTTCCAACAATACGACAAGACCCCGCAGAAATGTTGCTGAATTGGAAGCAGTTTTGGAAAGGAATCACGAGTCAGATAGCGCGTCTTATCCACATGAATTCAGGCATGATTTCTGTAGGTGATGTCACAGTTTAGAGCACTCTTTGGTAGAACAGAATTTTATCTAATCAGTTTTAAACAAAAAAAAATCTTAACATAAAATTATATTTTGAGGATGTTTATAAAATTAATCAGAATTTTAACATAAAATTCTCAAGAGCGTTCTTTCAATGCGAAATGATATATGTACCAAAAAAAAAAGAAGCTCTGCTTCCAAAATTTCGATTAATTTTTGCTGGGGATGTTCTGAAGGTTATATTTTTGTTTCTTAAAAATATAATTTTTTGCATTTTCGTACATTCTGAAATGTAAATTTCAAAAGATTTTTTTTTTATAAAGCTATTGCAACTCAAATTATTTAAAAACAAGTAGAAAAGTTAAATTCGACTTTGCCGAATCTATGAATACCCTCCACAATGCATTTTTTTAAAGGGTAGTACATTTTTTAACGTAAAAAAATTAACAATTTTGATTAGAAATATTTTATTTTGAGTAAAAAACTCTTTTTTTTGTCATTTAAAAAAAAAAAATACTAATTTTTTTTTTTTTTGAGTGTAAAATTTTTTTCGAGTGTAATGTTTTTTTACTGTAAAAATATTTCTGAGTGAATGCATGTAAGTATGTACACAAAATATTGTCATTTTTGTAAACAAAAAAAAACTAAATTTTTTTTTGTATAAATTTTATTTTGAGTGTAAAATTTTTTTTGAGTGTAAAAATTTTTTTGAGTGTAAAATTTTTTTCGAGAGTAATTTTTAAGTTACCAATGCTTTTAAAACTAAACAAGTTTAAAAAGCATTGCTTGAAAATTTAACAAGTTTGAAAAGCATTGTTTAGTTACCACCAGTGCTTTTAAAACTTGTTAAAACACGTGGCATTTTAGATGAAACTAATCTGAAATTCAGGGTTTCGCTTATAACTTTTGAACCACTGGACCGATTGAGCTGAAATTTAAAACCAAACAGACCCGGGGAACGGCAAAGATACATGCCAAGGTTCAGTAGTCTCATTATTGTCTTTCGAAAGTTATCGTGTTTTTTATATCGTAAATTCGTGAAACACCCTTGCCGATATTTACTCTTTTGCTCATAACTTTTGAACCACCGATTTGGCTGGATTGCAATACCAACCTGACCAGGTAAATGACAAACATATATGCCAAACTTCAGTAGCCTCTGTAAAGTCTTTCAAAAGTTAGCGTGTTTTCTACGGACGGACAGACAGACAGACAGACAGACAGACAGACAGACAGACAGACAGACAGACAGACAGACAGACAGACAGACGGACGGACGGACGGACGGACATCGCTAGATCGACTTAAAATCGATCGAGGATCATAAATATATATACTTTATGGGGTCCTAGACCAATATTTCGATGTGTTACAAACGGAATGACAAACTTATATATACCCTCTATCACTAGAGTGGAGGGTATAAAAAAATCGATTAATCGATAATCGCGATTAACGGCGATTTTTTTAAATCGTAATCGCGATTTTAAAATATCTCGATTATTTGCAAACTGTTTTATTATTTACATGTTTTTATATAATAGAAAAATTGGTGGTGAATTCCTTATATGTTTGCATACATAACGATACAATTTATTAATGAAAATTGACAATTTTAATTAAAAATTCAATTGAATTATGGGTGTTTTTTGCTTTTTTTTTTGTTTCTGTTCTCAAAAAACCCCAAACAATAACGAATGAATAAATGTTGTTATGAACGAATAAATGAAATAAAATTAAATCATCCAATAAATGTTTATTATAATCGAATCCCCAGTGTCGTTGAACAACAGCAACAACAACAACAAAAAATGTTTCTAATAACATTTTAATAAAATTTGTCATTTTAAGAAATACCCTACAGCATGTTTGTAAGCACCCCACCCCACTTCAGCCGTACCTCTTGCTGATCAAGAAAATTTTATTTAAAAATGACTACTTTGACTCTACTCACTCCTGAGGAGAAAACAAAGATATACTGAATAATAGCAAAAAAACAACAAAGAACAACAACATTCAAATATATTTTACTTTAGTGGTAAGTAAAGCAAAAAATTGTTTGTGACACTAAACCATCAACTAACAATGGCAGTAGCAGCAACAGCAACATCTAAACCCAAAAAAAAACAAAAAAAATTGCAGCAACTCAAAAAATAAAAAAAAAAACAAATTACAATAACATTAAAATTAATTTGAAAATAAACTAAAAGATGAACACAACAAAAAATGGAATTAAACCAACAAAAAAAATGAAATGCTGACACGATGTTGTTATTGTCGTAATTGTTGTTGCTGTATTTGTGTGTGTGTTGGCAGTGTGCAGCAGCCGTTGCTTAGTGTTTTCTGCTGATGTTAAGATTTAATAAATGAAATTGGTGTGTGATTAAAAACACAAAAACCAAACGAAATCCATCTAATCAACTTTTCTTCCCCTACCACCGCACAAACAAACAACACTCAGTCAGTCAGTCAGCAACGAGCAGCAGCAACAATCAAATTCACACACACACACACATAAACAACTACAGCCCCACCAGCAGCCACCCATTCAATTATTTTTAATATCGTTTACATTTTTTTTTTTTGTTTTTCTTACAAACACATACAATCACCCATTTATCCACCCACCTTTGCTACCGGAAACAGCAGCCATTTGCTCTTTATACTTCGTCGTACATCACGTGCTAAGGAGAATTCAAATATTTAATTCAAGTACAGGATATGGTGGCGTCTCAGTTGGGTGGCCTTACGGGCAATAGAAACAAAAATACAAAAAAGAAAATCAAGAAAAAAACAAACTACAAACAAGTGTTGGAAATGAAAAAGAAACATTTTGTAAATGCAAACAACAACAAAAAGTGGTTGTACACTAACACCATGATGTTTTCAAAAAGAGACTTCAAAATGGGCGGAGTTTGAAATCAGAGATTATAAAACTGGGAATTTTTGCAGCAGAGGGAAATTTAATATGTTATGGTATTTTAAGTCTGGACACTGTGAATGCGGTTTGTGTCTTTAATATTGAAAATAAAACATGGGGAATTTAAAATTAGGGTAATTTAATTGGACTCATTTTAAGCCTTGACACAAACCAAGAAACTATGAAAAATACAATGAGATCATCAGTCCTCTCTAACAGGTTTGCGAAGAATAAATATAGATGGCCTTAGCGTAATTTTCGCTTCCGGGAACTTTTGATTCCACCGGAAATGGAAGAAAATTAAACTGCAGTTGAAACAAGTAGAAAAGTTAAATTCGACTTGGCCGAATCTATGAATACCCTCCACAATGCCCTTTTTAAGTGATAGTAAATTTTCTAACGTGAAGAAAATAAAATTTTTGGTTAGAAATATTTTATTTTGTGTAAAAAATCTTTTTTTTTATTAATTTTTGAAAAAAAAAAAATTTACTAATTTTTTTTTTGAGTGTAAATTTTTTTTTGAGTGTAAAATTTTTTTTGAGTGTAAAATTATTTTTGAGTGTATTTTTTTTTTTTTGTTTTAGTGTAAAAATATTTTTGTGTGACAAAAATACCTTGTAAAATATTTTTTTGACTTACAAATGTTTTTAAAACATGTTTAACGGGTTTTCAACACGTGAATTTAAGGTGAAACTAATCTGAAATTTACGGTTTTGCTAATAACTTTTGAACCGCTAGACCGATTTGGCTGAAATTTAAAACGAACCGGACCAGAGGAACGACAAATATATATGCCACACTTCAGCACCCTCAGAATTGCCGTTCGAAAGTTACCGTGTGTTTTATCTCGTAAATTCCAGAAAAACCCTTGCCGAAATTCACTCATTTGCTTATAACTTTTGAACCACTGGACCAATTTCGCTGGATTGCAATACCAACCTGACCAGGTAAATGCCCAACATATATGCCAAACTTCAGGAGCCTCCGTAAAGTCTTTCAAAAGTTAGCGTGTTTTCAACAGACAGACGGACAGACGGACGGACGGACGGACGGACGGACATCGCTAGATCGTCTTAAAATCGATCGAGGATCATGAATATATATACTTTATGGGGTCTTAGACCAATATTTCGAGGTGTTACAAACGGAATGACAAACTTATATATACCCTCTATCACTAGAGTGGAGGGTATAAAAAAAATAATGGAGATGAAATTTATTTATGCTATTTTTCTGTAACAGAATTTTTATTTAGTTCAGTTTTAGTACAAACATTCAAAAAAAACTGTATAGTTAGCAAAAAAAACTGTAAAGTTAGCAAAAAAAACTGTAAAGTTAGCAAAAAAAACTGTAAAGTTAGAAAAAAAACTGTAAAGTTACCAAAAAAGCACAATTTTTTTGATAAAGTTAGCAAAAATGTTTTGCCAAAAATTAGTTAACTGAAATTTTTTTTATTTTTTATATTTCAACTTATTGTTAGTTCATGTACATTTTAGGACCCAATTGGGTTCAGACCCGATAGGTCCAGACCCCGATGGGCCTAGACCTAGTTGGGTTCCTTAAGTTTTCATAGTTTTTGATCCAAATAGTTTTTGATCCAAAATTTGTGTCCGATTCGTTCTACCTTGCTTAGATTTTGAGATACGGGATTTTAGGGGAACACTGGGGTTTTGAGAATTAAAAACTCGATAAATCCAAAAATATTACTCAAAGAGCTTTTAGTTATTTTGTTCTACGTGTTGAGAGCTACAAAAATGCTTTTGGACTTTTTGTTGTGTCGGCAATATTTACCGAGATATGATCATTTTAAAATTTTCGGGAATGCTAACTTTTTTGGATCCAAAGTTAAAACCCATTGGGCGAGAACCAAAAATTTCTTTGGTTCATTTTGCACCATCTGGCTAAGTTTCCGAGATAGCGCCATTTTAAGTTTTCTTAAAAAAAAAAAATTACAATTTATTTTTGCTAATATTAGCAAAAAAGCTTGTAAAATTTGATCAACTCAATTTTAAATTTAGCAAAAAAAAATTAGTTTAAATTTTGTTTAAAATTGCTAATGCGCTAAATGACAGTAAGACTAGGCAAGGTACAATCACGGGTGCTATAAAAACCTGCCCAACTTTGGCCCAAGAAGCCATTTTGGGTCTCACACCTCTCGACATCTTTATTAGATCTATGGCAACTACACTGAAAAAAAAGACATAACTAAAATTAAGGAAAAAATGTCTTTGAAAATTTATTATGAATTTTCCTAAAATTTAGTAAAATTTAACTAAAAAATGAGAAATTTTCTTAACTATGAAGAGAAAAGTTTAGTTCATTTACTTATAAGTAGTTCAAAGTTTTCTTTAAATGGAATTTTTAAATATTAGGAAAAAAATTCTTACTGCCAAAGAAATTTTCTACAAATCTAAGAAACGTATCTTTATTTTTAAGATATATTTCTTAAAAAACAATTTAGTTCAAGTTTAGTTAAAATTTACTAAAAAAAACATCATCGTATTTATCTTCTTTAAATTGAGACAGTGTACTTCTTAGAATTTAGTTAATAACTTCTGAGAATTTAGTAAATAACTTCTTAGAATTTAGTTAAAAATTCAAAATGGCGATATCTCGAAAACTAAGCGAGATAGAGCGAAACGGACGAAATTTTCAAAAGAAAGACTACAAAGCAAAATATGGAGTAGCCTAGCTCTGCATATTTGTCGGGGTCTCAAGACCCTAAATTTAGATCTAAAATTTGAAATTCCCGAGATTTTATATATGCACATATCTAGGTAAATACTGCCAACACGAAAAAAGGTCCAACGGCATTTTTGTAGCACTTGACTCGTAAAACACTTCCGCAAAATACCCGAAAGCCCTCCGATTAATAGTTTTTGAGATATCCAGTATTTAAGATTCTCAAGACCCTATTAGACCCCTTATTACCGTATCTCAAAAACTAAGCAATTTAGAGCGAAACGGACACAAATTTTGGGTCAAAATCTGTGGGGACCCTTAAAGGACCGGAGTCTTGAGTTAACAAGGGGCTGAACCCATGGGGTCCGAACCCATGGGTCCAGGGTCTAGACCCAATCCAGTTTTAAAATGTGAATGAGTTAAAGTGTAATATAATTTTTCCCACTTTCTAGTTAAATTTGGCTTAAAATTAATTAACTTTGTTTTCCTTATTTTTGGGAAAATTATGAACTAAAACCAAGAAAAAAAAATCTTTGGAGCCAAATCATTCCCTCTTTTTCTTAAAATTAAGTTAATTTTCCCAGATTTTAGTTCACTTTTTTTTTGAGTGTATGGCTGCGCGTAGAATGAATATCGATTACCCTGACCCTCGCAACTTGATATTCTTTCTTCAATAGGAATTAGGGAAAACCTAGATATGCCGACGGATAGAATAAACACTGTGCTTCGCTTTGGAAGGAAATTTGAGATCGTGATACCGAGTAGACCAGAGTGGATGAAGGTGGTCCATATGTGGATACTAGAAGCCCAAACTGGTATACTGACGGATCCAAAATGTCCTCTGGAGTTGGCGCTGGTGTCTACTGTTCAAACACGCGGATCTCCGAACCAATGGGTAGGTGGCCTACAGTTTTTCAGGCTGAAATTCAGGCTATATGCAATATGCGCTACACTCAGAAAAAAAACTAATAAATCCAAGAAAATTGATAATGATTTTGCTCCATTGCCATGTATTCCTACTTTTTAGTCCATATTTTTCTTAAAAATAAGGACCAATTTAAACTAGAAAGTGGGAAAAAATTTCCCATTTTTTAGTTAAAAAAAAAAAACATTTCTGATGAGGAAATTTTTCCTAAAAATTAGTTAATTTTATATTTTTTATTGGTTTATTTATAGAATAGCATGTGAATACACACAGAATTCTCAGTATGCACATTTTTTATTATAAATATAAAAAAACGTTTGTTTCTTATAGTCAAGTAATAAATTTCATTAGTTTTTAAAGTTAAATTACAACGAAGACTTTGTCTTTAACGTTTGTTCCCAGACTATGGGAAAACACGCCAAAGCCAAGGCCTTTGTTGTGATTAAAGTATTATTTTTTCCCAAACACATACATGTGTAGAAAAAAATTTAAATATTAAATTTATTACTTGTTATACAAGACCGAACTCTTTTTTTCATATACTAAAAATAATAAACAAAATGTGAAATACAAGCAAGCATAAAAAAAAAAATAAACCAACAAAACAATTTCAAGTTATGAAAAATTTACTAAACTTGTGGAAAAAACTTCCTCAAATTAAAAAAGATAAATATGATGAACTAATTGGTAGGAAATTACTTCCTTAAACTGATTTTTTAAACTAAATTTTGTTTTTAGAAATATGTCTTAAAAATAAAGATTTTTTTTCAATTATTTAGGGAAAATTTCTTTGGCGGTAAGAATTTCTTCCATGTATCACGGAATTCCATTTAAGGAAAATTGTGGCCTATTTAGCAGTACATGAACTAAAATTTTTTCCTAACAGTTAAGAAAATTTGCCAACTTTCAGTTAAATTTAACTAAATTGTGGAAAAATTTAGAAACTATTTTGAAGAAAATTTTTCCAAAGTTTAAGTAAATTTTTTTTTTTTTTTTTTTTGGAGTGTATCTAATCTGGTCATATTTAACTCTATATGAATAGGTTGTATGAATAGCCTTATATGAAACTAAGAAAATTGCGTTTTTGTTTTTTAATTTTTCAAAAACTGGGCTTAGGAGGCTTAGTCAAATTTTTTTTTTTTTTTTTTTTTTTTCATATTTTATTTATTGAATCTTCACTTTAATTCCGTGAACTAACAATAAGTGTTCATATCTTATATCTAAATATTCTTAATATTAAGTCCAGCCAGTGCCAGACAAAATTTCATTTTCTCATATATTTCTTAAATTTATTTGTTTATAAATGTTCTCAAATGCATCTCTCCTTCCAGTTAGTTAGCTAAATCAGCAGTCACCCTCCTTCTAAGGCGTTGGTGGCCACGATTATTAAGTAGATTTCTTGCCAGATAGTTTGGATGCGTTTCCAGTTTTCTCATGTAATTTTGGGTGTGTTTGACGATTTCATCTTTAACATAAGCAACATTTAAATCCTTGTGTATGTTGGAATTTCTAACATACCAAGGGGCGCATGTTATCATTCGTAAAATGTTGTTCTGTTTTCTCTGGATTCTCTCCACATTAGACGATGACGCAGTGCCCCATAGCTGAATGCCGTAGCACCATATAGGTTTTAAAATTGAATTGTACAACAAAAGCTTACAATCTAAACTAAGTTTAGAGTTCCTTCCAATCAGCCAATTAACTTCAACAGTCTTTAATTTCATCTGAGATAATTTTGCATCTAAATGTGTTTTCCACGTGAGACGACGATCAAGATGAATACCGAGGTATTTAACATTTGTATGTTGGGGTACATTGTGGTTATTAATTTGAATGTGGGGACAAGTTTCTCTTCTCAACGTGAAAGTTACGTGAACACATTTTTGCTCATTTACCTTTATCTTCCACTTTTGTAACCATTCTTCTAATTGAAGAATGTGACTCTGCAGTATTCGTGTAGCTTCAAGCGGGTTGTCATGGGTGCTCAAAATAGCAGTATCGTCAGCAAATGTTGAAGTGTGGGTATTGGAATTTGTTGGCATGTCAGAAGTGTACAGAATGTACAAAAGCGGTCCCAAGATACTACCTTGTGGAACTCCAGCTTGTATAAAATGAGGGGTGCTAACAAAATCGTTCTCCTTGATCGTAAATTTTCGATTTGTTATATAGCTTTCGAGTAATTTATGCGTATTTGGTGGTAACACATTTTTAATTTTATAGAGTAAACCCTCATGCCAAACCTTATCGAATGCTTGTGAGACATCAATAAAAAGTGCGGAGCAATACTTTTTTTCTTCATAGGCTCTTCTAATTTCACTTACCAGTCTATGAACTTGCTCAATAGTTCCATGTTTTCTTCTAAATCCAAACTGATGATCCGGAATAGAGTTGTTCTGAGTTACAGTTATAGTTAATCTGTTTACTAAGAGTTTTTCGAAAAGTTTGGATAAACTGGACAACAGACTGATAGGTCTATATGATTCAACTTTTGTATGATCTTTGCCTGGCTTGGGTATCATTTTAACGAGTGAAACTTTCCATTCTGGGGGATAATGTTCAAGGCGTAATATAGCATTAAAAATAAATAGAATTATTCTTAATGCTATCCGGGGTAACTCCAAAAGCATTTTGTTACTGATCATATCAATACCAAATGCCTTTTTGGGGTTTAAATCAACAATTGCCTTTTCGACCTCTCGCATCTCAAACCGGATGGGTTCTGCTCTGCGCTGGGGTAAAATTGGTGGCAACTCTACTATAACACTTGATTCATTTGGCGTGAAAACATTTTTTAAGTGTTCAACAAACAGATCTACTTTTTCAGTATCATTTCTAGCCCAACCTCCGTCTGGCTTACGCAAAGGAGGCTTACATATGACAGGTCTTTTCAAATTCTTGGTAGCACGCCATAGCGAGTAATCCGTTTTTGATGTAGGCTCCAAATTTTCTAAAAATCTGTTTAGTGATGCGACTCTCTGCGATTCAAGTAGTCTTCGTAAATTATTCGTGCATTCTTTCAATCGTGATTTGAGTTGAGGAGATCTGTGCAGTTGCCACTCTCTACGAACTCTTCTTTTTTCATTTAAGAGTCGTTCGACATCAACAGAAAAAACTGGGTTTTGTCTGGATTGTCGGGGGGGTTTATTAGCAAGTCGAGCAGCAAGTTTGAGATTGGATTCAAAATTCCTGAGCGAAAGGTCAATTTCATCTGGTGTTCTTAGCGATATGTTTTCTGAGCAGTGAGTACTGAGAAATTTTTTATATTTTAGCCAATTTGTTCCTTTGCCTGTCAGTGCTAAGTCACCAGTGGGGGATACAATTTCTCGGGGGTTAAGGAGAGTAACAATAGTGGGTGTGTGGTCTGAAGAGAGTTCCAATGAAGATTCTACATTAACGAAATTTCTTTCTATATTTCTAGTCACACCAAAGTCGATAAGATCAGGAATCTTATTACGATCTGAAGGCCAGTATGTCGGTTCTCCGCTTGAGACCACATCCAGACCCATTTTAGAAATTGTATCAAACAACACACGACCTCTCGGGGTAATGAGGCGTGACCCCCAGAATGTATGCTTGGCATTATAGTCGCCAGCTGCCAGAAAACGTGATCCTAGTGATTTAAAAAAAGTGTCAAACTGATTTCCATTTATTTTAAATCTGGGGGGAGCATAAATGGACGAAATCACTAGGTTCATATTAAACTCCTCTACGCGTATTGTAGTTGCTTGGAGGTAATCTTCGCAAAGATCACACATAAGGTGGTGTTTTAGTCGAGTTTTAATTAGAATGCCTGAGCCTCCACATGCCCTTCCTCTGAGATCTTTTGTATCGTACAGTGTGTAACCATGTACAGAGAAAGCACTTCGAGAAGTCAAATGAGTCTCAGAAACAAGCATTATATCTATTTGCTTGTTTCTGAGAAAATAATCAAGCTCGTCTTTGTGTTGGCGAATGCCGTTTGCGTTCCAGAAACATATTTTAAGACTGTTCATGGTTTACTTAACACAGCCTGCAATAACATAGACTGCATTCTCACTATCTCCTGCATCATGTTTCCCATTGTATTCGTGAAGTTCGATATTGACTGAACTAACGTATTAATTGTTGCCTCGAGTCTACAAAAATTATAACTTTGGGTAGTGGGGTGATCTTGAGAATTTTCAGAATTGAGTTGAGAATTCGGTTCCGTATTTTGTGGCGTTTTTTTAACTTGGTGTTGTAATGGGGTAATTTGAACTTGGGGTTGTTTCTGGGTAATTTGAACTTGGGGTCGACCTCTTAAAACAGATGCAAAAGAGTGGGTATTTTGATCGAATTGTGGAATATTTGGAGCATTTACATTTATAGGTTGTGGTTCCGTCGGGTCCTGGGCGGACTGTGAACTTAGCCGGGGAATTTGCTTTCTATTAATGGAAAAATAATGGAAAAATGGAAAAATTGTCAAATTAATGTCGAGTTGCCTTGTTAAAATATTTATCCAATTAAAATGGAATGCACCACAATCTCAAAACTTTACATTCATGTATAGTTTTGTATGGGCTATCGGTTAATTTTTTTTTTTTTTTGGAAAATTTTCACAACCCGTTCTGAAAAGTGAATTTATCAAAAATCCGGCCACTTTTTTTAATTTTATTTTTTAAGTTTAGATACTTGTCTATCCACAAAAAAAATCAGATGTGTGGTTTTCGACAAAGACATTTGAATTTTGAATTTCATAACAATTTAGTAATTTGCTTGTATTTCCTTGTTTCAACATAGCGTATGAGTAACATTTATGCAAATATTTAATACTCATACGCTATGTTGAAACAAGAAAATACAAGCAAATTACTAAATTGTTATGAAATTTAATAGGCAAATGCAATTTCCTCGAAAAAAAAAACGAAAAACACATGTCTATTTTTTTTTTGTGTGAATGGACAAACATTTAAATTTAAAAAAAAGTGTCCGGATTTTTGATAAATTTACTTTTTTAAAAAATGGAAAATTTTTTAGTTGGTAGCGTGCTAGCCTATGAAACACAAGGTCGTGGGTTCGATTTCTACTAAAACACATGGTCAATTTCGCTACAACGGGACGACAATACTTTATTTGTCCCTTCATTGTATGGAAACAATGCACTTTTCGGTGATCAGGTTCAATGAATGGTGCGGAGTATATAATGTTTAATAGCCTATCCCGAAAATTGCCTCTTGGCATTTTTGCATGGTAATAGCAAAAAAATGATGCGTGTTACAGAGCTGATAATGGGAAAAATAATAAAAAAAAAATGGAGTCTGTCTTTACCTCTGATAATGGGAAAAATAATCAAAAAAAAATTGGAGTCTGTCTTTACCTCCCTACAGCCGGTTAAAGTTCGCAACCGTAGTGTATTTTATCAAAAAAAAAACGCTTTTGGTGTCAAAATTCGCGGAACATTAAGGGAAATATATTTAAAAAGTTTTCGTGGAATAATTTTGGTCCACCAGAGCATTTTAAGAAAAAACAAGTAAAAAAGTTAAATTCGGCCTTGCCGAATGTAGTGATACCCTCCACAATTTCAAATAGATTATTGCAAACAACTTTATTTAAAAGAAAATTACTTTTGAAAAAAAAAAAAAAAATTGAAAAAAAATTTCCGCGAAAAAAAAATTTTGCTAAAAAAAAATCCACGATTTTTTTCTTTTTTTGTCAAAAAATATGTTCGTACTTGTTTAAATACCATTTGGTGTTTAATTGTGTTCACATATGTCAACCAGAAGCCGAATTAAAGCATTTTGTATTTTTAGGTTATGTTGAATGTACTAAAATGTTTGAGGTGTGCTTACATTTTCGTTCATAACTTTTGAACCGCTGAACCGATATCGCTCAAATGCAATACCAAACTTCTCGGGAGAACTTCCAATATATATGTTAAGTTTCAGTCATCTCTGTGCAATATTTTGTCCGCGAGAGCATTTTACACAGACAGACAGACGGACAGACGGACATCGCTAGAATGTCTTAAAATCGATCGGACATCATGAATATATGAAGGGCTTATTGTAAAAACTCGATAAGCAACATTTCATTTTATGTTGGTTTTTGCCTTAAAACTTTTGAAGTTATGTAGAAAATAGATCTTTTGAAGAACTTTCATACTTAAGATACTGTACGAAGGGTTTAAGCAAAAATTTTGCCAAAAATCTGTCAATGGAACATCGGTAGAAGGCAAAAAAATACTAAGAAAACAAATTGTTGCTTATCAAGTTTTTGCAGTAAGCCCTTCATATATACTTTATGGGGTCCCAGACCGATATTTCGATAAGTTACAAACGGAATGACAAACTTATATATACCCTCTATCACTAAGTGGAGGGTATAAAAAATAGTAAGTTATTAGCAATATTGAAATTCAAATTTTCTTATTAACCCGGATGTTACTCAATTAGGGTTTTTTCCCGCGAATTCCCGTACCGGGATTTCCCGGGAAATCCCGGTATTTTGATTTCCCGCTTTCCCGGGAATTTTTATGCGGGATTCCGGGAAATTAAAAATACTGGAAAAAGCGGTAAAATCCGCTGAATTGAGCTGAAAAATCTGCTGATTTAAGCAGAAAAAACTTTTGATTTTAGAATAAAAATCTGCTGGTTTCAGATATACAATCTAAGCATCTAAAATATATTTAATTGATGTAAAAACACTTAAAAAAAATTTAACCATCCATTTTCAAATTATACAAAAGCGATTGTATTTTTTTCAGGAAATTTTTCTAACAATAAGTTTTTTAATTTTTTTTTATTAAATCTTTGAAAAAAGTCTTAAAACATTTTCTTGAAAACAAGATAACTATATATTTCTGTAAATGACAGAGATTTCGGTTAAAATATCCACTTCAGCAGAAAAATCTGAAAGTTGTTTTACAGATTTTTCAACAGAGTTGTTCTTCTGAGTGTATTAAATTGGAAAAAAATCAGTCGAAGTTAAGACCAAGCCCCTATAAAAAAAAAATGTTAAACATGTTTTAAAACACGAGTGAGAACAGGCTATTAAATGAGTCTAAAATCCATATTATAAAAGGCATGCATATAAATTTTACTGGTAAATGTATCGGACCATTTTTACTACAAGTCCCTATACAAACCGCCCTTTAAATATGGTCTTAAATCTCTCAAATTTCATTACAATTTTCCTTGTAGGTGCTTACGTATAGGTTATTTGGTGATCTTATTAAGTCTGATCATAACCAGACCCTTTTTGGACTTATTTCACTATAATTAAAGATCTAACCAAAAATGGATCCAATCAGTTCGTGATTGGACTAAAACCAATGACTATAGTTTTCATTATTGTAACGTTTTTGTTTTCGATTTCATATCTCTAGATTTTTGTGTTATTTTTTTACATTGTTTTAAGAAAAATCCTTATTCGTAATAAAAAAAATAGGTAAGAAATTTTAAAAATCAAAGTTCTTAAGTTAATACGTAATTTAAATGGACATATTTGTGTACTAATTGCTCAAACTTACTTTTTTAGCCATTTTTTGAGCTTTTTAATAAAAATTTTTCTTAATAAAAACCCATTTTATATGGAGAAAATTTCGCTGCGGGATCCCGGGAAAATTAAAATGTTTGTTTACCTTACAAAAATCCACTATTTTTTACTACTTTAACTACAGCTGAAAATTTTTAATACAAAAAGTAAACAAAACTTTTCAGTTGTATTAAAAATAGTAAAAAATGTTGGTACAAACAGCAAAATAAAACTGAACCGCTAGATGTAACCAAAATATAGCTAAACTGACAACCTTAGTTTTCTCTTAGGTTCAAAAACCAGTAAACCCGATAGAAAGGTGGCCTTACACCTGCAGTATCGTTGCACAACTTGCTGGATGGACGTATGCATTTTGTAATGGTCGTCCAACAAGCCCATACACGATCAAAATCGCATTTTCATCCAGCAAATTGTACAGCATGCAGTATTGTGTATGCTCCCCTTAAGAGCTGTGAACAAATTTTATCTAATGGATTTTTGTCCAAAACAATAGAGTCTTGCTTCACCAAAATCATATGGTTTATCCGGGGACTCTTTCCTAAACATTTTAAATAATTTAAGCATGGCAACACTTGTACCACATCAGCTAAACAAAACATACAAAAAACACACTAGAAACAATTCTCTTTTTAATGTTTACTCTTTAAAAACGTGTACTAACTTCAGTGATCTCTCTGAATGCCAACTAGAAAAAGAGTATAAACGGTAAAATTAGTATTTGTTGTATGGGGAGCCTAAAACAAAGAACGATTGTAACATTTAAACTCTCTTAAACACACACACACACAGTGATTAACTTAGTATTTTGTAGCCCCAACAGAGGAATTCTTTTTAGTTCAATACGACTCTTTAAACACATCGCGTTAGTACGGGTCTAGTAGTGCTTTGTGAGGTGTGGAAAATTTTTAACAACCGAACAAAAAAAAAACAAAAAGAATAATAAATTAAAGAAAACAAAACTATAAAAATTACAAATAAAATAACAATAAATTAGTTTTGTATGTGAATAAAAATAAAACAAAAGAATTTCTTTTAACAAAAGCTAAAAAAAAGGCAACAAAATAAATTTAAAAATTTTCAAATCAAAGTTCAATAAAAAGACACTATAGTGCTGTTAAAATCGAAATTTACATTTGAGAGAATATATTAAAAAACAGAAGAGAGTGCTAAAACTAATTTTAATTTAAAAGAATTAACAAAAAAGCAACAAGTATTTAAAAAAAAAAAATTAAATTATTGCCCTTAAATTTTCCACCCGGGGTTGATAATCATAAAAAAAACAACAGTGTCCAAAGAAAATTTTAAACTATTTACGAAAACAATAAAGATAAAGAAGAGCCCTCCTCGGTAATTCTCGTGGATTAATACGCTGCGCGTATCTTATCTTTCGTCAGTCTGTCAGTCAGTCAGTCATTCAGTCCGTCAGTTGTTTGCTGCTGTTGTTTTTGTATATTCATTACTTTGGTGTGTTAAGCTCCCATAATAACAGTTTTTGTCGTAGTGGTGGTGGTGGTGGGCCATTTGGCTCAACTCGCGTTCCCTTTCTCTGACGTCAACCAACGTCCCTCCCATATGTAATTGTAAAAATTACAACAAATTTATAGTTTAAAAGCAATAAAAATAAAAAAAATTAACAAAACAAATAAATAATACAACGAATTAAATGCTTAAAGAGTAATACGCAAAAAAAAAAGAAAACAAAGCAAAAAATACAACGAAAAACAAAACTGCCTACTACTCTTTCACCCTGTTGATCCCCCCTCCTTTTTTGATCCATCCACCATATTTTAATAACATAAACATCAAATTACCTTCTCAACTTCTCCACAAAAAAAAAGAAAGAATAAACAGCAAAACATAAAAACTGCTACTTGAGACTGCAAGCAGACTCCTATTTATGCAATAAATAAAAAAATAAATAAATTATTTAGTGAGTTGAGTTGAGTGAGTGTATGTTTGTCGTTAATGTAAAGCTTATTAAGTGGATTTTTGTTTTTTTTATTAAATATAATTTTGTCTTCCGCCTGCATTCTTCTTTAACAAAAAAAGAAAAATCAAATCAAAAATAAAGATTGCATTTCCTGTATTATCATTTTAACTACTCTGCTGCTACTACTACTACTACTGCTACTTACTGACTACTACTAAAAAGTGCTAGTGCTACTGTTATTGCTGCCGCTGTGCTACTTACATAAAAAACAAAAAAAAATACTTTTAATTATTTATTGTTTTTCTTATCAAGTTTCCAAGTGATCAACTATTATTACTACATCTGGATTTTCTAACTACATCCCACATAAGCCCACAAAAACAATTCTATTATATTGAATTTGAATTGCAGAATTTCCTTCACCACCTGCTGTCGTTTTCCTCCAACTAATCATCTTATATTAATTGTCATCTAGAACTAGCAAAATGTAAGTTTTTTTTTTTATTTAAAGAATTTCTATTTTTCTAAAAACAACAAAAATTTTCCTTAACCTGTTGCCAAAAAATCAAACTACATAATAGACCTATAAATTTTTCGCTAACTAAAAACAACAACAACGGCAATAAAGAAAAACAAAAATATTTTCCTGCATGTTTTTTTTTTTTCTTTTTCTTTTTTACTTATAAGTAGTTATACATACAGATGTGGTCAAAAATGTAGCACCCATTAATTAAAAAAAAATACTGTTACTAACCATCAAACAGCTGACTGTTCACAGTGACCTATTTCTAACTGGGTTACCACGTTTTTTAAATTTTGATATCCCGAGTTTTCTTATACGCTTAAGCCTCTAATGCCTAGGGCCGCTTTTATGCGGCCTTAGACCAGAGTGGGATGAAGATGGTCCATCTGGGGAAACTAGAAGCCTGAACTGGTATACTGACGGATCAAAAATGTCCTCTGGAGTGGGAGCTGGTGCACTCAGAAAAAAAACTAACTATAAAATGGGAAAATTAACTAAATCCAAGGAAAATTGATAATGATTTAGCTCCATTGCCATGTATTCCTACTTTATAGTCCATATTTTTCTTTAAAAGAAGGACCAATTTGAACTAGAATATGGGAAAAAATTTTCCATTTTATAGTTAAAAAAAACATTTCTGATAAGGAAATTTTTCCTAAAAATTTGTTAATTTAATATTTTTATTGGTTTATTTATACAATAACATGTGAATACACATATAATTCTCATTGGGTACATATTTTATTATAAATATAATGAAACGTTTGTTTCTTATAGTCAAGTAATAAATTTCATTAGTTTTTTTAGTTAAATTACAACAAAAACTTTGTATTTGACGTTTGTTCCCAGACTATGGGAAACACGCCAAAGCCAAGGTCTTTGTTGTGATTAAAATATTATTTTTTTTTTCTAACACATACATGTGTAGAAAAAAAAAAAATAAATAAATATTCAATTTATTACTTGTTATACACGATCAAACTTTTTGTATTTATGTACTACAAATAATAAACAAAATGTGAACTACAAGCAAGCATGAAAAAAAAATAAATCAACAAAACAATTTCAAGTCATAAACAATTTACTAAACTTGTGGAAAAAACTTCCTCAAATTAAAAAAGATAAATATGATGAACTAACTGGTAGTAAATTACGTCCTAAAACTGAATTTTTTGAACTAAATTTTGTTTTAAGAAATATGTCTTTGAATAACGATTTTTTTTCAATTATTTAGGGAAAATTTCTTTGGCGGTAAGAATTTCTTCCACGTATTAGGGAATTCCATTTAAGGAAAATTATGGCCTATTTAACAGTCCATGAACTAAAATATTTTCCTAAAAGTTAGGAAAATTTCCCAAATTTTAGTTAATTTTAACTAAATTCTGGGAAAATTTATATACTATTTTGAAGAAAAATTTTCCAAAGTTTAAGTTTATTCTATTTTTTGAGTGTGTCTACAGTCAAAACACGCGGATCTCCGAACCAATGGGTGGGTGGCCTACAGTATTTCAGGCAGAAATGCAGGCTATTACAATATGCTCTAGAGTTATTATTGCAAAGGTTATGAAGGGTACTCATATTTCAATATTTTCTGATAGCCAGGCAGCACTTAAAGCGCTGTCTTCTTGAGAGTTTAAATCCAAACTGACACTGGAATGTTTTGATACCATTCATCTGCTGACCGGGCGAAACAAAATTGCTCTATTTTGGATCCCAGGTCATAGAGGTTTTGAGGGTAATGAGAATGGCAACCTCGCCAGAAATGCCTCCGCTACTAGTATGACCGGACCCGAACCTTGGCATTAGGTTACTGACAGGTTTTCTTAGCGGGCATTATAAAGTAAATTATCACTTGCATAATTGAAATCTTTGTGCATCATCTTTGTGTCGACTTTGCTTGGAGGAAGTAGAACAACGCAACACATATTTTGTGATTGCGTTGCAACTTGTAGGATCAGAAGACGGTTCTAAGACAGGGAATTGCTTAATTCTGCGGATGTAAGGCTAGCTTCTCCATTCTCTGTTATAATGTTAATAAGGAACGACTACTACTTTGTAGTAAATCGTTTCTATTTTTGCTAAATAATCTTGACAATGGAATCTGACAAATTCCGAAACACGTGTCGATTAAGTCTTGCAAAAGTGACCAACATAAATAAATTTAAAACAAGAAAATAATTTTCTTGAAAATTATGCTATGAGAATATCATGGTTTTATTAGTAAAGAAAATAATGACCTCGAGCCAGAATAAACATCCTCAAAATATAATATTTTAAAGGTCGAATAAAACAATTTTTATTGTTTAATAAAAATTAATCAGAAGTTAATTAGGAACATTGAACAGAGTTTTAAATTAAATCTATAGATATTGGCACAAAATACCCATAAAGCACGCAGTGCTGGTCGTTAGGCCTATCACTTGAATAATAAATAAAATAGGCGGCCTTACTTTTAATGTTTTTTTTCTTTAAATTTGAGCTTCTTTATAACATGAGCCACATAGAATCGACGGAAAACCCCTGGGTGTACTGTATTTTTCAGCTGCAATGCATAGTGTCGGTTAAAAAATTTTCACAAGAAATAGCTAAAGCATTAGAGGGTTAAATCCTTAGAATGGATTTTTCAAATCGTGCTCGGGTTTCCGCTATATTCGAGTCCTGAAGAAAGAAATCTCAATTTAGGTACAATGTCTGTAGGAAATACTGCTATCCAACCCTCCAAGAAGGTTAAATATCTAGAAGTAATCTTAGATACGAAACTTACTTGGAATTCGCATTTGGACGCTACTATCAGAAAAGCAATTGCGGCATTATGAGCAACGAACAGTCTGGTGGCCGAAAACTATGCAGATGGATGCTACGGCAAAACTAGGCACGGTACAGTGGGTGCTACGAAAACCTGCCTATCATTGGTTCAAGACCTCATTTTAGGTCTCACACCTTTTGACATTTTTATCAGATCTACGGCAACTTTGGCTGCGCGTAATATTAATATTGATTAATCTGACTCTCGCAACTTGAGCGGTCACTCCAACATCATTTCTTCATTGGATAGGATGAACTCTGAGCTTCGCTGTGGACGGAAATTTAAGAAAGGTATTCCGAGTGCACAAGATTGGAATGAAGGTGGGATCTCCAAATTTATGGATTTGGACATCCGTGAAGGGTACTCATATTTAAATCTACTCTGATAGCCAGGCACCACTGTCAAGCGCTGTCTTGGGAATTAAAATCGAAACTGACACTAGATTAGATTAAAGAGACCCTATGTACTGCAACAAAAATGATATTTTTGCAGCCGGAAAGAGTGTTCAGGCTTTTAATAAAGCCGATAATCCAATTTGGCAAGGGGTAACGTACCTCAGTTGGAAATATCAAGTGTCCCCCCAGATGTCGAGGCCTTCTGCCAGTCAGTCTTGAGCATGTACAAGGATTATATTCTGCTGTCTCCTTCTCTATCTATCAGAATCTGCACGTGTCAGATAGATTTCATTTCCTAAGATGGTAACGTAAGTTGCAATTTCCAGTTAGGTAGAGCTGGAAGATGTTATGAATCTCTTTGCCTGCCTTTGGCCAGCGCAAAAGTTCCAGTGTTCCATGAACTTAGATCAGTGGTCGGCAGAAAGAGAGTATATGAATGCATTGTTGTATGAATATAAATATGCATGTGTTAGTATATTTCTTAAACAAAGCGACATCAACCAGCTTGTTGTTGTATTTTTATGCTCTTAGGTGTGAGTTTTGTTGACATTCGTGTTGAATACATGTGTATAGCCGAATGTGTTCGGGATCCATGTGCAATGGATGCCGACCACTGACTTAGATTCACTCCATATTTTGACTTTTTTTCTAACATGTTCAAGGGGCAAAC
Source organism: Pegoplata infirma (assembly GCA_963921195.1). NCBI lineage: Eukaryota > Metazoa > Arthropoda > Insecta > Diptera > Anthomyiidae > Pegoplata > Pegoplata infirma. Next base: position 3,326,672 of record OY992537.1, on the reverse strand, counting down.
CAACGAATGGTTCCGGGTCAATGAAGGGTCTACTGGTTTACCAGACAATTAGCACGTTCGTTCCCCGTATGACCCTCTTAACTCGGAAACTATACTAGGCTCCTGTCGTTATCTTGTCCTAGTTTGTTAAAGGAATCGAAACACTTCATGAAGAGTCCGGATGACACATAAGCTACAAGATCTCTAAGTGCAGCCTGACTGTCTGACATTATGTGTATGCCAGTTCTACCAGAAATATTAATGAAGACTTTCCCATTGGCAAAGCAAGTTGAAAGTTAGGCCCGAAGATACCTGCGCCTGCATCCTTGTTGGTATGCTTGGACCCGTCCGTGAACCTTATTTTGGAATTAGGTTCTGGATCCCAGGTCATGCTTAACCACGAGCTCCGTTTAGGGATCTTAGTTTCAAAGTTCCTACTGAACACTTGTGTTGGTAATATTTTGTCTTTGACATTTAATATAGGGTCATTAATGGGAGATATAGGATTCGAGGGTAATGAGATAACGGATGAGCTTGATAGTAATGCCAACGTTACTCCTCTAACTGGACCCGAACCCTATTGTGGGCTGAATTGGTTCACCTTCTCGAACATGACTAGGGATTTAGATATACTTTTTAAACTTGTGGGAGATTTCCGGGTCTACGACAATCTAATCGCGCTTCTATCATATGAGAGTATTCTTAATCACACACATTAGGCTACTATCAGGGGGCTAATTATGTAACTTGATAGTCGTCAATCGTCATCGTAAGCTCATTATTCTCTTGCTATAAAATGACATTATATGGTAATGGAATAATGAGCTAACGATACGATTTGACGACTATCAAGTATAATTACCCCCCAGGTTTTCTTAACGGACATTTTAAAGTAAATTATCACTTGCATAATTTAAACCTTTGTTGACTTTGTCTGGAGGAAGTAGAAACAACGCATCACATATTTTGTGAAACGCCCTATTAGTGCTATTTTTCTAACCGCTACTGTAGCTACAAATTTGTTTTTCTTTATTGTTATTTTAATCAGGGTCGCCAGTTTTTTTTTGGATGCCATCCCCAAATTAAAATTTCTCATCCCCAAAAATCCCCAAAAATTTTTTTTCAAAATTTACTAAACGCAAAAAACACTTGTAACCCATTAAGTGCTTTTGAGTAATTTAGCCAATTTTTTGGAACAAAAACTTGGTTAACTTACGTACAAACACTTGCTGGTATTTTACACAGAAACTTCGCTAAAAAGTGTAAGTGTATTTTGCGTGTTGAGCGATTAGCACAGCGTTTGAAGCGGCCAATTTTTCGATAAGTATTATGATAAAATTCAAAAGCAACGGAAATGTTTTATCACGGATGGATAACTCACGGATTTTTAATTTACACACCAGCGATAGAGTACTTTATTGGTCCAAATTTAATTTAATCTTGTTGTCTCAGCAAACGTAAGAAATTGTTTGTACCCTTAAAAAAAAAAAACAACGAAAATTCTTTTAAGGTTTGATATACATATTGCCGTAAAACCCCTTAAATTTTTATAAATACTAACTCCGGAATAGGTATCTAAAACGTTGTATTGCTTTTTAAGAATTTAAGAAGTTGTAAAAGACCAGTATTTTCAATTGATGTACTTTTAGACTTTGGAAATTTTCTTTAATAGATTTAAAGGATATACCTACTATAGAAAATGTATGAAAATTTACAATTTGGTTTAAAGAAAAATAAAAGCATGATGACATGATACCACTACGATCCAGGTTTTGACAGACACCATATAAAATGTTAGTTTTTTTCTATATAAATGTCACATTATTCCTACGTTTGAGGTTTTTTTTTGTATGCTTTAATGTCAACGATTTATCAAAAATAAAGTAGAGTTAATTTTACCTTTTTTAGTATTATTTTATGATTAATGTATTTAAAAAACACTTATTTATCTAAAATATTTCATCCCCTAAAAATCCCCGAAAAAATCAGTGTCATCCCCATGAAATCCCCGGATCCCCAAATCAAATTTTTCATCCCCAATTTCCAAAAAAAAAACCCCTATTTGGGGACAAAACCCCTAAACTGGCAACACTGATTTTAATGCATGTCATTAACTCTCTTTAATTCAATCATCACACTCTCTTTCTCTTCATCTCTAGAATGTAGTATTGAGCAAGGCAAATAGGGTTGCCATTTTAAAGAAGCTTTATATCCATTAAGTAGATTGAGTTGTTACACATTGAACACTCCTCGCATTTTCTGGTATCAAACTCAATTAGAAACTTCTAAACAAACCTTCTCACATACTTACCCTGTAAAATTTTTCAAACCTGAGAACTGATCATTGGGATTTTAAAGAAGAACATTTTTTCTACCCAGAACCGGTTCTTCTTGGGGGCACAAAACCATTGCGAATCGCAAAAAGTTACATATTCATTTTGTATGATAGTTGTGTTGAGGTTACACAATTTTATATTTCTCTTTTCATTATATTTTTTGATGGCGCCCACAGAAGGGCCTATTTATTTATAGTTCACAACATGATAACAAAGCTACAAGACTATGTTATTTTTCAGTCAGTTGTACAAGGCAATTTTTTAGCAGGATCGAATTATCAAATTCATAAACCTAACCTGCGTAAAACTATTACATATCGTTACCTAAAATGCAAAACAACGTAACAAGACTTATATTAAAAAAATCATGAATATCTCCCGCTTCCATATTTTATTTGTTTTTTTATAGCGATTAAAGTTTTACTTATTTCAAGTTAATTTGAAGCTGAAAAATATTTTTGGTAATAAAGTTTACAAAATCTTTATCACGAGGTCTAAAGGTGGCATAAATATAATCCGTTCCAATATCTAATCATGGACGTTTTCGTATTGGGGATTTATAACCATGTTTCTTTTGTCAAGTTGCATTATCTTTTCTATTATGGCAACCACTTGTATCTCTCTCTCTCTCTCTATAAAAATTGATAATATTTAAGTAGTGGTTTATTTCTACCTTTATTTTTTTTTACTAATTTTTTGTTGGAATTTTCACATACAACCACTTTTTTCTATATTTAGATCTTTTTGTATTATTTATGCCCTTTTCGGTTCTCTTAACCACATATTTTCTCTATTTTTATCATCTTAATATGTATAAATAAAAAAACTCGTATTTTGTACTACTACGAGTAACTCATTGATTACCATCAATGTATGTAGACATAAGAGTAAAATACGGTTTTGATTTTTTTTTTGCTGCTGACGCATATTTGCTGTCCATATGAAATCGACGACATAAACAAAAACGTGTTTTTATTTATTTTTATTTTTTTTTGGTTAAAGATGACAACAAAATAAAAATACATACGATAATTTCTTAATGCTCCCATTTAATCATAAAACAATGTGCTGCCCTGATTTTTTTATTTGATCGTATTTCAGTAGAGATGAACAGAAACACAACGAATAAAATGGGTAAGAAATTTTTATCTAAGAATGTCTTAAATTAATTTTTTGAATAAAAATTTAAAAATTGTTGAGGGCCTGATGAATTTACATAGTTATTATTTTGGATTTGAGAAAAATGTAATTTATATTTGAATATTTAGCTTAAGAGCTTAACTACACCATTTACAGATGTAATTCGTAAAAGATCAATAGTAACTCATAAAAGATCAATTTTAATTCGAAGATTCCATTTGTAATTCGAAGATTCCATTTGTAATTCGAAGATTCTATTTGTAATTCGAAGATTCTACTTGTAATTCGAAGATTAATTTTTTAATTCGAAAATTCCATTTTTAATTCGAATATTCCAACTGTAATTCGTAAAAGATCAATTGTAATTCGTAAAAGATCAATTGTAATTCGTAAAAGATCAATTGTAATTTGAAAACGATCAATTGTAATTCGTAAAAGATCAATTGTAATTCGTAAAAGATCAATTGTAATTCGAAAAAGATCAATTGTAATTCGTAAAAGATCAATTGTAATTCGTAAAAGATCAATTGTAATTCGTAAAAGATCAATTGTAATTCGAAAAAGATCAATTGTAATTCGTAAAAGATCAATTTTAATTCGTAAAACATCAATTGTAATTCGAAAAAGATCAATTGTAATTCATAAAAGATCAATTGTAATTCGGAAAAGATCAACTGCAATTCAGAAAAGATCAATTGTAATTCGGAAATGATCAATTGTAATTTGGAAAAGATCAACTGTAATTCGGAATAGATCAATTGTAATTCGGAAATGATCAATTGTAATTCGGAAAAGATCAATTGTAATTCGAAAAAGATCAATGGAAATTCAGTTGATATTTTTCGATATATTATGTATTTTAGAAAATACTTCCTTAGGATAGGTTAGGGTGGCGGTGTCCGAAGTACACCACGCATAGACCTCTTGGTCCATAGCGATACAACAATACTTCCCAGTTGGCAACGTCCTCGAGCCATCCTCAGTGACGGAGCGATGACATGTCAGAGTCACTGCTGACATCCACAAGACATCTCTATGTACTGGGTTGAGGACAGTTTCATACAAATTTTCAAAATGTCCTCACTCAAAGTCAGCAGTGGTCAGGGCTGACCTTCTGGGGACATGTCACCTAACACTTCTTTGGGGAAATGTCTGACGTAGGTCATGCGAAAATACAAAAAATTTCGTATTTCCTTTAGTTTTTACTTTTATCCATTTTCCTTTATAAATTATCTTTCTCATATTTAGAAAAAACTTTTTGTCTTTTTTAGTCCCAAACTGGATTTTAACCTGGAACCTCCAGGTTAGTCCCACACCTAACTACCTGTTCCAAACTTTATTTTGAAAATTGTTTGTCTATTTATTAATTTTATTCTACTTGTTAGATTTTATTTTAAATAAATCGATAATGTTGCCATTTTTTTCTTGAAAGTTGAAGAGTTACCCAAATTAAAAATTCTAATTTAATATACTGCTATTCTGAAGACATTTCCTTTTAGACGTCTTAGAGGAATTGTCCACACTCTTAAAGCAAACATTCAGTGCTGACAATGTTAAGACATGTCATCAAGGATTACCTATGATTTGTCAGAACCTGAAGACATTTCCTCAAGGAATCACCTCAGTCACACATTTTCCAGCTGGGTTTTTCCTTGCCACCGCTGTTTAGGGACAAAGTATGTGTTCCATCGTTTCATCCACACACACAGCTTATTTAGCACGTTGTTAGTTCTCTCCACTGCCTTTTTGCATTAGCAACATTGATAGAATTTCATTTAAGTTTATAGTGTTAAAGCGGTGATATAACTGGCACCATGGTTCCTTTACCATCAGCTTTAAGTTTCGCCAGTTCATCTCCGTTTTCAATTTCCTGTATTCCGTTGTGTCCTGGTAGCCATAAAATATTAAACTGGTTGTATAGCAGCACTGTGCATTTCGTAGGAAAATTGTACCCACTAACAGTTGTAGCACTGTGCAACTACATTTTTTTTTTGCACATCAATGTTGTATAGACACAACATCTGCGAGTTCTCGTAACATTGTGTAACTATTTAAGATTTAATATAATATCCATGAAATGCCTCTAAAGCTACCTAACTATCCACGTAAAAATTTATTGTTGTTCCCTTAGTTTCCTTGATATGTTCCACAGCTTTAGTTATACAACTTTTTCAACCCGAAATATGATCGAGTCGTGTTTGACTGGATGCGTTTGTTTGGATACGTCGGTAAAGATACTTACGTTGTCGGCAGGAGTGTCCAGTTAAACTAATATTCTCGAGTCGGAAATCTTCATATTTCCGATCGAAAAATTGTTTGGGGAGTATATAAACCGAGGCAATACTAATTATATTGCCCATTTACTTTGTCCAAAATTACGAAACTTCAACCAATTTGACTCTTTGAGTCTGGTGCAAGGCATCTTATGTTGGCCGATGTTGTTCTCAAAGCTCCTAAGATACTACGTTCCATAGACCGTTAAAGCCTTTGAGACTGTTTAAGTATCACATCCCTTTCAATTTCCTTATACCAGACTAAAAAATAGAAGTAAAATTTGTCTTACTGCAAAAGTATAAATCAAAAACGTATAAATCCAAACTCTAGGTGCCAAACTCCAGGAAATACCGAACATTTTTTATGTGCGAACCAAATATTTATATATTTATATTTACTCAACCGTGTTAATTTTCCAAAAGAGCTTACTGTTCAAAATCACCCCAAAAATTTTCGAAGGAATAGTGGAATCTGAACTAAGAGTAAAAAGTGTTATTTCAGTATTTTTTTTTTTCTTTTTGAGTTCGTTATCTGTTGCCCACTTCCACATCATCTTCAGTGCCCCTCAAGTATGTCAAGCATCGTTTCCGGATATTTTCCACAAGATAATGTTACGACGCCGTCCGCAAAAGCGATTGTTGAAGTTCCCAGTTTCTTCAGTATAGGATCTACCACTTTGGAAAGAATTCACTTAACCCACATTAGTATACACAATTACTTACTCGGTATTTACATTATTAAAAGCGCCTTCAATATCAAGAAACGCTGCCATGGCATATTCTCTATATTCAAGAGATGTCAGATGATGTATACCCTGTACTAACAAATCAAGTGTTGTTTCTATTGATTTACCCTGCTGATAAGCATGTTGCGAATGTGATAAAAAGTGTGGCGCCAGGTTAGCCCTTATATGCAGCGTTACCGTTGAAAGTTTTGAAAAAGTCGCAGAAAAAGTCGTTCTTTACAAAAAAAGTGGCAGAAAAAAGTCGTTTTTCCAAATAAAAGTCGCACATTTTTTAAAATTTTTGAAATATGCAATTCAACTAATTATGTTTATTGACGTCTATCTAATGTATCTGAATAACATTCATGGTGATTTCTTTTCTGAAAAAAAATGTTTGCCTTTTCAGGGTATACATTTTAAAATGTTTGTTTCGTCAGTTCTATATTTTTTTTATTATTTTTTTTGCTTTCTTTGCTTTCTTTGCTTTTTTATTTTTAAATTTAAATTTTAACGGTTTTTTGTAAATTTTTCCTTTCCTTTTTTAACGTAACTACTTTTCTTTCCCAACTATTAACGTAACGTAGCTCTCTCTTTAATTGTCAAACTGCTTGGGAAATTTTGTAAATACTCTCTATTGTTAACTTAGCTAAGGATCCATTTTATTTAATAAATCATTCTTGTTGTAACATTGAATATCACCGTGCGTGTATTTTTTTTTAAAGCGGAATAGCGATTTTTTAGTAAAACGGTCCACCATTTTCCTTTGTGAAAAAATAAAAAATTTAATTGGTTTTTTTAAAATTAATTTTTAAAAACACTCCTTAAAAACTATTAAGGAGAAACATTTTGGCGCCCGAGCAGGGACAGTGTTTTTTTAATAAAATTAAAAAATTGTGAAATTTTCGCGTATACCACGTTCGTAAATTCATAAAAAATATTTTACCAAGACTCTACCGTGTGTGCGTTAGTAAAACCCCTCGGTATAACAAAAAAAAAAAAAAAGTTAATAAAATCAAAAACTTTTATAAATACGTGCGTCTGTAATTGCTACAACCACAACAACTACAAAAATCATCATCATCAACATCCCATACCTATTGAAGGAAGGAAGCCATCGTCATCGGAGTCCATACTTACACAAATGCCGAAGTGTAATTGCATCTTGTGCCAAAAGGAAAGTGCCGAACGTCAACAAAACCCTAACCAGGTATTCAAGAACCAATAATTAGTGTGAGACTTTGCGTTTATTTTCTAAAAAAAACTTTAATTAAAATTTCAATTAAAAAATTTAATTTTTGGCAAAGTTATAATTCCACACCTGAAATTATTCGTTCTTTTAATAAAATTTTCAAATTTATAAACCACCCTAATAGTGAAACACACAAAAAATATAAAAGTGCTTTATTGTTAAAACTTAATTATTATCAAATTACATTAAACTTCATTATAGTGTTGAAACGTAATTACGAAAAACCACAAAAAGTTACGCCTCCTCGCTTCACCTACCGTTCGTTCTCTCTTTTTTTCGGTATCTCTCGTTCATGTTCCTTTAAAAAATATTTAATTTTATTAAATTGTAAAATATTTACAATTTTCCAATTTTTACTTCTTTTCGTGTTTTTCTTATTTATTCCACAGTCATTATTGTTTGACATTTGCTTTATTTATTTTCTTCATTTCCATTTTACTCGTTACTTTTGGTAATAATATCGTTTACCAACACTGTTTTTTTTTAAAGTGTACTGATCGTAGTTGGCAACACCATCGATCATATGGTAAATGCAAATGTAAACAAATAGAAAATAAATAAGTTGATAATTTGTGGAAAAAGTGAAAACAATTGTGTAAAACGATTATAAATAAAATTGAGAAATTAAAATAAATAAAGGAAAAGATAATACCGGTTGATTTCCTAAAATATAATTGTGTATAATTTACAGTGATACCGAATTTGTTTACAAAGAAGATCGAGGTAAAATTATAATAACCGGACGGACAATTATTAAGTGTTTGCAAGTAAAATTAATTAGTAAAGAGGCTGTGGTAAATAAATTAACAATAAAACATATATTTTTTAAAAATTATTTATCAAAATAGTGGAAAAGTTAAAAGAAATTAAAAAAAAGTTTTCTTATTCTTCTTTGCTGTATTCTTGGTTGTTTTGCATACATACAACCCAGCAAGCAATTTGAGTGAAATTTAAAAGCAATATTTTGTGTGTAATTTTTGTTGAGTTTTTTATAAAATTTGTTCAAATTATTTAAATTTCGGAAAATTACAATTGCTAACCCAGCAAACAATTTTTTTACTTATCGGGAAAAATAAATAGATTTGATTTTTCGGTAAAATTGTGGAAAAATTTGTAAATTTAGTGCAATAATTAAAATTGATACTGGAGATTTCACTTCAGGCAAAGAATTTAATTTTCATTTTGATAAAATTGTGTGATTTGTGATGAAAATAGTTGAAACCATCAATAATTTCTGTACTTTTTGTGAAAGTGGTTTTTGAAATTGATTTGAAACCGAAAGTTGATCTCGGAAATTATTGAAAATTCGTTTTTATTTGTCTAGACGACAAAATCATTTCAATTTCCTTGAGATCCTTCCAGAAAATTTCCTTAAGCGTGTTTTTTAAATTGATTTTAAACCGTAAGTTGATTTCGGAAATTATTTGAATTCGTTTTATTGTCTTAACGACAAAATTAATACAATTTCCTTGAGATCCTAACGAAAATAAATATTTCTAAAGGAAATTTATAATCGCTTATTGGTTTCCTATATACTTTTTGTGATCCCTACATTTTTGTGAGAAACTTTATTGCAAAATGGCTCCAAGAAAACATAAAGGTGCGATCACAATCGAAGGCTTATATGCACAAAAGAACACAGTAATGACCAACATAATGAGGATGAAAACCTCTATTGAAGAGAAAACTATTTCATTCTCTCAGAACAACCTACAGTGTCGCCTTGAGATTTTAAACTGTTATATAGATGATGCGATGGACATTCAGTCCGAGATTGAGGTTCTGGATCCCACAAATGGTGATCGGGCCGAAGTGGAAGATTTGTGCATTGACACAAAGAGTCTTTTTTTGAGTTACTTAACTCCGAGAAACCCAAGCATGGGTGAAACTTCATTTGCCTTTCAGGGTCACAAAAGCAGACTCCCACTTATGAAATTGCCTAAATTCAGTGGCAAATACTCGGATTATAAAAACTTTATCAGTTTGTTCAATAGTTTGGTTCATACCGATACGTCTCTAACTGATATTGAAAAGTTTAATCATCTCATATCATGTCTCTCAGATGAAGCGCTTGGTACGGTAAAGGCGTACCAAGTGTCTGAGCAAAATTATTCCAAGGCTTTGGAAAGTTTGAGGAAAGTTTACGACAATCCGTGTTTGATCTTTTTTGACAACATAAGAAAATTGTTTGATCTTTCGGAAATGTCTAGGGCCTCCTCTTCAGCCTTGAGGAGCATGATTGACACGGTGTCGGCGATTTACGGTTCACTTTTGTCTATTGGTAATGAGAAAGACATTGTTAACGCCATGATAATTCATCTGGTTATGTCAAAGGTTGATCCAGTCACTCGCACAAAATGGGAGGAACAACTTGACTATCAAAAGTTGCCCTTGTGGAGTGATTGTGAGGCCGCATTAAATAAACGTTTCCAGCATATCTCTGCTGAGGAAGCCTCGAATACCAAACCAAATCACCGTTCACAGGCTTCTACTCAAAATGCCCCCGTGTCAAAAAAGAGCGATACCTTTTCAAAGAAGAAAGCTAAATCCTTTTCGGTTCAAACGGGAACACAACAAACTTCCTCAAAATGTATATTTTGTAAATCGACACAACATTTTGTAAACACTTGTCCGTCTTTCTCTGCAATGCCTGTGCAGCAGAGATTTGATTTTGTAAAAGGCGTTCCTGCCTGTATTAATTGTTTGAAAAAGGGACATACAGTGACAAAATGCAAATCGTCAAAGTGTCGAGTTTGTAGTTGCGCACATAACACTTTGTTACACATTTATGCTGCAAATAATGCACAAGTACAAAGTAGTTCTAGTTCTGATCCCAATCAGCCTTCGACTTCGACAGCATTTACACATCTTTCGTCTTCTAAAGACAATGTGATATTGGCAACTGCTTTGGTTAAAATCAGAGATAAATCTGGTCAGTATATTATGGCTAGAGCTTTATTGGACTCCGGTTCACAAATAAATTTTGTAACTGAGGAACTAGCTCAGCGACTTCAACTACGAAAAGAGGAACGGAATCTCAGTCTAGTTGGAATTGGGAAAACAAATTCTTCCGCCAAATATAAACTACAAGCCACGGTCAAATCTCGCCAGAACTCCCACGAATTTTCGTCGGACTATTGGGTTCTTCGGTCGATTTCTTCATACCAACCAGATCAAGTTATTTCAACTTCTGATTGGAATTTGCCTGGCAACATAGAATTAGCTGATCCATACTTTTTCAAACCGCAGAAAATTGATATGTTGATCGGCGCTGAGATCTTCTTCGAATTGCTTTGTGTTGGTCAAATTAAAAAGAGTCCAAACATTCCAACTCTTCAGAAAACGCTTTTGGGGTGGATTGTTTCGGGCAAGTACAAAGAGTCGAAGAATTTAATTAAAAATTCATGCCATTTAAGTACTCTAAATGAAAACGAATCATATTTGGACTCAATAGTTCAAAAATTCTGGGAATTAGAAGAAATTCCCCAGGAGGCAAATGTTCTACCTATAGAGCATCAACAATGTGAGGAACATTTCATAAATTCTATTCGACAATTGCCGTCGGGTAAATTTGAGGTGGCGCTACCTTTCAAAGCGGATCCAAAAACGTTGGGTCTCTCTTTTGAAACAGCCAAGCGGCGATTCCTATCGTTGGAACGTCGGCTATCAAAAGAACCACAAACGAAAGAGATGTATAATTCATTTATGAAAGAATACATTAATCTGGGACATATGTCTATTACAGACAATAAAATTCCCGAACGTCCTCACTATTTCATACCACATCAATGTGTATTGCGCCCGCAAAGTTCTACTACGAAACTTCGGGTGGTTTTCGATGCCTCTTGTAAAACTTCTACGCAACGTTCTCTTAATGATCTACTAATGATCGGCCCTACTGTTCAGGAGGAGTTGTATTCTACGTTGATTCGTTTTCGGCTGCATAAATACGCAATGACGGCTGACATTGAAAAAATGTACCGTCAAGTTCTAATTGATGAGGCCGATAGAAATTTTCAATTGATTTTATGGCGTGAAAAGCAGTCTGATAATATTGAAATCTTTAGACTGAATACAGTTACTTATGGCACGTCTTCGGCTCCATTTTTGGCAATACGTTGTCTAACGTATTTGAGCGAATTGTTCGCAAAATCGTTACCGATCGGATCTCAGGTCGTGCGAAAGGACTTTTATGTCGACGATCTGCTAACTGGTGCAGATTCAATTGAGGAACTTAACGTGATAAGAGCTCAAGTTACTCAGATATTGGAATCCGCAGGTTTTAATTTAACAAAATGGTTTTCAAACCACTACAATCGAGCTGACTCAGCTATTGTAGAGAAACCTGTACAAATAGATCCGGATTTCACTAAAACTTTAGGCACATATTGGCGTCCGAAGAGTGATGTTTTTAAATATCATTTAGACGATTCTTTTCAGAATCTGAAAGCCACGAAACGTAACATTTTATCTGTTTCGGCTCGGCTTTTTGATCCACTCGGACTTTTGTGCCCCTTGGTTGTAAAAGCCAAAGTTTTACTTCAAGAACTTTGGCTTCTGAAGTTAGATTGGGATGAATCAATCCCCACTCGCCTTGACAGTTCTTGGGAGAATTTTAAGTCCAATTTATTAAAAATTGACGTGATAGAAATTCCAAGATATGTTTTAACAACTTCAAGGACCAAATGTCAAATTCATGGGTTTTCTGATGCCTCCATGCGAGCATATGGCTGCTGCATTTACATCCGGAGTCGAGCTTCGGGTGATACTTCTTGCCGCCTTTTGACGGCAAAATCGAAAGTTGCTCCTCTGAAGACCAAGTCTCTTCCGAGGCTTGAATTATGCGCAGCCCATTTATTGGCTAAATTGTGGTCTAAAATTAAATCCATGATTTCATGTGAAATCGAAACTGTAACGTTTTGGACTGATTCAGAAATCACCTTACACTGGATTCAGACTCATTCTTCTACGCTGGCTACTTTTGTCTCAAATAGAGTTTCTGAAATCCAAGAACTATCAGGCCAAGTCGCATGGCGACACGTTCCGACTAAGGAGAACCCGGCTGATATAGTTTCAAGGGGTTGTAATGTAGATGAGCTAGTTGACTCAATTTGGTTCAATGGCCCAAATTTTCTACTCAAAGAGAGTAACGCCTGGCCAGTTAATGAACTTTTCAGGCTAACCGCCGAAGAAGAGTCACTAGAAAAAAGGAAAACTAGTGTGTTTCTCGCTGTAGAGGAAAAGGAAGTCAACTATATTGTAAAGTTGATGGAAAATTACTCGGTTTACACTAAGATGATACGAGTTTTTTCGTATGTTTTTCGTTTTCTTGATATTGCTCGAGGACACAAGTGTCGCCATTTGGGTGTTCCTACAGCGAAAGAGATGAATTGGACGTTTCTTAAATTCGTTGAATTAATCCAGAAGCAAGAATACGCGGATGAACTTAAAAAATTAAGTAAATCACAAGTTTTGCCTTCCAACCTACAACGGCTGAATCCATTTATCCACCAATTTAAGGACGAACATCGCTCGTTTTCACTTATTAGGGTAGGCGGGCGGTTGCTGAACGCACCCATCTCATATGATGCTAAATTTCCCCTGTTAATGGCGAAAAATTCACATTTCGTGAGTCTGTATTTGCGACACTTGCATTTGAATAACTGTCATGCGGGAGCGAAAGCGTTAGTAGCTCTACTGAGGGATAGAATTTGGCTGATAAATGCCAGAGAGGAATGCACGAAAGTGGTTCGAAAGTGTCTGCATTGTTTTCGTTATAAACCTAAACTAATGGGTCAAATAATGGGAAATCTGCCCGCTGATAGGGTGAGAGCTCTGCGTCCATTTAAAATTTGTGGGGTAGACTTTTGCGGTCCAGTAAACATAACGTTAAAGTTACGTGGCCGTCCACCCGTTAAAATGTACATAGCGATATTTGTGTGTTTCACTTCTAAGGCTGTACATATTGAATTGGTTACTGATCTGTCTTCAAATTCTTTTATTCTCTGTCTTTCAAGGTTTGTCGGCAGGAGAGGACTCCCCGAGAAGATTTACTGCGACAACGCAACCAATTTCGTCGGCGCCAGTCGAGAGTTGCGGGAGCTGCAGGAGGCGATGTTCAACAACGCCGAAGAGATGGTGTCGTTCGCTGCCAACAAGGGGGTCAGCTTCACCTTCATTCCGCCTCGAGCTCCACATTTCGGCGGACTGTGGGAAGCAGCTGTGAAGTCCGCCAAAGGGCTTCTCATCAGAACCGTGGGCAAAGTGCTGCTCACAACGGAGGAACTTCAAACGGTTCTTGTAGAAGTAGAAGCCGTACTGAACTCCAGGCCCATTGCACCAATCAGCAGCGATCCCAACGACGGCGAAGCGCTCACTCCAGGCCATCTACTGATCGGCGAGAGCCTACGTGCGCTGCCGCAAGAGTCGCATCGAGACGGTCAGGACAAGCTGACGTATTGCAAGAGATGGCGGCTTATCTCCACTCTCAAGCGGATGTTCTGGCGATCCTGGGAGAGAGACTACGTCCGCAGCCTCCAAGCCAGGACCAAATGGGCAGTAGAAGAGCCAGGTCTAGACGTCGGCAAGCTCGTCGTGGTCCACGAGGACAATCTTCCGCCCCTGCAGTGGCTGACCGGTCGAATTCAGGCCGTTACTCAAGGCCAAGACGGCAAAGTCAGGATAGTGGAAGTGAAGACGAAGAACGGGGTGTTTAAAAGGCCTATACATAAATTGGCTTTACTTCCAGTTAATTGAAGACCGTCGGTCCTTCAATGGGGCCGGTGTTTCGTCAGTTCTATATTTTTTTTATTATTTTTTTTGCTTTCTTTGCTTTCTTTGCTTTTTTATTTTTAAATTTAAATTTTAACGGTTTTTTGTAAATTTTTCCTTTCCTTTTTTAACGTAACTACTTTTCTTTCCCAACTATTAACGTAACGTAGCTCTCTCTTTAATTGTCAAACTGCTTGGGAAATTTTGTAAATACTCTCTATTGTTAACTTAGCTAAGGATCCATTTTATTTAATAAATCATTCTTGTTGTAACATTGAATATCACCGTGCGTGTATTTTTTTTTAAAGCGGAATAGCGATTTTTTAGTAAAACGGTCCACCATTTTCCTTTGTGAAAAAATAAAAAATTTAATTGGTTTTTTTAAAATTAATTTTTAAAAACACTCCTTAAAAACTATTAAGGAGAAACAATGTTTAACTCTCACCTTCAAAAATTTGCATTTTATTTGACTTGAATAGAACACAACATACAGAAATACTCTGCCCTGTATTTTTTAACAGCTGTTTTGAGAAAACAACACAGAAAAAGTCAGCTGTTGTATAAGGCAATTTCAACCCCGTGATTTTTTACGGGGTAAAAAGTGCAATTTTTTTGCACTTTATAGGGCACACATTTTTAGAAAAGAACACGATATTCTTTATAAGGGTTGACATTTTTTTAGAAAAGAACACAAAAACATAATTTTTGGGGCGAAATGCAAAAAAAGGCACATTTTTTGTCAGAAAAGAAAACACCATCAGTTACTCTCATTAATTTTTACCCCCCAATATTTTAACTGAACCTACCAACAAACTACTGTGAGCGTCAAAAGAAAGTGTACAGGTCTAAAACAGATGTAATTCCTTAACGAAAAACTTGACAATAAAACCCCTTATTATTATCAATCGACTATGATTTAAAAACATGCTATAAAGAAAATTTTCCGGGCTTTAATTTAAGCTTGATTGCGTCCAGATTAAGCAAATATTAAATGAGATACAAGGGTCGAGCTAAAAAATTAAATTTTCTGTAGACATTTTTTAGAAAAATTTTAAAAAATATTTTTAATTTGATTTTTTTCAAGTTCAAACATTAAAAATTTTAAAAAAGTACAATAGTTTAAATGCACTAAAAAAATATGCATTTTTTTGACCTCCAACTCTTTTGACCACCAATTTTTTGTAAACAAAGAAAAGATTTTATTGTTTACTAATTTAAGTACATCTAAGTGTATAGTAAAGAAATATGAAAATAATTAAAAATTTTCTTTGTTTACAAAAAATTGGTGGTCAAAAGAATTGGAGGTCAAAAAAATGCATATTTTTTACTGCATTGGTTTTTGTTTGGGTCATTGGAAAAATGAGTTGATAACTGAATTTAAACCATTGTACTATTTTTTAAATTTTGAATGTTTGAACTTGAAAAAAATCAAATTAAAAATATTTTTTAAAATTTTTCAAAAAATTTCTACAGAAAATTTCATTTTTCAGCTCGACCCCTGTATCTCATTTAATATTTGCTTAATCTGGACGCTATCAAGCTTAAATTAAAGCTCGGAAAATTTTCTTTATAGCATGTTTTTAAATCATAGTCGATTGATAATAATAAGGGGTTTTATTGTCAAGTTTTTCGTTAAGGAATTACATCTGTTTTAGACCTGTACACTTTCTTTTGACGCTCACTGTATCTCCATTCATAAGGGTGTTTCCATGCAATATTTCACGATAGTATGGGATATTTCTAAAGGAATAGGATATATCTTATTAAATGGGCAATATCTTATGGAATGGACGATAGATATCAATGCCCTACAAAAAAATAAAAAGGTTCTGACCCAGAAACCAGACCTACTAACTCTTATGTATTTTGATTTCCTGAATTCCGCCATCTGAATTGAATTCTATCGTTGCGTTTTCCTGTAATTTATATGGAAAGTCCGCAAAGTGAACCTACATCATTTGTAAATTTGACCAAGTTAAAAAAATTTTATTTTTTTTTTTGTATGTAAAGTTCAATTCTGATTTATTACGAATAAAATAAAGGGTTTTTAATAATATGCGTCAAAAATTGAAGAAGTTATATGAATTTGAAACAAATAGCATAAATTTGTTTTTATTTCGGGTGTGCTGAATGTAAAAATTACAACTGTTTTCGTATAAAACCGAATTGATTCCTTTTTGTTCAAATACCTGTAAATTCTACAATTTTTGACGAATATTGTTAAAATACCTTTTGATTTTCTTCGAAATAAATCGAACATGATCTTTACATACAGAAATACAATTTTATACATGTTTAACTTAATTAAATTTACAAAGAAATCGGGTAGGTTCTCTTTGCTGACTTTGACGAAATCGAATTCAGAAGTTCAAAATACGTAAGGATTAGTCTATTTTCTGAGTCAGAACATTTTTAATTTTTTGTGGGGCATAGCCCCTGTTTTTGATGAATTTTTTTTCATTGGATCATTTTAATGCATTTTAACAATTTAAAAATCTAAAATTCGTATATTTTCGTAAAAAATCCGCGAGCGCGACCTGCAGATATTTCAGAAATTCCAAAAGTTTCAAAAAAATATTTAAATCTGTGTTATTTTGCAGTACATGTCTTTAAGAAGAAACCAAATATTTTAGTTACCAAAAAAGGGAAAAAAGTCGCACAAAGTTAAAAAAAGTTGCAAAATTAGACAAGTTTAAAAAAGTCGCATAAAAAGTCTCAGAGCGTCAAAAAGGTTGCAAATTGCAACTAAAGTCGCACAACGGTAACACTGCTTATATGTAAATGCAATAATCTCTCTAGAGTTTTCAGTATGACGTTTAACTAATCGGGCTGTAATTCTTAGCGGTCGCGTGGTTAATTTAACCACCTTAGAAAGTATGTTATAAACAGGAAAATTTTTTGAAACAGATTCCTATTACAATAGAATCTTGAATATATTCTACGGTAATCACAACAAAATTTTTTTCTGGAACCGATTATTTGGAACGGAAAATTTTGCTGGGTAATAGTCTTCCGTCATGCGATCGGTATATAACACAACCTTAAACAAGCACAGAAAATTGTCAATAGGTGTGGCGTTACGCCATGAGCAACGTTTTGCAACATTGCCGGAATAATGCCGTATGGTCTAGGTGATTTGTAAGGATTAAATGAACTTAATGCCCATTTTACACGATCGGTGGTTATTATCAGGAATTTCCAAAATGGCTTCTAGATTTGCATACTCTGGTATCAGATCTGTGGTACAGCCCGGAAATTGTGTTCTTAGAAGAACATCGAGTGTTATCTCTGCGCTTGTTTTAATAGAATTGGTGGAACACTTTTTTCGACAGAATTTTCCCCAGTCTGGAGGCTCCCGTAATATGCACTATACTACTACATACTTTTTCCCAGATGGTTATTATAATTATGTTCTTTTGACCACCAAGGGTTTGGGGTCTTTTGCTTGTGTATCTTATCGGACCGATTTTTCGAATTAGTATCGTAAGATATTTGTACATTATCATTTATGATTTCTACTTCCTCAACACTTGAAATAACTTAATTCAACAGAGCTTTTAGTTCCTTGTTTGCTAATTCCCTAAATTTTGCCCAAATTTATTTTCTGTAGCAAGTCATTTGATGTGTAATATCTCACATACATATTTAAAATCTCATTATTAAATAACCTTTAACAAATTCAATATAAAATTCTTTAACTACTTGTCACGTTTTATTCTCACAATAACAGACTGTTTGTTTTTTCTTTTCACATTCATATAAAAATAGCTTCAATAAAATATCGTTTATTTTTAGCTTCATTAAGATAAATATCAAAGCCATAAAATCAGTGAAAATATTGCCAAGTTAAGCCAAGCCAAGATCAAGACAATAAATTGATTTGCACATCATATCGTTAACTCTATTTGTTGCTATTGTTGTTGCTTTCTGCAGTTTCATTAAAT
This sequence comes from Pegoplata infirma, assembly GCA_963921195.1. Taxonomy (NCBI): domain Eukaryota; kingdom Metazoa; phylum Arthropoda; class Insecta; order Diptera; family Anthomyiidae; genus Pegoplata; species Pegoplata infirma. The sequence goes on along the minus strand of OY992537.1, from coordinate 3,308,255 downwards.
TACTTATTTTATTTATTTGCATTTTTCTTCTACTTCTTCTTCTTATTTTCTACAATAATTTGCATATCGCAATATAAAACAACAACAAAATATAGCGATATGCAAACACCTCGCGTCGATCACCTATTGATCCTCATGATCAGAAGTGACACTTGGACCGAATTTACATTGGGCAATTTTAATTGCGGCAATTCTGATTTTTTAGTGTATCAGAGAGAGAGGTAAGATTCTTCCCTCTCTCTCCGATACACTATAAAATCAGAATTGCGGCAATTAAAATTGCCCTGTCTGAATTTGGACTTGGTCGGCTTGTTGGTGGGTAAGTTGGTTAGCGTTGCTGGCTCATCGCATATTTAAAACAACGTAATATATTACAATGAGCTTGCACATTCTTTTCAAAACCATTCATTCATGTACATTAGGGTGATTCGAAATTATATGCATAAGTATGTAATACTGCGCTCTTTAAATGTCTAAAAAATTATAACTGTACGTAAAATCGGCACTTTTTTGAACAACAAAAAATAAATATTTTTTCATGATTTTCCAAAACCATCCAAATATTATGAAGTCAAAATTAAGAGTGAATCGGAAAACATTAAATCCTGATGCAAGGCGTTAAAACTTTTGAATTAATAAAAAAAATTTAAAGAAACATTTTTTAAATGTCCAATCAAAGGACCATATCGTCGGTGCGCCAACCAGAACTGGTATGTGTTTTCAACATTTTTGGAGCTTTATTTTGACCTTTCGCAATGCTTAAAAACATTATTTTTTTCATAAATATTTAAAAAATATTGCAAATTTTCTATTACCAATAATTTAAATTAAAAAAAAAGCGCAAAAGTACCAAATTTAGCTGTTATTAAAGACTCTTCAATGTTAAAATACACACACCAGTTCTGGTTGGCGCACCGACGACGTGTTAAAAACCGATTGGCAGTTTTTATTTTTTTTTTTCTGAAAATAGTGTGTAATGTTTGTCTTTCTTAAAATACTGACGTTAAACAAAATATTGGGCGTTGCTAAACTGGAACATTATACACTTTGAATTACCCTAATATGCATACATTTGTCTGATTATTTGATTGACTTTGTTTGCAGTGTGCTGTTTGTATTGTTTTTGTAAATTATTCATTGTTGCCAAGAGGAATTTTCTCAATTCCACAAGGGGGAAATTAAGAAAATTCAAATATGAAATTTTTTTATTGATATTAAATCTGTAAGAAAGGTCTTCATAATACCTTAAGGCACTTTCTTAAAAAAATTAAAAATGTTGGTCCAAAAAAAATTAAGCATACTTGAATATAAAACTTTAGAGTCGCATTTTTTCATCCACGTCTAAATTTCCCAAGTATCCGGGAAAATGTTTATTCTAATAGAACTAAAAATAACGTGGTACAAATTTGAGGACAATTGGATTAAATTAATCGTGGCGCTTGGTGACCAAAGTTTAGGATATTTTAAAATTAAAAAAAAAAAGTTGGAGTGTTAAATTCTGCTGTGCCGAATCTTTTAACCTTCCAACGGGTTTTTTTGAGGGGGGGGGGTCAGTGAGTTTTTTTATTCTGCTTTGAGCACTGAAATATATAATTGCATCATTATTTAAAATTTTTTTATCCAAACCCTCAAAAGGGGCTGGCAAAAAAAAAGCCAAATGTTTTAGTCCCCTGGGTCCAAGCGCAAGACTTTGAACTTCTGCGAGCTTAAGAAATTTTAATTTGTTTAACAAAAATACAAAAAGTATTTAAAACTTTGTCTTTTTTCAGAGGTAGGGTTAGTTCTTCAAGGCGGAACTTTTTCCCCTGGTTCGACTTTGACCGTTAAGAAACTTAGCTTGCCAAAACCATAACACATATTCGTGCCAAACTTGAGGAGTCTATCTTCTTATTTTGGGCTGCATCGTATTAACAACAGACGGACTGACATTGCTAGAATGATTAAGAATCCTTCACTGATCAAAAATGTATACATTTTATGGGTTCCCCGAATACTTCAAAAAACCGTCTTTTGAAAAATTCTGTTTTTCGGGATTTTATTTAAAAATTTAATTTAATTATTTATTTAATAAAAAATAAAACAAAACAATAAAAAAGAAAAACGAAACAAGCATGTCCGTCTGTCTAAGAGTCCCCGCACAACAATGTCGGAGCGGTTGACGGTTTCGGTCATGAGAGAGTATAGGCGCAAAACAAAAGCGGCAGCGGGAAATTGCGTCATACGTTGATATTTACACTATTTTTTTCACTTTTTCAACACATTTTTATTTGATTTTATGTTTTTTTTTTAATATCAATAAGATTTTTTCACATTGATTAGTTTTTTTTGTGTTTTTTTACAATTTTTAATATTTTTTTTGTTAGAGATCACATTTTTTTGTTTACTTTATCGAAAATAATCGAAATATTTATAAAAATGTGGCAACATTTTAATATCAAAAATTAAAAGAGAGAGAGAAACCGACACAAAAATAAAATTGATTTTATTGAAGCGGTTTTCGGTCGAGCGTTTTTTCTTGCCAAATTTGTATGAAAAAAACGTTACCGACATTGTTGTGCGGGGACTCTAAAACACGATTCAGTCCAAAATAAAAATTTCTCATGGTCATAGGCCGGCTACGTTCGTAAATGGACAAAATCGGACCAGGGGGAAAAAGTTCCCCCCTCGAAAAACTAAACCAACCTCAGAAAAACGACACTTTTTACTTTTGTATTTTTGTAAAACAAAAAGAAATATTTTATGGTAGAAGAAGTTCATAGTCTATCACTTGGACCTAGGGGATAAAAAATTTATTTTTTTTTCGGCTCGGCCCCTTTTGTGGGCGTGTATATAAGAAATAGTTTAAATAATGATAAAATTGTGTTACTATAGCACCAAAAGCACTATAAATCAACTTAAAAACATTAACCGCGAAGACAAAGGTGTCCCTCTAATGACCAGTAGGAAACTAAAGTTCCGACTGAAGAAAACACTTATAACTGGAAGTGTTTGAAACCGGTAGTAGGAATGCCAAAAATATCTGTAGTCTTTAGAAATTACATTTTTCTTCTACATTTTTCAACTTAAACCCTTATAACAAATAAAATAAGAGCCCATACTCGATTTGGACTAACAGCAAAAATGAAAAAAAATACAATGAAAAAAAATATGCAAGAATAAGTTCAAGGTCCTGCGTGTGAACCCAGGGAATCGAAAACGTTGTTATTTTGGCTCGCCCCTTTTGTGGGCGTGGATATAAAAAATAATTTGAAAAATGATAAAAAAATCTCTGCAATTTTATTTTCTAACTGTTGGTTGGATCGTATAAGAGATTTGGCATTGACTATTCTTAAAAGTTGTAATTTTGGAGATAGCACTTTTTGAATACAAATCCTCTGATATTTCACTTATATTTTTAACCTTCCAAATATTTGCTTTAAGTTTATTCTTAAAATATTTGCGACATGGCTAAACTTTATGAGTTTTACATTCAAATATGATGTATGCGAAAACTTATAAGTGAAAATAATAAAAAAGAGGAAGCAAATGAATTTCAAAACGCAATTATTTAATATTCGGCAAAACTATATAAAAATAGATTTTTTACCTTAGACTCCAGATCGAGTATCTTTTTTACTGTAAAATGCAAACGAAAAAAATCTCAAAGTTAATATTCATTTCATTTCATTCTTGTTTTAATTGCCTTTAAAACTAGAAATTTTTTAACAGAATTGTTATTTAAAAAAAATGTCTTCCTTATATCAATAAAAAAAGCAGCGTCATTTTACAACAATAGAAAAAAACATGCCGTGTTTGAAATTATTTAATAAAAATTGCGTTTGATAGAAAATTGAATGCATTAATATGCATTACTCATGTGATTGTGTTAGTTTTATTGTTTTGTGTTTTAACGATCAATTTCTCTTTGATTTCTCTAATGAAAGAGTATTTTTATTTGTAATTTAAGAGCAAATTTTTTGATGAATTGCTTAATAAAGAGAAATTTGTTTATATTAATAGCATTGCCAACATCAAGATATAATTTAATAGAGTTGCCAGGGCATGTGTGCCTACAATAGGGGAAACTATTACTGAGAATACAAAAACTGTTCTGAAAATAATTATAAACAATGTTAACAAGACTTTTTTTTTGTAAAATCTCACGAACATGTTTTTAAGGGTGGTATGAGTTTAATTTTTTCTGCTGGACCGAATTAACCCACTAAAAACTTAACTTTTTTCTAAGAAGTTTCAGCTCTCTATCTCCATTCGTTTTTACTCCTATCATTATTTCAACAGACGGACGAAAATCGCTAGATCATCGTAAAATCGATCAAGGACCATCAAGATATATATTAGGGTGGCCCAAATAACGCTTTTTTCGAATATCGTCGATTGCCGGGCAAATAATAGTTCGTTTTGGTCTAAAAACTCTATGATTAAATTTTTAGCCAAATCGGAAAAAATCAACCCGTGCCTTTGCGGTTAATTTTTGCCCCAAAAAAAAAATTTTCCCATACAAACCAAAAACTTAGGTTTTTAATTATTATTTTACCTGATTAGCTTATTAAATACTAAAAATTTAATTTTGGTGCGATAAACCCCTCTGCTTCAAAATTGGCATCGAAAAAAAATGTGGTCGTTAGGGTCCTACTCTATAATTATACCCTCCACCCACACTTTGTCATTCCGTGTTTAACGCATCGATCGGTCTAGGATCCTATAAAGTATATATATTATTGATCAGTTATCGATTCTAAGACGTTCTAGTGATTTCCGTCAGTCTGTAGAGGACACGATACAGTCCAAAATAAAAGAGCTATACTTCCGAAGTTTGGCACAAATATGTCTAAGCAGGTTAAGTTCGGAAATGGGCAAAATCAGACAAAGGGGAAATAGTTCCCCCTTAGAGAACTAAACCAACCTATGAAAAACCGCATTTTTTGCAGGGTTTTTTGTACTTTTCTTAAGCAAACTCAACATTCTTATGTCAGAATTTACCATTTTCTATATTAACACAAAATTGGTGGTCATAAAATGCGGATTTTTTCTACAGCATTAAAAAATTTTAGTTTTTTATGGGTCATTAAAAAAATAGTTGAGAATTTTTCTATAGGAAAACTTTGAGAATCTTTATATAAGAAAAGTCTGAAAATTTTTCTATAGAAAAAATCTGTTAAAAATTTAAGAATTTTTCGATAAAAAAAATGTATCAGAACTGAGACTTTTTTTACAGAAAAAAAAAATACTCAAAATATGAAAAATGTTTCAGAAAAAGATAGTTTTTCCATAAAAAAAAGCCTGTGAACTTTTCTATAAAGAAAATTCTCAGATTTCCAACTCAAACTCCACTGTCGCGCACTTATATTCTTTATGAATCACACTAAAATTTTTAAACGCGAATATCTCGAAATTGGGACATTCTAGAAACATTTTGATTGCAGATTTGGAATCAGGAGGTCCATTTTATATAACATTAAGTCCTATTTTGTTGAACTAACGTAAGAATACGTAACAGTGGACCCCCAAAAGTGGTAAAATATTGATTTTTGAATTTTTAACAGCGAATATCTCAAAAATGGTACGTGCTAGAAAAATTTGAAAATTTGAAATCAGAAGACCAAAATCTATAAGGACCTGTTAAATATTTCACTGGGAGGTTTTTGGTATCGAACAGTGTTATTTTTATCACTCATTAGCTTACACATAGATGTACTAAAGCTATTAAACAAAATCTTTTCTTTGTTTACAAAAAAATGGTGGTCAAAATAATTGGAGGTCAATAAAATGTCGACTGTTCAACCACAATTAAAAAAAAAATAATTTTTGTCGTTTGCAAAAATTAGTAAATAACGGAATAAAATCTATTAGACAATTTTTTAAATTTTTAATAATTGAACTTGGTAAAAATGGACTTAAAAATATATTAAATTTTTTTTTTTTTTAATTTCTAAAAATAATGTAGTTTTCCAGTTTGACCCTCGTAGATCATTTATTCTTGACGCTGGACGCTTTTAAGCTTAAATTGAAGCCTGATAAATTACATAAACAGTAGTTTTTAAGACAATACTCGATTGGTGGTCAAAATAATTGGAGGTCAAAATATGTCCACTGTTTTACGACAATTAAAAAATCTGTTAAACAGTGATCAACTAATCCAAAAATTAGTTGATCACTGAATAAAATCTGTTAAACAATTTTTTAAATTTGTAATGATTAAACTTGGTAAAAATCGACCTAAAAATATTTTAAAAAAAAATTAAAAATGACTATAAATAATGTAATTTTCCAGTTTGACCCTCGTAGATCATTTATTATTTACTCAATCTAAACGCTTTCAAGCTTAAATTGAAGCTTGATAAATTACATAAACAGCAGTTTTTAAAACAATACTCGATTATATTTAAAACAATTGGAGGTCAAAAAAATGTCGGCTGTCGACACAATTAAAAAAAAAATTAGTTTGGGTCGTTCCAAAAATTAGTTGATCACTGAATTAAATCTGTTAAACAATTTTTAAAATTTTTAATTATTGAACTTGGTAAAAATCGACCTAAAAAAATTAAAAAAGGCCTATAAACAATGTAATTCTCCAGGTTGACCCTCATAGATCATTTACACAATCTGAACGCTTTTAAGCTTAAATTGAAGCATGATAAATTACATAAACAGCCAATTTTAAAACAATACTCGATTGATAATAAGGGTTGGTATTGTTTACTTTGTCTTTAACGAATTTCTATGTACTGCTAATATCTAGTGAGCCCTTTTCCTGTATGTCACTGTAAGTCGTCCAGGTTATAAGTGGGTCATTGTTTATATTACTCATACGCCAAGTGAATAAATGAAAAATACTGGATCCCAGCAAAACCTTGATAATGGGTTTATAATACATTACCATGCAATTTCACTTATTAATGGCACATTTTAGGATGCCTTACTTACCGCCCAATCGCAATTTGATCGGCGCTCTCCAAAGTGATGAAGACCATGGTTAAGTACAATACTGTGAAATATTTAGGAACGCGTTTCTATAGGAACGCTGGAGCCAGTCACTCCACCACTTTGGTGAGAGAAAAGTGGTTGATCTAGATATTTCCAAGGCGTTCGGTCGTGTGTGGCACGGGGCACTCTTGACTAAGCTAGTTGGTTTTGGTGTCGGTAATGACTTCTCTTGATTTATAACGAGTTTTCTCAGAGACCGCACTATAAGTGTTGTTTTAGATGGGGTCTCATCAAACGAGTTTCAGGGGTACCGCAAGGTTCTTATCTTTCTCCAACCCTTTTCCAATTATTCTTAACGACCTTCTTAATCAAACTTAAAATCCTATTTACTCTTTTGCAGATGAAAGCAAAAAATATTTTTTTAAAATAAGTAAAAATTTCCTTAAACTTGCAGATTCTGTGGACCCTATGGAGTTCCAAAGTGAGGACCCTACGGGCCCCCAATATATGGGGTCCGCCCATGAGTATTTGCGTACACTATTATAGGGTCACTATTGATTTTGATCCAAAAATTTGGTCAGAATCGCTCTATCTTGCTTAGTTTTCGAGATATGGGAATGGGGTCTTGAGAAATTTGATCATGAAATAACTCGAAAACTATAGCTCGGAGGGCTTTCGGGTCTTCGGCGGTAATATTCTAAAAGTTAAGAACTACAAAAATGCCTTTAGAATTTTTTTCGTATCTGCAGTATTTGCAGAGTTATAGGCATTTGAAAATTTCGCGAAAATCGAAATTTGGATTTAAAGTTAGGGTCTCATGGGGTCTCCAGATGGGCCCCCAGATGGAGTCCCCAAAATACCTAAAGTACTTTTTCCTTAAGTTAAGTAAATTCTTTCCTTAACTGATGAAGATATGGATTCAAAAAAAGTCAATGAAATCAATAAAATAATGATTAATTTTTTCTTAAATTAAAACAAAAATTGATTAAATTAAAGAAAATGCGTTTTGGAATTAAAGAATAGTACTTATTTGATTTAATGTCTTGAAAATGTCAATACTATTTTTAAGTAAGTTACGTACTTATTTATTTTTTTTGCACACAATTTAGATTTTTTTCTTTTAAGTAAAACAAAATTTTTTAATAAACCCTTTTTTTCTTAAATGCAATCAATTCGCCATAAATGTAAAGAATATTTAACTTAATTTAAAAAAACAAATTAAGGAAAACTTTTGTGCTTTTTTAAGTATTTGCATGTACTATCTTCAACTTTATTTTCTTTGTTTTAAGTAAAACCACCTTATATTAAGATAAGTTGAAGTAAATTCAAAAAATTTGCTTACTTAAATTAATAACAGTGTTTATTTAATTTCAGTATAGTTATTTTTTTCAGTGCATACTCAATCAAGACCTTTTTACAATCTCCTAGTGGGGTCACGCGAATTTGGTCGATTTTAATGCACTCAATACCCAATTTTGTATGTTAACCAACAGACGGACTGTGTTATTAACATTAATATCTGTAGCTATGGATGGTATTAAGGAATCGTTGTCTGGGCATGAAAATACAGTTCTTGATATTCTGGGCGTAAAAATTCAGTGTAATGTCCGTTGGAATAAACACATATTTCAAGTGTCGAAAGAGGCATTCCAAAAATGCTGATCAGCACACAGAAGGAATCGAAAACGAGTTTCAATCAACAAAAACGTGGTTTCAATTAATTTTTTAATTAAAACTCCCCCGATGAAGAAAATTGTTATATCAATCATCAAATTGTAGGTGATTAAATGATTTTTTTTTTTTCAAACAATCACTTTTTCGATTTTGGTCACAAATTTGATCAATATTAAAATAGTGATTGATTTAACGAATGAATTGTAAGCTTATGACAAAATTTTGAAGAAATTCATATTTTTTGCTTTCCTATATCATACATGGGATTTTTTAATTTCCATTGAATTTTAATTACCATTTCTTTATCAAATGGAAATTGTAAATTTTTTGAATTTCCATTTCCTTATCAAATTGAAATGTATGGTTGTTGAATCGGATGTAAATGGTAATGAAATTCCAAAATGATTTTGAGTTTTTAAATTAATTTGAAACTTTTTAAATTTGTTCGATTTGCCAACAATATTTTAATAGTTTGGTTTTGAACCTGTATTTATTTTTGTGTCAATACAAAAAAATAAATTATACCAAAAATAAAAACAAATAGATTTTGTTTAAAAATAAAAATGTTTAATCATTTTTTTAGAGGATTTGCATACTGAAAACGTGGAAAGGTAAGTTTTAACTATGTTAAGAGTACTTTTGCGTGTAAATACGTGCATTTTAATTGAACAAAATTGTTTATTTTAGCGGAAAAAAATACCCATCATCGTGCCTCATTCATCTCAAATTCAAGACAATGTAAATATTTGGTAAGTTTTTTGTAAATTTAAACATATGTATGTATCTATAAGATTAAACATAAGACGCATAAAAAGAACTAGTCAACTTTATTTTTTATCTATACCCTACATTATGTTTACATGAACGGGCAGGCGGTCGGAAGAACATTGGCAAGTCGACGCAAAAGTATTATTTACTTATACATTATTGTAGTATTCAAAAAAACGCCTTTTGCACTGCCATATAAAACAAATATACACCATTTACAGATGTTATTCAAAAAAGATCAATTGAGGGGTTTAAGGTACAATGGTGACTTGTGTTTAATAATGAGAAATACGAGATTAAAGTTGTTATACTTCGCGTATTTTCAACCGATTTAAGTTTTTATTTAATTTTTACTGCAAATCACAATTGAGTAATCATTTGAATTAAAACTTCACTTAAGGCGCGTTTAGACGGAAAAGAAAACCCCTACATTTGAAGTAAAACACAACTCTGCGGTAATATACTTTTGACTTTAAAAATTGTTGTGTCAAATCTCATTTATTTACTACTTATTTGCTTACCGTTTTCATTATATTATTTTTTGCTTTCGCACATTTAGTCAATAATTTGTAGATTGGAAATCGAATTAAAGTAAATAAAAAATATGTAATAAAATTTTATTTGACATTCCAATTTTAAAAGTTATCACAGAGTTGTTTTTTTCTTTAAATCTAGGGGAATTCTCTATCGTCTAATCACGCCTTTACAATTAGAAAATTATTGCAGTTACTACATGACGGTCATTTGTGTAGTAAATAGTAGTTGTTGTTTTCAACTACAATTGCAGTTGTTTTTGTATTAAAAATTTCAAACAACTGTTTTTTGTAGTCGTTTTAAAAAATAAATACAACAAATTACTACATGGTAGTAACAGTTGTTTTATGTAGTTGTTTTTAGTCTATAAAGTGTCAGATGCAGCAGGAATTATAACTAAACAATTTTAACCATTTTTACGTCTAGATTTTTTTTTTTTTTGAGTTACAGTAAAAACAATCGTAATTTGAAGTTGTTGTTACCGTTTTTTTTAGTTGTTAATCAATAGTTAAAAACAGCAACAATTTTAGTCTATAAACTGTCAGATGCAGCAGGAATTATTACCAAACAATTTTAACCATTTTTACGTCTAGAATTTTTTTTGGTTTGAGTTACAGTAAAAACAATCGTAATTTGAAGTTGTTTTTACCGTTTTTTTAGTTGTTAATCAATAGTTAAAAACAGCTACAATTTTTGGTTAATTTTAACGTAAAATGTAGTTTACGCCTAAACAACAAAAAATGTAGTTGTTTTAACTGTCATTTGTAGTGGAATCTACCGTCATAATTTTTTGAGTGTTAACTTTAAAATCGAAGAAAATGAATAGAAAGTCAATTTTAGAAAAAAGGCCCTTGAACCTATTGTTCTTTAAGCCCTTTAATTGTAATTCAATGATTCTATATGTAGTTCGAAGATTCCATTTCTTTGGAGATTGAATATTTCATATGTAATTTGAAAACTCAAATTGTAACACTGTGCAACAATTTGAGGGGCATGGTCAATGAGTATTTTGTGTGTTTTTAAACTATGATTTTAATTGATGCATTTAATTGGGAATTAAATTGGATTTTTGTCACATTAACAATATACATTGTTGACACAATTAAAAACGTTGCTGAACTAGAAATTATTTGCTAACAATTTGTTTAGTTACTTTTGATTTCACGATATTTTTTTCTGTGTGACTAAACTATTATAAATCAATAAAAAAATATTAATTGGATAATAATAGTTATGCTTCAATTATTATTTTTTTTAAATTGTTCATAATAATTATGAATTATTTTTTTTGAATAACTTTTAAAAATGGCCAATTTTTCCGTATTTTTAAATTTTGGAAATATTTATTTTTAGTCCTTGGTTCTTATTCGATCTTTTTGAAATTACAAATGAAAATTACAAATTGATCTTTTTGAAATTACAAATGAAAAATTCGAATCATAAGTATAATCTCAAAAAACAAATGTAATCTTTAAGTTAAAAATGGTATTTTCTGATTTTTTTCTGATTTTTAATTGACATTTTGAGAATTTTATCTCAAATTGTTAAACATATTTTATAGTCAAATGTGGAATCAAATAAAATTAGCACTAAATACTAATATTTTTTTTTCAGGATTCCATTCCTGAAGTCGAACCAGCGATGATGTCTTAATGCGATGTCCAGCGAGATGTCTTAATGAAATGGATATGGCACAATTAAATTCAAAAGATTATTTAAATTTTATTTATTTATCTAAGATTTAGGCAAAAATAAAATAAATTTATTATGAATCCATTTTCGGATTCCGCCTTAAGCCAAAATATTTAATACGATAGAGTTTCTTGCAAGTAGTGGTGCAGAAATTTACATATTTACATGGTAAAATCTTAAAGTTAAATATGTGAATTCAATTTGCATGTCCTTTTTAAAATGTTTTTTTCTCATTGAACCGCTAAAATATATTTATTTTTTTTATTTTTTCCATTTTACATGGTTGCGGCAATTTCCATTGATTATTTCAGTTGGGAAACAGTGAACACCTAGTGGGCTTGCCATTAGCGCTATATGCAACGTTAAAGGTGTTCCCTCCAATAATACTCTCCAGGAGTATTTAACTGCAAATATCTGACTTGGTCACAACTTATTATGCCCGAAGGTAGCCTAGCTTAGGAATGTATTTACTTTTTTGCAAAATAGTTTGCAATAAGTAAATAGATTTTTAATGCCTGTGCTTTTGGAAAATAATGTTGTTTGCTGTCATAAATGCAAAATGGTATAATTACCAAATTCTACTTTAAAAATTAATAGTAAGTGGTTTGAGAAACATAACATGTTAGTATACTTTACTTTTTACCAGTGGAAAACTAGTGGCGGCATGTAAAACGTCTTATAAAGGACTTTAACAATATTTTTCGAAAATCAATTTTTCACCACAACATGTTTAAAACCTTGTCGTTAAAAATATTTTGGTTATCAACTGTGTTTTATTTTTAATCTTTTATTATTTCGATTGAAAATTTAACTTAAAATCGATATTGCATGAGGTAGGGTATTGGTCCTAATAACCAATATTTATTGTGTTGGGGTTTATGAATTTGCTTTATATTGCGTTGCCATTGTCTTTAAAAAATATTCGGTTTTTTATCAACAATTATAAAGGTTTTTGTCTTGGAATTTTTATGGCAACGTAATTTAAAAATGTGGCGAAGATCTTTTAATTAAATGGAAATTAAAAAAAATTTAATTTCCATTTGTATGAATAAATTGAAATTAAAAAGCAAATTCAATTTGCAACAAATTATAATTTCCCATGTATGTCCTATATGAGGCATTCCACACCAAATGTCCAGCGATAAAAAACACGTGTACCGTAAACTTCTGAATATATTGTATGGATACCCCTATATGGAACTAAGAAAATTGCGTTTTTTGCTTTTTCTCATTTTCAAAAACTGGGCTTAGAAGGCGTAGTCAAATATTGGAAAAATGGTCAAATTTGTGACGAGTTGCCGTGATTAAACATTTATCACATTAAAACGGAATGTACCACAACCTCAAAAATTTACATTCTTATATAGTTTTGTATGGGCTATCGATTAAAATTGTTTTTTTTTTGGAAAGTTTTCAGAACCCGTTCTGAAATTTTCCATTTTTTAAAAAACCCAATTTATCAAAAATCCGGCCACTTTTTTTAATTTTTTTTTTTAAGTTTAGATGTTTGTCCATCAACACAAAAAAATTCAGACACGCGTTCGTCGTTTTTTTTTTTTTCGAGAAAATCGCATTTGAATTTTAAATTTCATAACAATTTAGTGATTTGCTTGTATTTTCTTGTTTTAACAGAGCGTATGAGTAATATTTATGCAATTAATATTACTCATTCGCAACTTTAAAACAAGAAAATACAAGCAAATTACAAAATTGTTATGAAATTTAAAATTTAAATGCGATTTTCTCGAAAAAAAAAACGACAAACGCGTGTCTGAATTTTTTTTGTGTGGATGGACAAACATCTAAACTTAAAAAAAAAAATAAAAAAAAGTGGCCGGATTTTTGATAAATTGGGTTTTTTAAAAAATGGAAAATTTCAGTATTGGTTAAATTAAAAAAAATCTGAACTTTTGTGAGTTACGTGTTGTCAATGTTTGATCATCGATATAGTTTTTAATTGTATTTTATTGTATTCTGCCACTGTTGTATTTTTACTATTAATTTTAATTTGTTTATATTTCTACATAAATAATTTTTTATTAAAATTACCCACTGTAGTAAACTTAACGAGAAAGTCTACAATCCAGAAAACACAACACCCCAGTATTATGGATTTATAAACAAAAAATGCTAATAAATAATAAAATATTTAAAAAATTACACACCAAAAGATACAACAACGGAAAACAAGTAATATAAACATCAAAAATGTAGAATGGTAGGTAGGCACTGTTATTTTCTCAAATTCTAATACTCGTACTTAAACAATTTGATCTTGTGCGCAAATATTAAATGATCATTTCACGACTTCCTTGCTAAAACAGCTGAAAATCACCAAGCATGCACGATACAACAAACAAAACACATGGAGATCCCCAAACACGCACTCACACATACACAATTACAACTACTAAAACAACAGATCCGCACGCACACCACAACAAAACGAACCTTATACAGTTTGGGGGTAAAAAACGAAGCTCCAACTACCACTACACACAACAAAAATAACAATTACACTACCAAACACTTCTAACAGACCGTGTTATACACGATAACTTCGTTTAGTTGGTTTGTTTGGCTGGCTGGTTGGCTCGTTCTCCATTATTATTGAAAAAAATCAGTCTTGATTTTGCCCTCTTCGTGAAAACAACGTATAAAAACACGATCAAAGTTTAAAAAAATAAAAAAAATATAAAAAAAAAAATATTTAAAAACGCCGCCTAATAAAATTTAAAAAAATCAATTAAAAGTGTAACATTAAATTAAAACGTGCTAAATACAAAAATTCACGGAAGTTTTTGTTTTAATTAAAAAAAAATATTTTGTTTGTGTGATTTAATAAAAAATAGTTTTGTAACAACGGAAAATACACAAAAATATCAGTTGATCATTTGTTGACAAATATTTTTTAACTAATAAGCCCAACAAAAAAAAAAGTTTTTATAATAACAAAAAATATAAAGTCCTGTGAGCTGATTACTAAAGCTCTAAAGGTAATTGAAAATTACAAAAAATAATAAAAAAACAAAAAAAAAATAAATAAACAAATCGATCTGATAAAATATTGTCATATTTGTTAAAAATAACACAGTGCTACAAAAGTTACAGAAAAAAAAAATATAGAGAGGCTCTCATAAAAAAATTAGGGTTGATTGGAGTCCATAGAGTACATTAAAAATAAATTCTCTGTCCAATCAGCAGAAAAATCTGCTGAAAATACACCCTTTTTAGGCCAGATGAGAAATCTGCTGATTTTAGCAGACGCGGTTTGATAAATATCTGTTATGACTATCTAGTTTAAATCAGCAGAGAAATCTGTGGAGACAGCAGACAAGTCTGCTGATTTTAGCAGAAAAATATGCTGATTTCACAAAAAAATCTGCTGAAATTACATCAAGCTTGAGCCATATGATAAATCTACTGATTTTAGCAGACTCAGTTTGCTAGGACTCTGTATTGTGCAATAAAAAAATTAGAATTTTAAGAAAAAAATACTTTTTCTAATCCCCTGAGTCCAAGTGCATGACTTTGAACAAGAGATGGCCGCGTGAGTGGATTCTGACTCAAACTCAAACACGCAAACAATAATCGAAGTACTCACTAATCACTCATCAAATTTTATATTTAATCACGTTCACCCACTAATCACGTGAGCAAAAAAATGATGACGCTCTCGCATGACTCACGCCGAATTCAATCGCGCTAGCTCTACTCACGCTATTGAATTTTCTTAACAAAAAAATAAAAATGCTTAAAAATATTGTTTTGGCAAAAAACGAAAAAACACGATTTAAGTTAGAAAAATCAATTAAAAAACGAAAAAAAAAATCTAAATAATCTGCTAAAAATATTTTGAAAAATATCTACTTATTGTATAAAAAACGAAAAAATATTAACACTTTGAAAAAAAAAAAAACTTAAAATAATGAAAAAATTATTTCTGTAAAATTACAAAATTATCTGATAAAAAGCAAAACTTTCTGTTCCATATAATCGGTTCCAGAACGCATCATTTTAGCCTGCACCGATTCTACTTAACATTCCAGAATCAATGAATTTTGTTTAAAATTGTCCCAAAAACAATCGTTTTTTTTAATTATTTTACATTAAAAATTTTGTTGTGATTACCGTAGAATATATTCAAGAACCAATTGTTATAGGAATCTGATCCAAAAAATTTTTTCCTGGGATATGTACATTAGAGTTCGTTTGGTGACTATGTCACTTCATCTGTTTATTGGATATCATCATTTTTTTAAAGGATTTAGGGGAGCTAAAAAGAATGCCGTTATTTTTTTGGATAAATTTTCACTCCTTGGGGGGGTTCAAAGCATCTGAAAACGCGGATTTTGAGATGATTTTTTGCAGAGAAAAAACGGCTGAATATATTGGAAATCTGATTGCACCAGTCGATTCTACACCAAAAATTAAAATAATAGCAGTTTTTTGAACTCTTAAAAAAAGTTCCAATAACTCACAACAGGGGGCGCAAAAATCGTTTTTTTTTTTTTTTAATTAAATTATTTTTTTAATCATGCACGATAAAGAGGCAGTTTTTGCTAAGAAATTTGGTACGAAAAGCACCTTTCTATCACAACCCATTAAAAAGTTATAAGGCTTCAAAGTTTTTTTTCTAATGGCAAAATTATAAAACACTAACCGAAATTTGAAAATTTTTTGGATGGGTCCGCGGTCTGGACACTCGTTTTCGATTTTCATCTCAATGCTGATTCCAAATCTGGTTTCCAAAATGTTCCTTAACGTCAGGTTTTTGAGATAATTGAGGTCAAAGTTCACAAAAAACGCATTTTTTTGAGAGCATTTTTTTGTGATGTTTTTGGATGATATTCTGGGATCATACAACTTGTTTTCGATTAACATTTCGATGCTGATTCTGAATCTAGATTTCAAATTTTTCTATAACGTCATGTTTTCGAGAAAATTGAGGTCATAGTTCTCAAAAAACGTGTTTTTGTCCATTTTTGAGAATTGATAACGGATTGTGATAGAACGGAATATTTAGTACCATTTTGTCAAGCTGAAAATGCCCTTTGATTGTGCATATTTAAAAAATTAATTTAAAAAGAAAATGGAAAAACCTTATATTTCCGCCCTCTGTGGTGGGTTTTTGGAACTTTTTTTAAGAGTTTGAAAAATGGCCATTGTATTATTTTTTTCTGTAGAATCGACTGATAAAATCAGATTTGCGATATATTCAGCGGTTTTAGCTCTGCTCAAAAATCAGCTCAAAATTCGCGTTTTCAGATACGTTGAACCACCCCAAGGAGCGAATTTTTTTCCAAAAAAATACCTCCATTCTTTTTAGTTCCCCTAAATCCTTCAAAAAAATAATGATATCCGCAGATCAAATTTTCAAAATTAACTCTAATGTACATACATATGTTCAAAAATATTTTGAAATTCAGCAAACAGAATCAGTGAAAACGCAGTAAAATGTCTGTTATTTTCTAAAACTGAATGACAGAGATTTTAGTAAAAATATCCTTTTCAGCAGAAAAAGCTGCTGAAAGTTTGGTAATTCAAATTGAAAATCGATTTAGAGATTTGTTGACAGAGTTTTTCTTGTGAGTGCACTCAAAATATATTCTCGGTCCAATCAGCATAAAAATCTGCTAAAAGTACACACATTTTGAGCCATATGTGAAATATGCTGGTTGTAGCAGACGCGGTTTGCTAAATATCTGTCATAATTATTTAGTTGAAATCAGCAGAGAAATCTGTCGAGCCAGCAGACAAGTCTGCTGAGTTTAGCAGAAAAATCTGCTGATTTTAGCAGTTGCTAATTCCAGCAGCCAAATCTCCTTAAACTGTATCGAGTTTGAGCCATATGAATCTGCTGATTTTAGCAAACTCAGTTTGCTAACTTTTTCTCATCCCCCGAGTCCAAGCGCATAACTTTGAACTGTAGATGCCGCGTGAGTGGATTTTGACTCAGACTGACTTACGCTCACGCAAACAATAAGCGAATCACACACTAATCACTCACGTAAATTTTTTTGTTTAATCACGCTTACTCACTAATTACGTGTTACTCACGCCAGATTCAATCACGCTCACGCGTAAATCACGCATGCTCTACTCACGCTTTTGAATTTTCTTACCAAAAAAAAAATTTAAAAAGCTATCGTTTTGGCAAGAAAAGAAAAAAAACGATTAAAGTTAGTAAAATCAATCACACAAACTCACGCAGAAAAAATTTATCAATCACGCAAAAATTCGACTCACTCACGCAGTTTTTTTTCAACTCATTCACAATCACGTGAATAAAATGAAAATCACTCACGCGTGATTCACGTGAATCACGTGGATAGAAGTACTTTGAACTTCTAGCATAAAAACGTTTCATTTCTCAAACAAAAATACCAATAAAAAATTTATTTTTCATGGGTTGTTTTAGTTCTTCAAGATGGTAACTTTTTTTTAACGATTTTACCCATTTACGAACTTAACCTGACCATAATACATATGAGGCATTCCACACCAAATGTCCCGCTACAGAAAAACATGTGTCCCGTGAATTTCTGAATAGGTTGTATGAATAGCCCTAAATGTAACTAAGAAAATTACGTTTTTGGTTTTTCAATTTTTCAAAAACTGTTCTTAGGAGGCGTGGTCATATATGGGAAAAATGGTCAAATTTGTGTCGAGTTACCTTGTTTAAATATTTATCAAATTAAAACGGAATGCACCACAATTATATTTACATTCTGAGTAAATCCATATCAACATAGCAAAAAAAAATGAATTTTTGACGTCAATCGACCCAAATTTCATGAAATTTGGTATATATGTAGGAACTTACTCGACTAATACTCAAACAAAGTTTAAGCCTTTTAACTTCCGTAGTTTTGGAAATATGACGTTTCAAAAGTCAAGAAAATCTTTTAAAGGGTAAATTATAAATATTTATATCTTGAAAAGTATTTGAGCTATATCACTCCGATATAGCTTTTTTTAAAGGCAAAATCATCACTTTTAATATATCATTTCGCGAAAATTTTTATTTGGGGATCTTTTTTGTATTTCTGCACAATTCGCGATTCGCGAAAATATATCAAAAAAAGCGACATTTTTAAAAATCTAAAAAAAATATATGTTAATGGTTTGAGTCTTAGCTACAAGGTCCAAAAATTTCGCGTTGGTGAACGTAGTAAGTCCAGAGATATTAATGAAAATGTGTTGCCAAGTAGGAAATTTTTTCCAAATCTCATGAATATTTAATTATTATTTTTGAATATTTTTGCAAATACATAAAATAAAACGGTGACAAAAGTAAAGTTGATGGTAATGTACGAGTACTACACATGAATACAATGTAACATAACTTTTTATCAATTACACTACTTAACAAAAGTCAACTTTTTTACAGAGACTTCTAGATCACATTTTTGAAAGTATTTGCCCTGCACGAATCTGTCATCATAAACATTGTATCAAACTGTCTTCTGAATATTTACGCCTTTTTAACAGACTTTACCCTCAAACCTAAAAAAGAAAGGTAATAATAAATGTTTCACACTGACATACCTCATATTATTTGTTCGTTTAATATTTTTGTATGCTTCAGCTGCAAAAACTAAATGGGCAAATTTCGAAAACGCGATTATATAAAAATGACAATGGATTCGCGTTTAATGGATTCACATTAAAGAGGGCAAAAGACTTAAGAAAATGTATTTTAAACAATGAAAATTACAAAATAAAAACATTAATAATATATGCAAATTTTGCTAAAATTTTTGATTTTTTGCAAAGATTTTCGGATAAACTCAATGAATTTGAAATAATATGCATTTTGAATTTGTTTAATCATTTTTGAAATATAAAGTCATTCGTTGGTTTTTATCGGCATGAACAGCTAAAAAGGTCTTATCTCGAAAAGGGGATTTTATAATTTTTTTATGATGACAAATTCGTGTTAAGGAGGTCAAAATACTTTACCAAATGTATTCTAGGAGTCTGTTCAAAAAAAAATTTAATTTGTAGAGTAGTGTAATTGATAAATATTCATGTTATATTGTATCTATGTGTAGTACACGTCTGTACCATAAACTTGACTTTTTTCACCGTTTTATTATATGTATTTTCAAAAATATTCAAAAATAAAAATTAAATATTCATCAGATTTGATAAAAATTTCCTACTTGGCAACACATTTTTATTCATATCTCTGGTCTTAATACGTTCACCAAGCCGAAATTTTTACAGCCTGTACCTAAGATAACAGCCGTTAACATATATTTTTTTCATATTTTTAAAAATGTCGCTTTTTCAGATATATTTTCGCGAATCGCGAATTTTGCAGAAATAAAAAAAATTCCTAAAATAAAAATTTTTGCAAAATGTTATTTGAAAGGTCATGGTTTTACCTTCAAAACAAGCTATCAGGAAGTAATATAGCTGAAATACTTTTGAAGATATAAATGTTTATATTTAATCCTTTAAAAGATTTTCTTGACTTTTGACACGTCATATTTCTGGAACCACGGAAGTTAATGGTCTCAAATTTTGTCTGAGTATAAGTCTTATAAGTCCCAACATATACACAAAGTTTCATCAAATTCGGAGACATTGAAGGAAATCAGGGGTTCATGTTGAAAAATTTTAACTCTTCTTGTATAGTTTTGTATGGGCTATTTCTTTTTTTGGAAAATTTTCAGAACCCGTTCGGAAATATTCCAATTTTTTATAAAAGTCAATTTATCAAAAATCCGGCTGAAAGTTTACTAATTAAAATAGAAAGTCGTGTTACAGATTTTTGACAGAGTTTTTCTTTTAAGTGTGTGATAATTTCGTTTTCTATGAACTCTAACCACCTCAAATTTTTATATGAGAACCCCTGCATTTTTTTTTTGTGTAGCACAGTGTTATCATGTCTTATTGTGATTTGAAGTGATTTTATTCGTATTGTTAAGTGTGTTTTTCTTTAAATGCATTTGCAAATATTTATTTTGATAAAAATAACTATAGTTAAGCTACCCTTAACGCCATTTATAATAACATGAACAGACATACAAACAAAAAATATATTGATAATCATGTGACTGACCAACAGCGATGTCATGTCTGTCTGTCAGTTATGCCGGACTTTCTATAATATTTGTATTTGTACCTATACCAGACTACTTACTTAATTATATATAATTATTTTTGTTGACAACACAATAGAAGATGACGATAAACTAAATTTAACAAATCTGAAGTGATTTCGAACAGTTAGAACGTCTGTCTATCTATCTGTCCGTCCGTCCGTCTGTTCATTCATCCGCCGCCTGTCAGTTAGTGTTAAACAAACCGTTCGTGCAAAATATTGATTCATTATTTTGTGTTTTTTTTTCTTCGTTACGTTAATTTGTTTTGATTACTTTATCGATCACTGTATTTTTTTTTTTTTTTGACATATGGTTTGTTAGTTTTAAAATACGTTTGAATTTCCTACTACTGTAGTTGAATGTATCATGTGCAAAAATTAAAAAAATTAATCTAGTATCTCCAAAAAAATTTAAATTAATGAACGATACGTCGCATACATATGTACATGATAAGAAGATCCTCAAATGAGAAAAAAAAATTTACTTGAGTATTGCTATATTATTTTTAAGCATGGATCGTTTGTGAAATTTTCAGACTGTTGTTGAATATTTTTAAATTTTTTAAGATTACACGGTATTAGCGATTTAAAATTGTATTGCCAAAGCACCCGGCGATAAACATTTTTGATTTTTTAAACATTTTTTTTTTTTAAATTAAAAAAAAATTCTTATATAATCATTATTTTAATTGACTTTAAATAAAAAATTGATTAAATTTTTGATCAAAATCGAAAAAGTGATTAATTGAAAAAAAAAATCAATTAATCACCTACAATTTGATGATTGATATAAGAGTTTTCTTTATCGGAGGAGTTTCAATTAAAAAATTAATTGAATCCGCGTTTTTGTTGATTGACTTTCGTTTTCAATTCTTTCTGTGTAACGTCGAAAAAAAAAATAATTTCAATAAAACAACTTATTTATCAGTTTGTGATCAAATGTAGCATACTTTTTTTTCGCTACCAGTGATGAGCAGCGCTCACTCAACATGTTGACTGAAATGTCAAAAATTTAACCGTTCAGCAGAATGTTGAGGAGCAGCTGAGTAGCAGCTTTCTCTGCTGAACGTACCCATTGTTTTTAATAATTAAAAAAATCTGAAATCGGTCTAGCGGTTTTAAGATATCGCCATTTCGTCAGCTTATTATTGTTTTGCTCCATACGCCAACAACTCGGTTTCGAGAAAAACGATAAAAAAGGTTTACCACAAATTTTCTCGAAAAGTAATCGATGGATTTTGTTTTAATGTTTACCATTTATTGCAACACTAAGAAAATTATGACATTAACTGTTTGTAGGTTATTTTAAAAATTAATCAGTAAAGTTATTTTAAAAGAAAAATCATTAATTTTATTATGGATTTCTTGTTTTCTACTGTTTCTGAAGTTTAAAAAAAAGAATTTACTGTCTTAAAACTGAATTTTCTGTTACATTCAATTTCGGCAGTAAAAAATTGCTTCTATAGTTTTACTGTTTTTCAATACAAAATAAGTGAATATTCACTAGTTTTTTAATGTTTTGGATAGTCATTAAATTAACATTAAAAATTGACTGTAATATGTTTTTATTTTTAATGAAAAAATAGTGGAATGGTTTTTAAATAAAATTTCATTTGTTTTAAGTGAATATTCACTGGAATTTACCTACATAATTTTTTGAGTGTACATTAGAGTGTCCCTTATTTTGGAAATGTTGGAAATGTTGAGACGGTACCCCCTCATTTTGTTGCTTGTCAAAACTAAAAAAAATATTTTTTAAAAAATTTTTACTGTAGGACCCCAAAAAATTTTTTTCGAAAAATTTTTTAGAACTGAAAGCCTCATCCCACCAAAATCAAATTTTTTGTCGTGAATAAGCTAACCAAGTAATATTATAATTAATAACAAAAAATTTAAAATCAAAAAAAAATTTTTGCTTTTTATGGAAAAATGATTTTTAAGGCCCCGCTCTTTACGGCCCCGTCGCGTAGGGAAGGCGTGGTCTTAGGGGCGTAAAATTTTTCCTGAGTTATTTTTTAGTCAAAAGGAAAAAAATGAGGGGGTACCGTCTCAACATTTCCAACATTTCCAAAATAAGGGACACTCTAGTGTACACTAGGGTGGTTTTTTATTTTATTTTTTTTGGAATTTCGAGGAGCGCGCAGCGGATTTTTGTGACATTTGATGTTAAAATAATTGTATAAAAATTTGAGCTAAATCGGATAAAATTAACCCGAGGCGCAAGAAGGTCAAAGTTTCGAGAAAAAGCCAAAATGGCCAAATTTTGAAAAAACTTAAAAAAATTTAAATTTTGTTGAAATAAAAAAAACAAAATATTTTTTATTTAACTTTCTTGCAATAATACTCAGAAAAAAATATCTTTACTTTTTATGACGGCAGTAACACTTTCAAACATGAAATACAAAAATTATAATGCATTTTGGGGGGTACCTGAAATGAGTGTTTTCGATTTTTTGAAAATTTTATTAAACAAAAAAATTAAATCTTACTATTTTATAGCAATGGATTATTAAATACATCCCAAGGCTTAAATATTTAAAAAATTGGGGATATCCATCGACTCAATTTTTTTTTTGAGTCATTTGAGTTTTGCGGATTTCAAGGAGTCAAATGACTCCAAAAAAAAAATTGAGTCGATGGATATCCCCAATTTTTTAAATATTTAAGCCTTAGGATGTATTTAATAATCCATTGCTATAGAATAGTAAGATTTAATTTTTTTGTTTAATAAAATTTTCAAAAAATCGAAAACACTCATATCAGGTACCCCCCAAAATGCATGGTAATTTTTGTATTTCATGTTTGAAAGTGTTACTGCCGTCATAAAAAGTAAAGATAATTTTTTCTTAGTATTATTGCAAGAAAGTTAAATAAAAAATATTTTATTTTTTTATTTCTAAAAAAATTTACATTTTTTTAAGTTTTTTCAAAATTTGGCCATTTTGGCTTTTTTTCGAAACTTTGACCTCCTTGCGCCTCGGGTTAATTTTATCCGATTTAGCTCAAATTTTTACACAATTATTTTAACATCAAATGTCACAAAAATCCGCTGCGCGCTCCTCGAAATTCCAAAAAAAATAAAATAAAAAACCACCCTAGTGTACACATATTGTTAACAAAGCTTCTAGTTTTCAGACTTTTACATACAATAGATCAAAATATTTTAAGCTTTTAAGAAAATAAGATTTTATGGTATTATGCTCCATATCCAATTTTGCTTACACATTTGGGACTTTTATATGATATGGAGCAAATGAGTTCTCAACGCCAAACAAAATAACAATGAAACAAAAAGAGCTAGATCGACAAAACTGGGTATTTAGAAAACTTATATAGTCAGGTTGCATGGTATTAAAAATGGGGATGATCGGTCAATGGACACGCCTACCTCACACACAACCTAAATATGACATTACTTGAAATGTTTAGAAGTTACGGTATTAAAATTTGGTACGTAGAATAGTACCAACACAATTCATCTTCATTCCAAAAATAATAATAATTTTTAATTTTTTTTTTCAATTTCAAAAATCCAAAACTTGATCGCCGGGCGTCACGTGGTAATTTTATCCGATTAGCCTCAAAATTATAACACATTACTTTAAGGTCCAGAAGAAAAAAAATTTACCCGGACACTTGAGAAAATCAAATGTTGAAGATAAATGTCACTGTGAATGGAAGTGCAAGAACGTATGAGTGATATTTCATGTCTTTTGTTAATAATATTAATCATACGCATATTCAAAATCTGATTTCCGACTAAGGTTCAACATTTTTTAAAGTTTCAGTGTTTTCTTAAACTCAATTCGCACCTATAAGTTTATAAGCACTTGCCCTCATACTATTTCAGTTAGCTATTGATTATTTTATATTTAAATCGATCGATCATTTTCTTACTTTTTGTTTATTTTATTTTTTTGGTCACCAAAGTTGGTAATTGCCTACAAATAGAGATTTTGTCAATTTATAGTCGAATGTACAAACAAAATACTACAACTACAACATAAGCCCCTTGGCGCTAATTATTATGCATTGATAGTTAAAAATTAAATTATATTCATAGAAACTGCAAATATTGTGTAGTAGCAACACCAAACTGCATTATCATAAATATTGAACTACTACAGGTGTGCAACTGCCATCTTAATCTTTGTTCGCTCAACTGGTAGCTAATTTTTTTTTTTTTTTGGGATTGGACCCACATTCAGGTTTAACACTATTATAACCGAAGCAGTTCATATTCACTGAAGATATTATGAAGACTTTTATTTAATTAATTAAAAATTAATTTAATAATCTAGGTATACCGAAATATCAAAAAAAGTGCTAGAGAATTTAATAATCTACAAATAAAAGAAAATTCTTCAAAATCGGTTTAGTAGTTTTTGCTGTACAACTGTTGCCGATTTTGTTCATTAAAAAAAATTTTGTTCACCACTCACGCTCACTCGCAATCAAGTTAGTAAAATTGAGTTCTGTCACACTCACGCAAGAATCACGCACTAATCTGTTCATGTCTAGTTTGAACAGTAAGATACACTCAAAAAAAAAAACTTTTTTTGTAAAATTACAAGAAAAGTTTGCAACTTTTTTTTTTTGCTACCTCCTATTTGACAAAAATTCCTTGTTATTTTACAAGCCTTTTAACAATAATTTTGTAATTTTGTAATTTTTGTAAAAAAAAACAAACTTGTAACTTAAAAAAATTTTAAATTTAAAATTTTTTTGACAAGGGTTTTTTTTTTGATTGCCGGTCCTCTTTACATGTATGGACCCCAATAGGTCCTAACTTTGGATTTAAAAAAGTTGACATTCCCGAAATTTTGAAAATGCTCATATCTCGGTAAATATTGCCAACACAACAAAAAATTTAAAAGCAAATACCCAAAAGGTCTCCGTGTAATAGTTGTAAAGTTATCGAGTTTTTTAAATTCAAGACAAATATTTTGGATCAAAAACTATGGCGATTATTAAGGAACTCAACTGGGTCTGGGCCCATGGGGGTCTGGACCTATCGGGTCCGAACTCAATGGGGTCTTCACCCAATCGAGTCCTCAAATGTGTATGAACAAAATATAGTCAAACTCGGTTATAACGAACTCGGTTATAACGAATTCTCGGTAATAACGAACTAATTCTAAAGTCCCGACGTTTAAGCATCAATTTTCACACAAAATACTTTTTTTATAACGAACTCGGTTATAACGAATCCTCGGTTAAAACGAACGGCTTATTATGGTCCTACGAACACAATTTCATGTATATTTACCTTTTTATAACGAACTCCCATAAATATTTTTTAATGTGTGGCAATCATGTTTATCAAACTAACAAAAGGTTGGAATTTTTTGGTTTATATTTTAATTTTGATAAAAATTTATTTATATTTTTGATGATTTCTTCTGATTAAGTAGTTTATTTACGAAAAAACATCAAATAAAACAAAATTGTATCTATTTTTTTTGGAAATAAAACTAGATTAATAAAAAATATACTCCGCTTATTGCGAACTTCGCTTATAACGAACTATTTTTACTGGTCCCTCGGAGTTCGTTATAACCGGGTTCGACTGTAATAGTAAAATAAAATGTTTCCCATTTTTTAGTTCAAATTGGCATAATATTAATTTTTTCCCCTTCCTTACACAGATAAAAATGAGTTGTTGGATCAAGCACGAAATACACCAGGTTGAGCATTATTTTAATTAAAAGTCAGCTAATGAGGTAAATTGTTGGATCAAGCACGAAAATTGTAGGTCAGTCATTGACTGTTCCTTGATTAAACCAATGCTTGATTTGAGTAATTGTTATTTTTCTGTAATTTTTGATTAAACCAATGCTTGATTTGAGTTAGCGGTTAATCAATAATTTTGTGTTATTTTTGATTAATCCAATGCTTGATCTGAGTGAATGGTTAATCATTATTTTACAGTTGTAGTGTTTTTTGTCAGTCAGTTCAAGTCTTTTGTTTAAATTGTTTTTTTTGTGCTTTATATTATTTTGTTTTTTTTTCGTCTTGTGTGCGTGCAAGTACTTTTCTATTTGACGACTAACGAAAACTAAAACAAAAAACGCAACAGCGTCCATCGCATTGTTACTCAAAGCCTACTATGATGAGTTTTTTTTTTTTTGTTTTAATGAATTTTTTGTGAATTTTTCAGATTTGAGTCAATGGTTAATTGATTTAAGTAAAATTTAATTGAATGTCAAATTTTAAGCTGAGCAAATATTTAATTGTTTTTTTCCAATGAATATTTTTTTCTGTGTATTTTTAAGAAAAATATGAACTTAAAAGAAGGAAAACATGGCAATGTAGCTAAATTATTATCAATTTTCCTTAAATTTAGTTAATTTTCCCATTTTTTTTTTTTTCAGTGTATAGATTTCGACATTTTCTTTTCGTAAACAATAAATTGCTTTTGGTAATTCGAGTGTTAATGACAGCAATGTATTCATGAGGGCACCCATTTGTGCAAATGTGTATTTTTATACCCTCCACGAGAACTAAAAAAAGGATACGTTTTTTTAGCTCCACAAGCACATGTTTAGGGTGTAACAATGGGAGGGGAAAACAAGGCAGTTTTCCAGTTGTTTGTGTTTTATTCGGTGACCGAGATTATGTCCAAATTATTTTCGGTCATAGACCCCAATACTATTAAGAAAATTATGACCGAAATATATTTGATAATAATCCCCATAACGGAAATGAGGATTATGTCTGTGGGGAAGTGACTTACAAGTAAAGTCTTCCTGGTCTCACCATCCGATCTGCATGAAATTTGGATATGTTGTTAAGAACGAAAATTAATTCGACACGTTTTTTTCTAGCGGCCCAAACTCATTTTTATGGGGGGAAATTGATCTTTTTCAGTTTTTTTACGATTAACGCCTATTTAAACAAAATTAATATAGACATATGTGATATCAGATTAAAGGTATTAAAAATACCTATCTCGTGGTGGTAACAACGGGCCAAAGAAGTTATTATTATTCGACTTATTAACAAAAATGTCCTAAAATTTTGGTATTGTACTCAATATGACGAAAAGTTGTGCATGTTTGGACACGTTCTTAGCACACGTAGATAGGTTTTCCAAAGAGCTTTCATTTGGTATGTAACAGGTTTCTTTGCATAACATAGGAGATAAACGAAAAAAAATGAAAAGTGACATTGTTTTCCCCCTCCTTTTTACCCCCTAAATATGAATTTGGGCCGCTAAAAAAGAATACGTGTCCCTTTATTTTTACTTTGGTAAGGCACAAAAATATTTTATAAAATGATCTGTAAGTAACTTTTTTGTTTGTCGGTAAAAATATTATGCACCCAAAAAAAGTGGATATTAAATATTAAAAATTTAACCAAATTTTAGTCCAAAAGGCCTAGTGCAAGAATTGGTAACCAATACTAAAATTTTTTACTAATATTATTCAAAATCAGTACAAATTACTAATTTTAGTACTTTAAAAGATACTAAAATTAATAACGAATTAGTAGATTTTGGTACAAAATCACTTACTAAACCTGTAGAATTATTTTGAGTGTGTGATAACTAAATAACTAGATCATTATTACAAACAAGTTCAAAATTGTATACTTGGAAATTGTGAATTTTAAAATAATTTCATTTTCCAGTTCGACTCTCATAGAATATTTTTTATTTTAACAATCTCGTCCGGATTAGACGCATATAAAAGTAAGATAAATTATCTACATAGAACTTTATATCTTTTTGTAATACTCGATTTCCTTTTAAAGATATGTCCTTTTGAATTTTGATGTTTGGTGTCTTTATTATTTCGAACAAAAATGTAAGTGCAAACATTGATCGAAGCATTTTCTTGCAACTTGAACGCTATACCATTTACAGATTATAATTGCATTTATAACTCGAAGATTTCATTTGTAATTTAAAGATTCTATTTCACAAAAAAAAAATTCTATGTTGGCTCGTTTTCAATTAAAACGTTTTAGTATTAACTAACAATTTAATTGTGTTGGTAAATAAATATCAATTATTTTATTTGTCAATACAATTAAATTGGTTGTTTATACAACAACGATTTAATTGATTTTTTTCTTTGTAATACAATATTTCCAAGTGGAATCTTTGCTTGTTTTTATTTGTGAAATCTAATGACAAATGCCCGGGGAGCGAAAAAAAAATACATTTGCACATTTATAGGTGCTCTTGTGTTCATGTTACAATTAAGTATTATTATTATTTTTATATTTTTGATAATTTTCTTAAATATTTCATTCATAGTCTGCGTTGTCTGTCACCATGTGTAGTTATAAGTTATTTATTTGTTTAAATACAAAAAATGACTACCGACTTGCCTCTATTTAAGGTGATTTCTTAAATAAATACTTGTGTAGTAGGTGAATTTAGTTTGTATCTAACACTTTTTATGAGCCAAAAGTTTTTTTGGTCTGAAAATCGATTTTTTTTTTCTTGTGCAAATTTTATGAACCGCTGACAATTTGTGTTGTATTTATTAAGACTCTAACGATCATTTGTCATAGGTTTTTTTTGGAGGGGTTTTTGCTTTTGCACTAACTGCTTGTTAGCTGATAAACGTTTAACACTTTTTTTACTTCATCTTAATAATTTTATTAAAACAAGTGTTTTTTAAGATTTTTCGTATCAAACTGTTTTCTTGCAAAATGAAAGACTCCTATCGTGTACGTGTGTGTATTTGTTTCTTAACTTTTTGTATTTTATTTATTTAAGATATTTTACTGTTTTATTATTAATAAATAACACAATTAATTGGTTATTTACTTTACGTTTTCATTGAGGGGGAATTCATTTATTAGATTGACTTGCATTATACACATATGAACATTAGGCCAGAGTGTTTTTAGCTTTTGCAGGATTGTAAAAGAGGATAGAGCAGAAAAATTTGTAAACGGTTGTGAAAAATAAGATCGTGAACGTTGTAGCTCCATGGAAGACTAACAGAACTGGGATAAGATTTGAAAATCGAGAGTTAAAAAAATTGTCCTTTCATTAAATTTATTGAAGAAACTCCAAAAAGGGAAAACAAACAGTTGGCTGAACAAATTTAAATGGAAATCTGCTTTCATAAAACCTGAGATAACAATATTTGTTAACTTGTTGTTTTTATTTTACCAAAAGGTACAAAGAAATAAAAATTTATTTATTCGGCCTTTATATGTATATTCGATAAGAGTAATATTCTAGCTCGAGGCCGAGAAAGTTATTTAATAGAATTTTTAAGGCCTCGAGCTAGAAAAATACTGCAATCCTTTTGCCTTTTTTGGTCTGCAGTACTTAAAAGATTTTAAACTTACTTATTTTTATACATATTCACAACTTTTTCACAATTTTTGTGTTTGACCGGCGGAAAAAAATATACAAATTGGTTCCGGTCTAATGTCAATATTTAGTTTGTTAGCTACTCGTGTCTGGTTTACTGTAGTATTTATATAAAGTTTTAAAGAATGATTTATTTTGTAAACAAATAAATTCCTTTATTAAATTCCTACAGAATAATTGATTGTTTCTCGCTCGAAATTATATTTTCAAAGGAAATTTTCCATTTAAGCCAAAACAATTTTCTTGACTATGCTTCAATTAAAATTAAAAATATTAATTCACAAATTAAAAAGAATAATTTCTTTTAAGACTCTGTCTATTGTTTATTAGTGTAGTGTATTGATTGTCTGTGAAATAGAGTCGATTAAAAATAACGAAAGAGCGAACAAACAGACAAACAAGCAAAAAAGCATACAATTCAATTAATTTAGTTATAACAACTGTATGATTTTGATTGGTTTAAATTATTTTCCTTTTCAATTTTAGTAAAAAATGCCATAAATAAAAACAATTGTCAAACTAATAAACAAAAACAAAAATGAAAAACAAATAAAACAAAAATATAAACATGAACATGAGACTCAATTTGTGAATTAATCCTTGTAATTTCGCCATCCGCATTCCTATAATTAAATTCATATATTTTTATAAAAAAATATAAAAGAGTTTTTAATTAAAGTAGATTTTTTTAATTCAACTTGTACTATTTGCCTTGGGTGTCACACTAGCAAATTAGAAAAAAAAAACTTTTTATATAAATCGCTCTTTGGCTTTAAAAAAAAAAATTAATACCGGTTTTCGAATCGGATTATCGGTTTGGGATAAATTTCATATATTCGTGATCTTCGACCGATTTAAAATTGATCAAGCAATGTTCGTCTGTCTGTCTGCTCAAATGGCGATCACAGCAAAAACACCATACAGAGAGGACTATCTCCATAACAAAGACGCTTTGAGATACAATATTTGATAAAAGCAGCCAAGATGAAAATCACGGCTATTATTCTCTCCACACACCCCTCTTCAAGCAAGTTTATGGCATTTCGGTCGTCTTTATTTAGAACCTTAAAAATCGTTAACACGAAAATCGGTTTCAAGTTATTGCGAAATAATTACACTGCTTGACAACAAAAACCTCCCAGTGAAATATTCAACGGATTCTTATAGATTTTGCTCTCCTGATTCCAAATCTGCCATCCCAATTTTTCTAGCACGTACCGTTTTAAAGATACTCGTTGTTAAAAAGTCAAAAACCAATAATTTCGCACCAAAAAATAGGACTCGATTTCATATAAAATTAACCCCCTGATTCCAAAACTGCAATCCCGTTTTCAAGTTATTCGCGAAAATCTCGAAATGTAAAAAACTCGTCTATTCCAATAAATTAGAGACAATTAAACAACTGGAAATCAAAATTTGTCGAGTTATTGGTGAAATTAGGAATGTTTGTGAAAACTGGAGGTTTAGATTACTCCATGTGCGAACCATTTGTGGTGGCGATATGGCTCCAAGTCATTTTTAAACATTAATGTCATAAAATTATCTATCCAATAAAGTCAGTTTGATTGATAACACTGTGCAACAAGAAAAATGAGCCTCAATGGCTTCAACGCCATATGAAAGTAGACCATCAAATGGACAAAATCACCAAAGGGTTTTGCAAAGTCAGTTCGGATTTCTTTTTTATAGCCCACTGAAGTTTTTATTTTTTTATCAAAGGCGTTTGGAAAACGTCAAAAATACTATAATAAAAACACATCTGAGCTTCAAAATATGATTTGATGTCTTTAGTGAAATTTTATGGCAGTTTTTTTCTTAGAACATTTTAACCCTCTAACTGCCATTTTAAGGGGTCATTTTAGTCCTTTTTCAAAATACTAAACACAGAAGTCTAATAAAACGTCCATTTAGAGGATTCAAATGTTCTACAAATATTTTCCTCATAAAATTTCACTAGGGGTTGTCGAATGTTCAAAGTTTGTGCGACATGCGCAAAGTGCTTAAAAAGGGTCAAGTATAAATAATCAATGTTTGTTATTTATTTTTACCAAAGCAGTGTTAAAAAATATCGACTAAAAACAGTGCAAATATACTTTTGAGCTAAAAATTATGTTCTGATGTGTTTTATAAAATTTTATGATGATTCTTTTCTTTGACCAAATTAACCCAATGCGATGACCCGAAATTTGTTGCACAGTGTAATAAAAATATTTTTCCTTTCGTTATTTTAATTTAAAGTTCGGTAACAGTAAAAAAAAAACACCCTATATGTTTTGGTCATAGTCCAAAAATCAAATTAATTACTTTTTGTTTTTTCTTTTAAGTTTTCTTGCGTAGCCGGTCTTCGGCCTTATGGATTACAAACTCCATGCACTAAACCCACCCTCTCCGCAAAAACGGTATTATGACCGAAATTGTTTTTGACTTAGTCTCCATAATTAGAATGGGGGTTATGACCGAACAAATTTCGGTTGGAGTCACAAACGGGAAAGGACATAATCATCATTGGTATTGTGACTGTTTTGGAAACGGTCATAGTCCCCACAACTAATATGGATATTATAACCGCACTCAAAAAAAAAAAAACTGTAATGTTAGCAAAAAAAGCTTGTAAACCTACAAGAAAATTTGCTGATTTTGAACCCACAATTTTTTTTCTAAAGTTAGCAAAAATGTTTTGCCAATAATTAGTTAACTAAATATTTTTTTTTGGAACTTAGTTTATACACATCCCATTGGGTTCGGACCCGATAGGTCCAGACCCCGATGGGCCTAGACCTAGTTGGGTTCCTTAAAAATCGTCATAGTTTTTGATCCAAAATTTGTGTCCGTTTCGCTCTACCTTGCTTAGTTTTTGAGATACGTGATTATAGGGGACCACTGGAGTCTTGAGAATTAAAAAACTCGATAACTTCAAAAATATTGCTTGGAGAGCTTTTGACGGTCTTGTTCTACGTGTTGAGAGCTACAAAAACGCTTTTGGACTTTTTGTTGTGTCGGCAATATTTACCGAGATATGAGCATTTTAAAATTTTCGGGAATGCTAACTTTTTTGGATCCAAAGTTAGGGCCCATTAGGGTCCACACATGTGAAGAGGACCGGCGATACTATGGAGATTCTAAGAACCAAAAATGGCCTCCATTTTGCTCTATCTGGCTTAGTTTCCGAGATAGCGCCATTTTAAGTTTTCTGAAAATAAAAAAAAATTTACCATTTATTTTGCTAATATTAGCAAAATATCTTGTAAAAATGTAGTCAACTCAATTTCAAATTTAGCAAAAGAAATTAGTTCAAAGTTTGTTTAAAATTGCTAATGTGCTAAATGAAGTTTACAAGAATTTTTTGCTAACATGCTAATCTCAACTAAAAATTTGCTAAAAGTTAGCTAACTAGCGTTAGCAAAAAAAATTAGTAAATCTACTAACGTATTTTTTTGAGTGCGTAATGTATTCGGTCGTAATCCTAATTCTTTTTATGGGGGTAATGTCAGTGGGGATTATGATCGGTCACCTTAACAAACAATATAATTGTATTGACAAAGAAAATAATTGATTTTTTTCTTATTCAACAACACAATTTGTCAATACAATTAAATTATTTGTTAGTACCACAAAGTTTTAATTAAAACTGAGCTAACAAAGCTAATTTTTTTCTGTGTGGTTTGGTATTTTTTATATTATTTTTATATTCTCCAAAAAATAAAAAAAAAACTGACAGAAGAAATAAAAAAAACTTCTGTAAGTTTTTTTTATTTTGTTTTTTGTTTTTTTGCTGGGGATCCGCGGGTTATTCAAAAATATTAGAATATTAATTACAAACTGCCTCTATATCATAACTTATTACTTCAATCCATTTAATTTATTCAATAAAAATATTTTGTGTGTTAATTATGAGAGCGTTCAACTTATTTTTGTAACAATTCGATAAACAAAATAAATAAAAGTGATAAGGCAAAATAATTTGTATATAATGACCTAAGATGACTTTTTTATTATTTATTTTTAAATTTTTGAATATACGACTGACAAGGGAGGTCTTTCAATTAGCACCCATCAATTGTCCTGAAATTTAAATATCTTAAAGAGAGTTTAATCTTAAGGTGTAAGAATTTTGTTTTAGCTTAAATTAGGTTGAGGGGGTTAAAAATTGGTGTGGAAAATAGAGTAATTTTTACATTTTATGTGTTTTAGTACTATTTGAACTAGTGCCTACGGTCAGTACCGTAGTACCGGGAATACCGGTATTCCCGGTTCCCCGATTCTTAATTCATTCCCGGTATTCCCGGGAATACCGGTATTCCCGGTTCCGGTTCTGACGGTATTCCCGGGAATACCGGTATGAATATTTTGTACAATTAAAATTTTTTCTTTGCTTTTACCAAAAAAAATACAAAACATGTGAATAACACCATTTCCATTTTATTTTTTTAATTTTCGAAAAAATAGTTGCTGATTTTTAAATAATTTTACAAACACAACTAAATATTACTGAAATACTGATTAAATAGTGTAATTTAAATATTTTTTGGTATAGTATTTTTTTGGTTTTTGAGAACCGGTACCAGGATCAGAACCGGGAATACCGGTATTCCCGGGAATATATCTAGAACCGGGAAACCGGTTCCAGAACCGGGAATACCGGTATTCCCGGGAATACCGAGAACCGGGAAATGGGGGGCACTAATTTGAACCAAAAAAACTTAAACTATCCTACACTCAAAAAATTATGTAGGTAAATTCCAGTGAATATTCATTTAAAACAAATGAAATTTTATTTAAAAACCATTCCACTGTTTTTTCATTTAAAATAAAAACATATTACAGTAAATTTTAAACGTTAATTTAATGACTAACCAAAACATTAAAAAACTAGTGAATATTCACTTATTTTGTATTGAAATATAGTAAAAATATAGAAGAAATTTTTTACTGCCGAAATTGAATGTAACAGAAAATTCGTTTTTTAGACAGTAAATTATTTTTTTTAAACTACAGAAACAGTAGAAAATAAGAAGTCCTTAATAAAATTAATGATTTTTCTTTTAAAATAACTTTACTGATTACTTTTTAAAATAATCTACAAACAGTTAATGACATAATTTTCTTAGTGTAGCATTTAGCGTATTTGAACATGTCTCCTTTTTTTAAAATACACTAAAAAAAAAATTGTAAAACGACAAGAAAAGTTTGTAACTTTTTTTTGCTACCTCACATTTGACAACAATTCCTTGTAATTTTACAAGATTTTTACCAATAATTTTGTAGTTTTACAAGCTTTTTACCAAAAAAATTATAAATTTTAAAATTTTTTTTACGCGATAAAACTTACAAGGAGGTTTCGTGTTTTTACGACATTTTTTGCTACCTACTATTTCACGAGAAGTCCTAGTAAAAATTACGAGCTTCTTCGTAATTTTACAATATTTTACCAATAAAATTGTAAATTTACAACTTTTTTGGCGTAATAAAACTTACAAGGAAATCTCGTGAATTTACTAGTTTTTTTTTGTAAAAAAACCTTGAAAATTTGTTAAATCACAAAAAAAATTGTAAAACTAAATTTCGATCGATAATTTTTTGTTTAAAAACAAGGAAAACTGTGAAATATTGATAAAATGGGATTGCGATACTTTTCCTAGTAATTTAACTAGCTTTTTTTTGTGTGTAGGAACAAAATTAAAAAAAATAAAAAATGCTCGTTTCCATCTCTTATAAATCGCCACCCTTCAAAAAAGTGTTCGGGACGATAAGAAAAAACACAACATATCTTTATTTCAATAATGTCGTTTGGTACCCATTAGGGATTCCAATCGGGATTGATTTTTCTCGGGATTCGGGATTGAAGAAAAATTTTCGGGATCCCGATTTCGGGATCCCGGGATTTTCGGGATATTTTGAATCCCGGGATTCACGGGATTTTTTGTAAATTTTCGGGATTTTTCGGGATTTTCAAACATTTTTAGTATTTTTTGTCACTTTAACAAATGCACGCGTTTGTAAAGATTAGTAAAGTTTTGTTGATGTTGTGAACTTCAAAAAAAGCTCGGGATTTCTCCCGTGAAGAATATCCGTATTCGGTTATCTTTCTTATCTTTCGTCGTGGCTCATCGTTATCAACTTTTAATGAGCGTGAGTTGAAAAAAAATTTATGAATTTCCAAATTTATGCATAAATGATTAATTTTTTGCTAATTTTGCGTGATTTGATTTTTATTTTTTTTTTATTTATTTAATTTTTTTTTTAATTTATTTGTTTTTTTTTTCTTGCAAAAAAAAATATTTTTTAGCAATGTTTTTTTTGGTAAAAAATGTGTTAGCGAGAGTGCGAGAATAGAGTTTGCATGACTCACGCGTGAGCGTAAATGATAAGTGAGTGATTCCATTGTTGTTTGCGTGAGCGTGACTGAGTGTGAGTTCTATAACAAAAACACGGTACCTGACGGAACTTTTGTCGATTTTTTTATTTTATTTCACAAAATTTATATTTTATACAAATTATTTAAAAAAATCTAAAAATAATAAAAAATATTGAAAAAAAATCGGGATCCCGAAAATCCCGGGATTGAAAATCAGAAATCCCGAGATTCGGGATTTGCCTAATCCCGAAAATCCTGGGATTTCCGGGATCGGGATATCCCGATTGGAAGCCCTAGTACCCATTGAAAGACCTCCCTTGTAAGTTAGTGCCTGCGTACATACCCAGGCAGAAAATAACACGGAATGCGGTAAATTTCCTGATGGCTTCGATGCTCTTTCCGATTCAATCTTAAAAAAAGTTGTAGCTGCTGGTAATTTTAATATACACAACTCATCAACTCATCATGGATTCGCTGAGCTTTTCGCCGCACATAACGATCTTGCGCAATTTACGAATGAGCCAACACACACTGCGCGTGTTGAAGGGCAGTCGCGGAACACTCTCAACATCCTTCACTCTTCCCACCCTGAAAAGTACGAAGTAAAATTACTTCTGCCTCTCGGATCACAGTACTTATTCTGCATCTTTTTTAAATTCTACACTCAAAATAATCACTCTGTTAAATTACAGAGAAACTCTGCTGAGCCAGCAGAAAATACCATAGATTTCCAACCAGCAAGATTTTTTGTTATTTTACGAAGAAAACTCTGTAAAATGATTTCGATAAAAAAAAACTGTAAATTTACAGAATTATCTTTAAAATAATGATAAAACCGAAAAGAATTTTACCAAAAAAGCTCGGTAAATTTACAAAGTTTTAGTTAAATGCATTTTACGATTTCAAAATTTTACAAAAAAAAACTCTGTAAATTTAGTTAAATCCATTTTATTAATTAAAAATTTGTTAAATTTGCCCGCTTTGATGCTTCCAAATTGTAAATTTACTTTTTTATTTTTGTGAAAATTACGAGTTTTTTAACGAGTAACTTCAATTTTACAAAATTTTGGTTTTCAGTCACAAGAAAATATATACAAAGTATTTTCTTAAAATCTGTATTTCGACAGATAACTTTGTCAAATATCTGTCGAATTGAGATTACAGTCATTTTACAGAGTATTTAACAGAGTAATTATTTTGAGTGTATTTTTCGTAGCGTTTCTAACTTGACGCCAAAACGCTCTATTTTCCTCTATGAAAAAGCACGTTGGGCCGAGCTCAACGATTTCTGGAAACTTTGTTTTTTCGAAAACAATGTCGATGCCGCTGCAGATATGGTAATAAATATAATTATGCTTGGAATGAATTTTTTTATTCCCACGAAGCATATTTCGGCTTAACCAAAGCACATGTCTTGGTTTTCCATAAGTGCAAAAATGCAGTCAGATCCAGAGAGGAAGCGTCCAATAATTGGCGCTCGAATAAGATCGATGTTACTGATGTGCATCGCAAAACGTGCGAAAGGTCCTTCTGCTCCTTGAGGCAGTAACCCCTTTTTTCGGTTGTTAAAAGAGTAAAGGATAATGCTAGTTCTTCTATTCCAATTCTTTTAAAGAAATTATTTTGTTGCCGGAAAGCTATCAACCACTGCCATTTCTCGAAAGAGTATCCTATACTATACCTTCGATTTTATTTCGGGGGATAGTATAGGATAACCTGTTGATGAAACATTACTTTTTTACGTTAGCACGTCCATTGGTAAACCTTTTCAGCTACCGAGCGGGAGTCTTCCTCTCATGCTGGAAGGTGGCCAAAGTCTAGCCAATCCCTTAAAAATGTGCGGCCAACCAGCCCGAAAATAACAACCCAATCAAATTTGCTCTGTGCCCTCCAAATTGATGGAGAACTGGTTAACTACCATCTTTTGAAACATTTGGAGACCAATTCACTTTTAAATAATCGACAGTAGCGGTCGATCTGTTGGCGTTTCAATCGGAACGTTGGGGCCGGTCCATTCACCACATTGGTGAGATAAAGGGTTGCTCTAGAGATGTCTAAGGCATTTGATCGTGTGTGGCACGGGGCACTCTTGGCTAAGCTTTTTGTTTTTGGTGTCGGTAATGCCTTTTCTCGATTTTTGGCAGAGACCGCACTTAACGTGTTGCTTAGATGGGGTCTCATCAAATAAGTTTCAGCTAAAGTCAGGGGTATCGCAAGTTTCCGTACTAGCTCCTACTCTATTCCTAATTTTTATTGATGACCTTCTTGGTCAGACCTTCAATCAGATCTACTATTTTGCGGATGACAACATTTGCCATTCATTTGCAGTCGATCACAGGCCAAGCTCTTTGGAGATCAAGGGCATGAGGTAGAACATGAGTGGGGTCTTGACTCTAAAAATGGTGCTTTTTTGTATAAAAAAAAATTAAAAATACTTTTAGAAAAAAAATGTTGACAAATATTTTGAGGATGTTTATTCTGGCTCGAGGTCATTATTTTCTTTACTAATTAAAACCATGATATTCTCATAGCATAATTTTCAAGAAAATTATTTTTTTGTTTTAAATTTATTTATGTTGGTCATTTTTGCAAGACTTAATTGACACGTGTTTCGGAATTTGTCAAGATTCCATTGTCAAGATTATTTAGCAAAAATAGAAACGATTTACTACAAAGTAGCAAACGAGTCTAATGACAAATCGTTTCAAATGAGAATTAGAAAGACGAAGAAATTGTACCATACTAATAAGGCAACGATTGTCAATAACCAACAAAAATATTTAAAACAATTTTACATACGATAGTCCATTGGACTACAACAATATGTTTTTGTGTTGTTGTTGTGAGAAATACTCCATATTAGGGTTATTCATAATTTTCTTGAAAATTGTGCTATGAGAATATCATGATTTTAATTAGTAAAGAAAATAATGACCTCGAGCCAGAATAAACATCCTCAAAATATAATATTTTAAAGGTCGAATAAAACAATTTTTATTTTTAATAAAAATTAATCAGAATTTTGACAAATATTGAAAAAAAAATTTTAAGCCCACGCACAATGGATTATATAAGGTGAATGCATCTCATTGATTTTTGCAAATGTTTGAAATTAACCATAAAACAAGATCTATCATAAAGCTAAGATGTCAAGCAATAATTATTTTCAGAAATTATATTTATTATGTCAACAGAACTATTCGAAAATGGCGACCGAAAACACTACTTTCGACTTTAAAGATTTGGGGAGATAAAATTATACCATATTCAAGTGCGTATTTTTAATATTTCTAATTATTTTTTTTAGGATTGTTATACCATGTTGGAAAGGGTAACTTGTCCAGATTCCATTTTTGTTATGAGCTTTGTATATATTGCTAGCAGGTTTGAAATATATTCATTTGAAGTATATAATATTTTTTTGCTAACCTACGCAACTTTGAATAGGATTTTAACTGTAAGCGCCGTTTTCCTTCAATCTAGTTATAACATAGAATTAAAGTTAAACTTATTATCTAAAAGATTTATCTAAAACCAGCTGCCTTTTCGTGCCTTTAAAGAAATGGCATGCAAAAATGTTGACGAACTCACAAATTAGTAAACAATAAAAATTTAATTATTCATTAATTTCGCTCATTATGCCCTACTCAATTTGCTATTCCGTGTGTAACGCAACGAAATATCGGTCTAGGACCACATAAAATACATATAACATTGATCCATGATCAATTTTAAGATATTCTAGCGATGTCCGTCCGTCTGTCTGTGGAAAGCACGATGTAGTCCAAACCAAAAGAGCTAGACCCCGAAAGTTTGACAAAAAAAATTACTTATAACTGGCTAAGTTTGTAAATGGGCAAATCGGACCTCGGGGGGAAACAATTTCCCCTTAAAAAAAAAAAAAAACAACCCCAAAAAACATTTTTTGAATATTTTTTTTAGCATATTTATTCAACAATTGAACAACATGTTGATTAATATAAAAATTAAAAAACCTGCGCTTGTCAAAAAGACTGAGAAACGTATTTTTTTGGTCCGCCCCCGTTTGGAGGCGTGGCTATAACAATAAATGCTAAAATTGTGTTATTTATTCGTATTGTAATTAATGAGCTTGTAGACATTTATCACAAAAAGGTAGAGGTAGTCCCCCGTCGACCAACGCCCCCCCCCCCCCCCCTTACTCCATTTCCCAAAAAAAGAGACTTTATTTATTTTTTTTCACTTTTTGGAGGGTTCTGGAAAGATTTGGCAACAGCCGAATTTAACACTCACTATTTTTTATCTTGGCAACTTACATCGGACTTTTTTATTATAACTTTCTTATTTTTGTCGTATTACAATAAAATATCAGTTAAATTTTATATTTGACACCAATGAAAATCTATATGAATTCGGTAATTTTTTTAAAAATTGCTACATTTGTCCCTTAAAAGTCTATGGGGCTAAATGTTGACCTTTTCTGAAAAATTTATCTACAAAATTACTTATTATAAACATCTGTTGCAAAATTCAATTGAAAATAATTAGAAAATATCAAAAATACATATTTAACTTGTCCTAACATTTTACATTTATACTTAAATTCAACAAAAATATCGAAAATTTATTTTTAACATTCACAACTTTAGTTCTCGTCAGTCGATTTTTATGATTAAAAGCACAAATTAATGCCTAAAGTCTCACCTTTTCAACAAAAAAGACGGCATACAAAAATATTGATCCAATCAAAAGTTACAGATTTTTGATCCGGAAATGACCAAAATTTTCCACTGTGCCACGACACAAAACTTTTTTGCATTTTTTTTATTAGTTTTGGTGTAAAAAATTTTAACAAAATTAAAAATTTTCTAAGTTCCGAAAAAAATTGGTAATTTTAAGTCCTTTGGATAAAAAATGGCATTAAAACTGCTTTTAGGAAAAAAACTTTTTGACAAATTTAAAAAAAGAAAATTGGGTTTTGAAGCACAAAAACCAGTCCAGTGACATGTCACAAAGATGACTGATCCTTTTTATATGAAAGGAGTGTGGGCTGTTACAGGTCACAGGGGCGTAGTTCTGTGATGTGAAATGCACTTTTGAACCGGCATTGGTTCTGCCGGTAAATTTTTTTTTGTACCGTTGGCAATTTCTAGCTGGGTATATTCATATCGTAAAATTGATCGTATCAATAAATAAATGATTATGATTGTTTAATTAAAATATTTATTAACGAGTAGTATGCATGAATCCGTGTATGTGTGGATGAATGTATGTAGATATGATGATGGATAAAATAAAAAACTTGTTGTTAATTAAATATTGTAATAAAATTACTGCTCCTCCTCCTTCTGCTGTGTTACAAACGTCGTCTTTGTAGCATGTACACAGAAAAAAATATGGGGAAAAAAAATTTGAGTAATCACTTGTTTAAATTTAAAAAAAGTTTTGAGTAATTTTTTAATTGACGCAATTAAAAATTTACTCAAAAATTTAAAAACAAATTGAGTAAATAATTTAATAAGAATTTAATAGTTTTTTTAATTTTTTTTTGGAGTTTTCTTAGTTTTTTTAATTCTCGTTTAGTTTATAGTTTTTTGTATATATACATGAAAGTTTGTAATCATATTTATAAAATTTTTTTATGTCTTTAAGACAAAAATATATTTGGTAAAGTTTGAAAAAACGTGTTTTTTTTTTCTTTGTAAAAAAATATGAAATTTTTTTAAACTTTGTTTTTTTTAGAGTAGAAACAGAATAAGCCCGGCACGACTTTTTCCATACGGTTTGGCAGATTAAACCGGTGGCCGGCGCCGATGTGAAATAAAACTTGTTCTGTTTTTAGAAGGTGGTGCTTCTTGTTCTGTTCCTGCACTTAATAGTGTCAATTAAAAATTTACTCAAATTTTTTTGGCAAACATTTAATAAATTTTTATTAAAAATTTACTCAATACTATTAAATCGTTTACTGGTGGAAAATTGAGTAATTTTTT
Organism: Pegoplata infirma; assembly: GCA_963921195.1. NCBI lineage: Eukaryota > Metazoa > Arthropoda > Insecta > Diptera > Anthomyiidae > Pegoplata > Pegoplata infirma. The sequence continues at coordinate 3,265,884 of OY992537.1, read as the reverse complement.
ACTCAATAGTATTAAAAATTTACTCAAATTTTTTTTTTATTTCTTTCTGTGTAGTTAAATTGTTTGTTGTATTTATTTTTTTAAAGAGTGTTAATTTAGACAGTCGTTTAAAGCCCCAAAACAATAATTGTTTTATTTATTTTGTCTTTTTGTCTGTTAAATATTTACAACTATTAATTTATACAACACACACACACAATATGTACAAACAATTGATTGTTGTTAAAAATGTTAAGTGGAATATTTAAAATAACTTGCTTTTGTTGTTGTTTTTGTGTTTTTTGTTGTCGCCGTTTTCAAGATAAAACCCCATTACAACAATTAGTTGATGTAGTAATTTGTAATGGGGGAAAAAAACATAAACAAAATCTACTCCTATAGTTTATCGTGCAAAATACATCGTTTTTATATTTATTTTTTTTTTTTTTTTTCAAAATTTGTTGTTATAAGTTATATACATACATACGCGTACATTAGGGTGGCAGCGAAATGTATGGAGCAATTTTTTTGTATTAATATTGATGTCTCCCGGGCGGAATATTGTGCCACATGGTCTAAAACTGATGTGGAAAAAATTTCAGCCAAATCGGATAACTTTAACCCGTGCCCCTTTGAGGTCAAAGTTCAAATGATAAAAAAAAAATTTTCCATACAAGCAAAAAATTTTTTTTTCGATTTTTATTTTTTTTATTTTTTAATATTAGTTAGCTTTATAAACTTATTAACAACAAAAAATTTCATTTCGATCGGACAAGATTATCAGTTTCAAAAGTGACTCTGAAAAAAAATTTTCAGGCTTGTTAGAAGCTTACTTTAAAAAATTTTCAAAAAATTTTTTTTTTTATTTTTGACAAGCATACATTAAAGACATTTTGTCGCTCTTAATAATAGGTTTTTTTAAAAATTTTTGTAACGTCGTAATTTTGTTTTTTAATAGGGCCAAAAACTAAATTTTTGCAGCTTTTGGCCCCAATTTAGAACAAAACTTCGATGTTACAAAAAAAAAAATAAAAAGAAAAACTGTTATCAAAAGCGACGTAAAATCTTTAATGTGTGCTTGTCAGAGCTAAAAAAAAGTTAGTAAGCTTTATTAGCTTATTAACAACAAAAAATTTCATTTCGATCGGACAAGATTTTCTGTTACAAAAGTGGTCTTGAAAATAAAAAAAAATTTAGACTGTCTTGAGACAGCATACTCTTAAAAAAATATTTTTTTTGTTTTTAAAAGTTTACAAAATAGCTTGCGTTTGTTTCTCTTGATAAAACATATTCCGTATCTATCATTTTTTTCTTTCTGGGACATTGTGATCATGCTCTTAAATAGGGCCAAAAACTGCATTTTTCCAGTTTTTTACCCCAATTTAGAACAAAAATGCGATGTAGAAAAAAAATTAAAAAAAAAAATTAAAAAACCGGGTATTAAGAGCAACAAAAATTCTTTAATGTGTGCTTATCAAAACTAAAAAAAAAAATTTTTTAGAGTAAGCTTCTAACAAGCCTGAAATTTTTTTTTTAGAGTCACTTTTGAAACTGAAAATCTTGTCCGATCGAAATGACATTTTTTGTTGTTAATAATATAATAAAGCTAACTAATATAAAAAAATAAAAAAAAAAAAAATCGAAAAAAAAAATTTTTGCTTGTATGGAAAATTTTTTTTTTATCATTTGAACTTTGACCTCAAAGGGGCACGGGTTAAAGTTATCCGATTTGGCTGAAAATTTTTCCACATCAGTTTTAGACCATGTGGCACAATATTCCGCCCGGGAGATGTTGAAAATCCAAAGTTGAAATTTAGCTGCCACCCTAGCGTACATAGTATGTAAACAATTTGGAATCGATCGTATATAAATACGTAAATAAATACTTGACATACAACATGGAAACGAAAAACTCGTATACGAAGAATAGTGCCTGCCATAAAAAGTGGCCGATTTTTATTTTTGAAGTGCTAAATCGTCATAGTTTTTGATCCAAAATTTGTGTCCGTTTCGCTTTCTGGGGTTTTGAGAATTAAAAACTCGATAACTTCAAAAATATTACTCGGAGAGCTTTTGGTTATTTTTCGGCAATATTTACCGAGATATGAGCATTTTAAAACTTTCGGGAATGCCAACTTTTTTTAATCCAAAGTTAGGACCCATTAGGGTCCACACATGTGAAGAGGACCGGGGATGCTATGGGGAGCCCGAGAACCAAAAATGGCCTCCATTTCGCTCTATCTGGCTTAGTTTCCGAGATAGCGCCATTTTAAGTTTTCTTAAAAAAAAAAAATACAATTTATTTTTGCTAATATTAGCAAAAAAGCTTGTAAAAATTTGGTCAACTCAATTTTAAATTTAGCAAAAAAAAATTAATTCAAATTTTGTTTAAAATTGCTAATGCGCTAAATGAAGTTTACAAGATATTTTTGCTAACATGCTAATCTCAACTAAAAATTTGCTAAATGTTAGCTTACTAGCATTAGCAAAAAAAAATTAGTAAATCTGCTAATGTATTATTTTGAGTGTATGAGAATATCATAGTTTTAATTAGCAAAGAAAATAACCTCGAGCTAGAATAAACATACTTAAAATATAATAGTGGTATTCAGAGTCTTGCTTGCCAGCCCTGGCACTGGTGGTAAAAGAGCACTTTTCAAAATTACTTTTCAAAATACATGTATTTTTTGAAAGAAGTACTCTTTTGCTACATTGCCAGGGGTGGCAACAAGACTCTGAATACCTCTAATATTTTAAAGGTCGAATAAAAACAATTTTTTATTTTTTAATAAAAAATTAATCGGAATGTGAAAAAAAAGCAATTAAAATTGTAACAAGAATGAATATTATACGAGGACTGTCTTTTATATTTAGGGATTGGGCAATCCCAGTGCCGCCATCTGTAATAGACGTTCCTATAGTAAAGTTTGACATTTTTGACAATATACGTACACTCTAAACAAATGAGTCCAGTTTCCTACTATAAATTGGGTAAATTTCAACAAATTCAAATAATATACTACTATAAATGTGTAAATTTCCAATAATTTTTTGGTACAACTACACATTTTGTGTAAATTTACCCAATTTATAGTAGGAAACTGAAATCATTTTAATTAGAGTGTACTCAAAACGTACGAACGCTATTTGTGTTGTTTTTCCATTCCGATTGAGGTACCTCCATAACATGCATTGTGAACGCATCAACCGCTTTATCAGGTATCGAAAAACGTTGACGTCGCAATTTATGCCCTCAATTTTGAAAACGCAACACGCCGCGTTACAAAAATTTCAATGCAATTTATTGTTATTACAAAACCAATTTATACAAAAATTTTGACCACGCGGCGCGTAGCGTTTTACAAAATTGGGGGGTTATTTTTTATGTTCGGTAATAAAAAAAAAGTCATTTGATGCCAAATCTGGACTATACGGCGGATTACTCATCGACGTTTTGAGTGCTTAAAATGTTTCTTGTCTCAGCCGATGTGTGCAATCTCGCATTGTCGATGTCGAGAATGATCCATTTTTAACGGCTGGGTTTTCTTATTTGTCAGAAGACAAATGATTTTGTATGGTTCAGAATAGAGCGTTCTACATTGTAGCAATAGTATGATTAAGATAGGAGGTGCTTCGAGCCCGAATGACGTTTTTCGGTTTTACTCGTCTTGAAAGACCAATACAGGCTGCTGTTTACTTAATATTTCATACCAAATAAAAAGATCTTTAATTAAAATATCTTATAATTTTGCACAGCACTGTACTATCATTTATAGCAGATATTGAAATGAAAAAGTTTAGCTAAAAAAAAAAAAAAAACAATGTTTGTCTATGAGTGGGAATCGCTTTTATATTAGTAGGGTTCATTCTCTAAAAATAGTTTTCAAGGCAAAACTAATTTTTATATCTAAATTAAAACAAACGGAACGTTTATAGAGGAACAAACAATAAAAAACGGAAGTATTCATTAAAAGTTTTGTCGTCAAAAAATTACAATTGATTCATGCGACAACTCAATGTAAAAGAACAAAAGTTTCGCATATAGAAACTTAATTTTTGAGATTCAAATTGAAGGAAACTATTTTTATCGCAAACATTAACAACTTTAAGAAGTATTAAAAAAAAATATAAGAAATCTTAAACAAAAATAAACTAGTGAAGGTTTTTGTTAAAATTAAATTTTAAGCTGCTCTTTTAAAAAAAGTGTTGCTGGGTAACTTAAAACTTTTGTTTTTGTTAAAAAATTTACTGATAATTCAACGTTAAAGAAATACACTCAAAAAAAATCTTGTAAAATTACCAAAAAAAAAAGCGTCGTTAAATACCTCCTACTTTACGAGAGTTCCTACACTCAAAAAAAAGTGAACTAAAATCTGGGAAAATTAACTCAATTTTGAGAAAAAGAGGGAATGATTTGGCTCCAAAGATTTTTTTTCTTGGTTTTAGTTCATAATTTTCCCAAAAATTAGGAAAACAAAGTTATTTAATTTTAAGCCAATTTTAACTAGAAAATGGGAAAAATTATACTTCACATTTTAAACAAGTAGAAAAGTTAAATTCGACTATGCCGAATCTATGAATACCCTCCACAATGCATTTTTTTAAAGGGTAGTACATTTTTTAACGTGAAAAACTTAACAATTTTGATTAGAAATATTTTATTTTGAGTAAAAAACTCTTTTTTTGCCATTTTTTTTTTTAAAAAAGAAAAATTACAATTTTTTTTTTTTGGGTGTAAAATTTTTTTCGAGTGTAATTTTTTTTTACTGTAAAAATATTTCTTACACAAAATATTGTCATTTTTGTAAAAAAAAAAAAAAAAAAATTTTTTGTGTAAATTTTTTTTTGAGTGAAAAATTTTTTTGAGTGTAAAATTTTTTTTGAGTGTAAAATTTTTTTCGAGTGTAATTTTTAAGTTACCAATGCTTTTAAAACTAAACAAGTTTAAAAAGCATTGCTTTAAAATTAAACAAGTTTGAAAAGCATTGTTTAGTTACCACCAATGCTTTTAAAACTTGTTTAAACACGTGGCATTTTAGATGAAACTAATCTGAAATTCAAGGTTTTGCTTATAACTTTTGAACCACTGGATCGATTGAGCTGAAATTTAAAACCAAATAGACCCGGGGAACGACAAAGATACGTGCCAAGCTTCAGTAGTCGTATTATTGTCTTTCGAAAGTTATCGTGTTTTTTATCTCGTAAATTCGCGAAATACCCTTGTCGAAATTTACTCTTTTGCTTATAACTTTTGAACCACTGGACCGATTTGGCTGGAATGCAATACCAACCTGACCAGGTAAATGACAAACATATATCCCAAACTTCAGTAGCCTCTGTAAAGTCTTTCAAAAGTTAGCGTGTTTTCTACGGACGGACAGACGGACGGACGGACGGACGGACGGACATCGCTAGATCGACTTAAAATCGATCGAGGATCATAAATATATATACTTTATGGGGTCCTAGACCAATATTTCGAGGTGTTACAAACGGAATGACAAACTTATATATAACCTCTATCACTAGAGTGGAGGGTATAAAAATAGATTGGGTCTAGACCCTGGACCCATGGGTTCGGACCCCATTTAACTCGAGACCCCGTTGGGTCCTTTAAGGGTTCCCATAGATTTTGACCCAAAATTGGTGTCCGTTTCGCTCTAACTTGCTTAGTTTTTGAGATACGGTAATAAGGGGTCTGATAGGGTCTTGAGAATTTTAAAAACTGGATATCTCAAAAACTATTAATCGGAGGGCTTTCGGGTATTTTGCGGAAGTGTTTTCCTTTTCGCGTGTTAGCAGTATTTACCGAGATATGCGCATATATAAAATCTCGGGAATCTCAAATTTTAGATCTAAAATTAGGGTCTTGAGACCTCGACAGATATGCAGAGCTAGGCTATTCCATATTTTTCTTTGCAGTCTTTCTTTTGAAAATTTCGTCCGTTTCGCTCTATCTCGCTTAGTTTTCGAGATATCGCCATTTTGAATTTTTAACTAAATTCTAAGAAGTTATTTACTAAATTCTCAGAAGTTAAATTCTAAGAAGTACACTTCCTCAATTTAAAGAAGAGAAATACGATGATGTGTTTTTTAGTAAATTTGAACTAAACTTGAACTAAATGGTTTTTTAAGAAATATGTCTTAGAAATAAAGATACGTTTCTTAGAATTGTGGAAAATTTCTTTGGCAGTAAGAATTTATTTCCTAATATTTAAAAATTCCATTTAAAGAAAACTATGAACTACTTATAAGTAAATGAACTAAACTTTTTTCCTCATAGTTAAGAAAATTTCTCATTTTTTAGTTAAATTTTACTAAATTTTAGGAAAATTCATGATAAATTTTCAAAGACATTTTTTCCTTAATTTTAGTTATGTCTTTTTTTTCAGTGTAGTAGAAATTACAATTTTATTGGTAAAAATCTTGTAAAGTTACAAACAATTTACAAGATTTTTACCAGTAAAATTGTAAATTTACAACTTTTTTGACGCGATAAAAATTACAAGGACTTCTCGTGAATTTACTAGATTTTGTGCTACCTCCTATTTTACGAAAATTTCTAGTAAAAATTACGAGCTTTTTTGTAATTTTACAAGTTGTAAATTTTCAACTTTTTCGATGTGATAGTACTTACAAGGAATACTCGCGATTTAACTAGATTTTTTTGTTTTGTAAAACTACCAGGAAATTTTGGACATTTACGAAAAAAATTGTAAAATTATAAAGAAAAATTTAAATTTTGTGAAAATGTTATGATTGAAAAAATATTCGGTCATACACTTGACTGGCAGTTCATAGGGCAGTTAGAGCGGTTGAAGCAAATTCTAAAAAATTTAATTTTGTGTGGGATCCCTTTTAGGAATTGGAGATAGAATGTTAGTTTGTTCGAAAAAAATGCTAAGGGATTAATGGAAGGTCAGTCCTGCTTTTGACCCTTCGAGCAGAAGAAAGGTTGGGAAAACTTCAATAATTTTTTAATAAGTCCCACGATCGTACTGGGAAAAAAATTTGTAAATTTTTACATTGCGGAGGGTATTTAAAGATTCGGCACAGCCGAATATATCCTATAACTTGTTTTATGCGAATATCGTTTATTTCTTAGAAAAAATTAATATTAAATTTTTTTTATAAATATGATTACCCCTCCTACTGGCACAGTTTATAAAAAAGTGCGTTAATTTTATATGTACAACAACTTTAAAATGATATTAATATTTTTTATGTTAACGCACGATTTCGTTGTAAATAGTTTATAGAGTAAAACCTTGTGGTCGGTCGGTCGGTCACAAGGTGTGCGACACAATATTAAACAACATTAGGAGCAGCAAACAAAATGGTTAAAGGGGTTTTTGGTCACTATATGTATGTATTTACAACAACAATACATAGATATAAAAATAGATAAATGCATACATAAATATTAGAATACGGATAGTAATAATAGTGTAACTGCATTGTATCCAATCAGCATTTAGTACAGTTGTTTGAAATGCAATTGGTTCACTTTTGAAATTTCAGTTAGTATGAATAAAATAAAAATAAATTTAATAGAGTTTTATTATTTTAACTAGAGGTGAATGATACCGTTTATTTAGAATCTGTTCAGACAGATGAAATCTTAAATCAAATCTATCGATTTCATTGAACTCGATTTGGTAGACTAATGAAATTACATCGAAGTTCAGCTATATGAAAAATCTTCTGATAAAGTTAACAGTTTTTTTAATATAATGGGTGTAGTGCGGAAATTCGACTGATAGATTTACATGTTATCCACAACTTCAGACAACTAATTCAAGAACTAGTTCAGAAAAAACAGTTTTAGTTCAGAAACTTTTTAATTCATTTTGCAAATCTGTGCATTTAATAACAATTCAACAATTAAATCAAAATACTAACTTAATACCTCTTTTTCACCAATGCAATTTTTTCTATACCGATATCGTTTTGTTAACACCAGCCTTCTAACATGTTTCTAAAAATAGCGAGAACTAAACTCTTCTGTGATGTTTTGGTAGCACAGTGTAACAACGCAATGTTTTAAATTTGTAACAACAACAAAATAATTATTTTTATCAAAGATTATAAATATTCTAAGTCAGAAGATAAAACGAAATTTTTAAATACGCTATTATTCTGGTGATAGAGTTAGAGCGTTATAAATTTAAGTTAACTTTTGATTTACAAGTATAAACTATTTAAAAAAAAAATTATAAAACTAAAAAAAAACAAGTGAGAGTGTTAAATTCGGCTGTGCCGAATCTTTTACACCCTCCAAAATGTATAAAAAATTAAAAAAAAATTTTGTCAGGGTCGTTTGGGGGGGGGGGGGGTGATGGGGTCAGGATGGACATTGAGAGCACCTTCCCATCGCGATAAATATATCAAATGTTTCATATATTTAACATAATACAAAAAAACATGTAAAAAAAGTGAATTTTTTCAGAGGTTGGTTCAGTTCTTCAAGGGGGAACTTTTTTCCCCCAGGGCCGATTTTGCCCATACGCGAACTTAACCTGCCTATGACCATTAGACATATTTGTGCAAAACTTCAGGAGTCTAGCTGTTTTATTTTGGACTGCATTGTGTTATCTACAGACAGACGGACGGACATTCACAGAACGTCTTAGAATCGATCATAGATCAATAATATATATACTTTCGATGCGTTACAAACGGAATGACAAAGTGAGTATACCCCTATACTGTGGTTGGAGGGTATAAAAACGAGTAAAAAAGTTAAATTCTGCCTTTCCGAACGTATTGATACCCTCCAGAATGCAAAAAAGAGTATTGCAAAAACATTATTTGAAAAAAATAGAAAAATTGTGTTAAAAAGATTGGTAAAATAAATTAATTTTGAAATAAAAGAAAGTTTTTGAAAATAATAATTCCGCGATTTTTTTTTTTTTTGTAAAACAAAATGTTTGTTCTTGTTTAAATCCCATTGTTTATGCAATTCTGTTCAAATTTGTCAACCAGCATCCGAATTAAAGCATTTTGTATTTTTAGGTTATGTGGAATGCGCCAAAATTTTCGAGATGTCCTTACAATTTTGTTCATAACTTTTAAAGCGATGCACCTATAATTCTCAATCCCAGAATGATATTTTGATGAGTTACAAACGGAATGACAAACTTTTATATACCAAGTTATATAACAACACTCTAATAAAATTGATTTCAGTTTCCTACTATAAATTGGGTAAATTTACACAAAATGCGTAATTCTACTTTAATATATTGGAACTTTACTCAATTTATAGTAGTATATTTTTTAAATATGTTGAAATTTACCCAATTTATAGTAGGAAATTATACTCATTTTTTTGGAGTAAAGATAGACCCAGTAAAAACTTCTATTACCAAGTAATGGGGTTTTCGCCTTAAAATAGATGGTAGTATCTAGTTACTAGGTTGGTGAAACACTCATTATTTTAACATGGCGATGTCATTGGAGTAATGACCGCATACCCACTCGCTTACGAGAATGCTACTGAAAAACTACATACATAAGTACCACAAATAATAAGCTACAAGTAGCCCAAAAATAACTCGTTACCCACTCCTTACAAAAATGCTACCAAATAACAGCATACATTAGTCCTAAAAATAATAAGCTACCAGTAGCCCAAAAATAACTCGTTGCCCACTCCTTACAAAAATGCTACCAAATAGCAGCATACATTAGTCCTTAAAGTTGGCCGTCTTCCCTCAACAAGGAATTGCGTCAAAAGTAAAATGTTCGCTTCATGTCTATTCGTCAGGATGATAAAGTTCATGTTAAACGCGGTTATTTCAAGAGCAACCAAGCGGGAAAATTTCTACAATCTAAATGTAAGAAAAGCCAACGGAACCAATGTTTACCATCCCTCCAAATGTTTAATTGTAAAATTCAAATAATAAAAGGACCGAAAATATATCTTGGAACATCGTAGAAAGGGACATTTGGCTGCTTAGGGCAGGACCAATAACAAATTTACAGAAGCGACTGCTGCTCAGCCCATGGAAACCGCATTAAACATGATCTTAAGTTTTAGTATATATAAGAGTGAGTAAGTTTTTAAGGGAAATACTGTCTATGATGGTTTTTTACCTTTTAACCGGTTTTAACATACTTTAAACAACAAGGCAAACAAATGAGTTAAATTAAAATTTGGAAAACGCCCCAAAATTTCTAGAAAAACAATTACAATTTAGAAAAAGCCAATTAAAAGTCAGAAAACTTCAATAGAAGTTATGTAAAGACTAATTAAGGCTCATAAATCACTATCAAGTGTCAGCTAGATCCAGGTTTTTTTAATATCAATTTGGTTTTCTAAACTTTAATTTGCCTGTTCCCAATTCTAATCAGAATTCCTGAATTTAAATTTCTGTTAACGGAGTTTTATTAGAAAAAGTAGAGAAATGTTAATCTTTTTTAAGCTAAATGTGCAAGTTCTTTCTAAATTTTCTTTAGCATTTTTTAATTTTAATAAAAAAAAAATTATTTGGACAACTTATCAAATATTTTAAATCGTATTTACCAGTAACCGGTTCTGTATGAGTCTATCGGTAACTTATTATTTGTTAATAAAAAGTAACCGGTTCTATATGAGGTTATCGGTAACTCATTATTTGTTAGCAAGAAGTAATCGAGCAGGTAACGAGTCATCATTACATAGAATGCAGGCGGTAATAGGGACTTATTACCAAGTTTTTACTGGGGAGTGTTAAGTTCGGATGTATCGAATTATTTATAACCTCCTGTGCGGGAAATCAAATAAATAAAATAAATAAATATTAAAGGACACATTTTTGAAAGGACGTAACTTACCTAATTTTTTATGATATGTAAAAATAATAAATTAGGAAAATTAAGGTAGATCCTCCACTTGCATTTGCTATCACTAGTGACATCCTAGGACAAGTACTAATGTTAAAAAAATATTTTATCAAATTTAGTCCTCTAAAACTTTGAAGTCCTTTTAAAAGGAAACAGGATCGCGAAAAGAAAAACTGTAAATTCAGTTTTACTACATTTAGTCTCTAGTTTCAAACGTATATTATGGAGTTCGTGTTTACCTACGTTTTTTTATTTTTTTCGGACGGTGTTATGAGGGGTATAAAGGTCTCAGCTTCTGTGACTTTCTGTGAAAAAGCCTTAAAAGAAGCTTTAGATTCTGACAGAAAATTGTTTCAGAGTCTGAAACATTTTTCTACAGAAAACGACTCAAATTTAGAGATATTTTTCCTATTAAAACAAATTTAATTTCTAGAACATTTTTCCTATAGAAAACTCGCAGATTCTGAGACGTTTTTCCTTTAGAAAAAGCATAGGATTCTGAGACAGTTTTCCAATAAAAAAAGTCTCAGATTCTGCGACATTTTTCTTATAGAGAATTTTCAAATTCTAAGATATTTTTTATATAGAAAAAGTCTTAGATTTCGAGACATTTTTCATATAAAATGACTTACAATTAGGTTCTAAATTATTTTTCCTTGTGATGCAATTTTATTTTTCGGCTGGGGTAAACTTAGTTTGTCCAGAATCAAAATGTTTGCTTCCTATGAATGAGTAAGAGGGATATGTAGAGCGATCTTACGTAGTACACACAATGTATTTAGGAGGAATTGACAAGAGAAAAGGCTTGAATGTAAGACAACTAATTGAAAGTATAATCGAAACAAAAACTGTACGAAATAATCAAAGATTTCGTGCCTTAAATATTAACGAAGTATTCCGAAGACGTCGTTTCTAACCTATTTACGAAATAATCAAAAGATTTCGTGCCATAAGTATACACGGGATAAGCAAAAGAACTCGTGTGCATAAAATAGTAATCAAACTCTTCGTGAACAAGAACAGTACGAAAGAATCAAAAGATTTCGGGCCTTAAGGCCTATTCACACCTGAGGTGAAATCTCGTTCGAACGAGATTTCGATCATATGGTCTGTATCATTTTATACACAACCACGTGATCGAAATCACATTCGAACGAGATTTCCCCTCAGGTATGAATTGGGTATTAAATACAAACGAAATAAACATAGGATTTCATATACAATCTGTGATCGAAGTAAGTAAAAGACTTCGTGTATAAATTACGAACGAAATATTATTAACGAAGTAATCAAAACACTTCGTATATAAGCTACGAACGAAATAAGCCAGAGATTTCGTTATAAACTACAAACGAAATAAACAAAAGATTTCGTTATAAACTACAAACGAAATGAACAAAAGATTTCGTGTATAAACTATCAACGAAGTAATCAAAAGACTTCGTATACAAACTACGAACGAAATAAACAAAAAATTACGTTATACACTACAAACGAAATAAACAAAAGATATCGTTATAAACGAAATAAACAAATGATTTCGTAGATAAAGTAGTAACGAAGTAATCAAAAGACTTCGTATACAAACTACGAACGAAATAAACAAAAGATTTCGTGTCTAAACTACAAACAAAATAAGCAAAGGATTTCGTATATAAATTATTAACGAAGTAATCAAAAGACATCGTGTATAAACAGGTTAGGTAAAGACGGTACTAACTACAGGACAACTTCGACTAATGTCAAAATTGTGAAAAGGAATCTGGTCGGCTTACGGTTATACTTCGTATAATGTACGAGATATACACGAACTCCAACTGGTTTCTCGTTGCTTTGGTTGATACAACTTTGACATTAATCAATGTAAAGTTGAGAGTGCAAGCATTGGTGTTGAAGCAATAAAGAAGCTACAAGCAGTTGTGTTTTGCTCGTCGCGAAGATTGGTCGTCGGATACATGAATGTGCAGTGAATATTTAAACTTACTTACTTTTATTTCTTTATATTTTAAATACTATTGTTGAATTAAACATTATATTTTTGTTCAATAATAAACAATTATCTTTACATTTGGGGGCTCAACCGTGTGACGAAATTTTTATTTGAGCAGAAGAGATAGTTGCTAATGAATAAACGAAAAAAAACAAAACTCTGCCGCGAAGAACGTATATGAAAAAAAAAAAAGATGTTGCGCAGTTGCTAAGAAACTAAACTAAAAAAAAAAAACAAAACGAAAAAAAAAAGAAAAAAACTCTGCCGCGAAGAGAATGAAATTTGTATTGTTTAATAACGTCGTTTGAACAGCCGGAAACCGGTTTGTTATAAAGTGGACAGAAATAATAAGAGAGGTAAAGAAGTGAAGAGACTAAATTATTGTAGTGAGAAAGAGTAATAAAATAATAAAAGCAAACGTTAAAAGATATGAGCGAAAAAACAGAACATTCGTACAATACAAGATCAAAAGAACTGGCAAAAAAACCAAAAACAAAACTATTGCATTATACGATAAGAAAATCAAAACGAATAGACTTAAAGAGAATAGACTCAAATAAAAAACAAAATTTGATTGGTACGTGTATTAGTAATATAAAGGAAAGCAAAACAATGGCAACGAAATCAGGAGAATTTGTGAATGTTGAAAAATGCGAGTTAACAGAATTGATCAAGTTACTCTCTATTAAAACAAACAGTGATGCGCAAAATAACAGCAGTGGTGTTTCAATTGAAGGCTTTAGTAAAATAATATCGGAATTTGATGGTATGTCTATGCCAGTAAAGAAGTGGTTCGAAAATTTTGAATTAAATGCAGATGCGTACGATCTGAATATTAAACAGAAATATGTTCAGGCACGGAACAAAATAATCGGCACGGCGCAATTGTTTTTAGAATCTGTAAGCGTAAGCGATTATGAAACGTTAAAAACAGCATTAATAGATGAATTTAATCGAAGCTTCAATAGTGCGGAACTGCATAAAAAATTGTCAAATCGGGTAAAAATGGACACAGAATCATTTCACGAGTACATTCTTCAAATGAGAAAAATTGCTTCGATAGGCAATGTTGACGAAAAATCGGTAATACAATACATAATTGACGGGTTAAATATTAAAAACGAGTTTAAATATCCAATGTATTCGGTTACGTCTTATAATGAATTGCGGGATCAATATGACATTTATGAAAGATTAAATAAAAATGCAAATGAAGGAAAAGATAAAAGTGAAGGGAAACAGAACAATAAAAAAGAACATTGTATTAGATGTGGGTCGATCGACCATAAGAAAAGTGAATGTAAGTTCGAAATAAAATGTTTCCAATGTAATAAAAACGGTCATATTGCTAAAAACTGTGAACTAAGACAAAAACATGAAAAGAATCAGAACGTTAATATTGTGATTGATGAAAAACGGTTGAAAACAATTTTTCTAAATAATATCGAACTAAAGTGTCTTATTGATACCGGGTCGGATGTTACAATTGTAAAAGATTCTATGTATAGAAAATACTTTTCCGATATAGAGTTACGAAAGAACAGTTCGACACTTTACGGTCTAGGAAACGTGGCGACGGAACCCATCGGTCACATAACGGGTCTAATACGGGTGGACAATGTGGAAACGGAACATAGCCTAATGGTGATTCCGGATAACAAAATAAAATACGACGCTATTCTCGGTTATGATTTTATAAAAAAATTTAATTTTAAATTTAACGACGGTTGTTATATGTTTGATAATTTACAAAACGAAAGCGGTAACGAAGGAAAAGAATGGAACGTGTATAATATTATTCAAACGGAAACAAGTATAGATGTACCACCAAAATACGAAGCAACAGTAAGATCCATAATAGAAAATTATGCACCATCACGAGAAGCACAGTGCCCAATTATAATGAAGATTTTGCCGGATAATAATATGGCTCCTTTTAAACAATCACCAGTGCGTTTACCTATTAATGAGCAACAAGTGGTAAGAGAGAAAATAAATGAATGGTTAGAGCAGGGAATTATTCGTAAGTCAAGTTCAGAGTTTGCGAGTAGAATCGTTGTAACAAAGAAGAAAAATGGAACTCATAGAATATGTATAGACTATAGAAAACTGAACACTATGGTACTTAAGGATAGTTTTCCAGTTCCAATAATAGATGAAGTTTTGGAAAAATTGCAAAAGGCAAAATTTTTTACGATAATGGATCTTGAGAACGGGTTTTTCCATGTCCCTATTGAAGAGTTAAGTCGCAAATATACAGCATTTGTTACTAGAGAAGGTCTTTACGAATTTAATGTGGCTCCTTTTGGTTTTTGCAATTCTCCAGCTAATTTTGTCAGATTTATTAACTTTATTTTTCAAGATTTAATTAATGAAGAAATCATGGAATTGTACATCGACGATATAGTGGTTTTTGGATCAACAGAATTAATATGTCTTGATAATGTTAGAAAGGTTTTGCAAACAGCGTCCCAATTCAATCTACGTATCAACTGGTTAAAGTGCAGTTTTTTAAAGCCGAAAATTGAGTTTCTAGGCTATGAAGTCGAAAATGGTAAGATTAGGCCAGGTAAAGAAAAAACAAGGGCTGTACGTAAATTTCCGGTACCAGGGGATGTCCGAGGAATTCAGTCTTTCTTAGGATTGACGAATTATTTTAGGAAATTCATACCAAATTATGCACACATAGCTAGACCGCTTACAGAATTATTGAAAAAGGGAAAGGAATTCAAAATTACCCAACAGGAGGTGGAAGCTATTGATTTTCTGAAAAATGCTTTGATAAGGGAACCTGTGTTAGTTATTTATGATCCAAATGCTGATACAGAACTCCACACGGATGCTTCAAAGGAGGGATTTGGTGCAACTTTAATGCAAGATTACGAAGGTAAAATGCATCCAGTGTATTTTTGGAGTAAGAAAACATCGTTACAGGAGAGCAAGCTTCATAGCTATATTTTAGAGGTGAAGGCAGCGTATCTCGCTCTGAGAAAATTTAGACACTACCTTCTAGGTAGAAAGTTCAAATTGGTAACTGATTGCTCTGCGTTTAAGCAAACCACTACAAAGAAGGACGTTCCACGAGAAGTTGCAAATTGGATAATGTATCTTCAAGATTTTGATTTTGTCACAGAGCACCGTGACGGAACGAGAATGCGCCACGTTGACAGCTTAAGCCGCAACCCATGTACAGTTTATGTTATATCTTCAGAAATCTCTGCCAGATTTAGAGTTGCTCAACAAAAAGATGATCATATTAAGGTGATAGGCGATATGTTGAAAAACGGAGCGTATGAAAATTATAAATTAAAAGGTGAAATCGTTTATAAGTTTTATAAAGGTAATGACTTGTTGGTAGTGCCAAAGAGTATGGAGTACGAGGTAATTCGGAACGCTCATGAATTGGGTCACTTAGCGGTTCAAAAAACTGTGCACATGATCCAGCAGAATTATTACATTCCACACTTGGAGAAGAAGGTTACTCAGTTTATTGGTAATTGTATAAAATGTATTGTATGCAACAGAAAACTCGGCAGAAAAGAGGGCTTTTTGAATTGTATCGATAAAGGCGAAATTCCTTTACATACGCTTCACATTGATCATCTCGGTCCCATGGATGCTACTTCGAAACAATATAAATATATTTTTGCGCTGGTGGACGGATTTTCCAAATTTGTATGGTTGTTTCCAACTAAATCGACAGGAACGGAGGAAGTTGTAGCACGATTAAGTGTTTGGTCTGAAACCTTTGGCAACCCAATGAGAATTGTTAGTGACAAAGGTACAGCGTTCACATCTAATGCCTTTGAAAATTTCTGCAGAGAAAGAAATATTGAACACGTTTTGGTTACAACAGGTGTCCCTCGTGGTAATGGACAAATAGAAAGAGTTAACAGATCAATAATTTCAATTATTGCAAAATTATCATATGATGATCCGTCAAAATGGTACAAGTTCGTGGGTAAGGTACAGAAGGCAATGAATTCCTGTGTACACAACTCTACAAAGTTTTCACCATTCGAGGTAATGTTTGGAGTTAAAATGAATAATGATGAATCGAATGAAATTCTACGTATATTGCAAGAAGAACTAATCGATGGTTTTGATAAAGATAGGCAGCATATCAGGGAACAAGCTAAACTTCAAATCGAAAATGCGCAAAGAATATACAAGAAGAATTTTGACAGAAAGCGTAAAGATGATGATGGTTACCAATTAAATGATCTGGTAGCTATAAAAAGAACGCAGTTTGTGGCAGGAAAAAAACTAGCATCAGAATTTCTGGGTCCTTACAAAATCATTAAGGTGAAACGAAATGGTAGATACGATGTCCAGAAAGCAGCAACATTTGAGGGTCCAGGTCAAACATCTACAAGTTCAGACAATATGAAACTTTGGCGATACGTTGAAGACGAGGAAAATCTATCATCTGAGGCAGATGATGAACAGGATGACCGAATGTAAAGTTGAGAGTGCAAGCATTGGTGTTGAAGCAATAAAGAAGCTACAAGCAGTTGTGTTTTGCTCGTCGCGAAGATTGGTCGTCGGATACATGAATGTGCAGTGAATATTTAAACTTACTTACTTTTATTTCTTTATATTTTAAATACTATTGTTGAATTAAACATTATATTTTTGTTCAATAATAAACAATTATCTTTACATGTATGTGATCAGTTTTATCAACTAAATGAGAATTACTTCTAAATGCCGTTTGTCTAAGTAGTTGGATCTGCGGTATAGGAAAAAGAACCGGGCTTCTGGGCCCCCCTGTATCCGCCACAGCTTAGAACGATATTTCGAGTTGTCAAAACTGAAATGGCAAACTCATACAAATTATTAACTAATAAGTGGAGGGTATAAAAATCATAAGGGCATTTAGCAATAAATGTTTCAATTATTTCTTTATATTTAGCAAAAAGAAAACAAAATTATCATAACCAAATTCCCATAAGAAAATATACTTCAAATATGGGCGTTAAAAATTTCAGAATCTTGACATACTTACATATAAATAACCACATTGCATGGAATTTAAGTTCCTTTCGATCGAAATGATAAAAGTTTACAAAACTACAATTTCACGCTTAACGATTTTGTTTTAATATATACATTTAAAATCATTTCCTTTAAATGTTTAGCTTTTTGCATGTAAATTTTGTAAATTTAAATATTCTAGTGATAACTTTATTTTTATAGGTCAAATGCAAAATACAATTTTGTAAATAAAACAAAACACATTTTACTGATAACCGCTTAAACTTTCTTTTGTATATTTCAGGGCTTCTGTGGTGATAAACGTTCCTGCAGTTAAACCTCAAAATCGCTTGCATGCGTATTTGTTTTGATCGGCTGTGCTTCGCTAGACAGAGGCCAGCCCCTTCAGACAATACAGCCAATGATGGTTCAATTACAAATCACAACCTCAACACTCAAAATAATGTTAATAAAACAACAACAGCAGCAGCAACAAATGTTATTACAACAACACCTTCTTGCACAACAAATAGATATTCTGCAAATATAGAAACACAAACAACCTCCCGCACACCATTTAATAATCACAAATCTGTTGGAGCACTGGGTCCAACGGATGGTGCTTCAATAAATGCCTTAGATCCTCCCGCAACAGTAAATAATAGAAACGTAAATAAACAAAACGCTTTAGAACAAATTGAAATATCAACAACAAGAGCAACAAATAAAAAAAATAGCAGCAACAGCAATCGTCGCCACAGTCAAAGTCTCAGAGAATCATTTAATTCCCTTAGATCACAGAAAAAAACACCAACAACAACACAATCATCATCATCATCCTCATCACCTCCCACGTCATTTAAAAATATTTTGGAAAAACATTCTTCTGAAAAAGCGGAAATTTGTTCCCAAGAGAAACAACAACAACATATTCAAACACCTGACGCAATATTAGCATCAGCTATTGCTGCCCCATCTACTGAAAATAAAAATAAACAAGAAGCGGCAAATAATCAAGATCACGAAGACGTTACATTACGTCACAATCAAACCGAAGATAGTCGACAGCAGCTAGCGCAGAGGGTCGTCAACAATATAAACGGTAAAGAAGAAACAGCTAAAATGCAGCAGGAACCGAATGCTAATATACAGTTCCAACCCGAACTGGGTCTCGTGAACAACAATAATAATTTGCCAGCGCTAAGTGGCACGCTAATAGACAATAATACGGGTGCCATACGGTTATCATTGCCGTTACACACAGCAGACGTCTTAACGCATACACTTATTTATGGCACTGTGCCGACGGGGGCTCAACAATACAACACCGATCCCAACTTACAAACACGCAACATTTTGCACCAGCAAGAGTTACAGCTGCAGCAGCGCTATCAGCAACTTCAGCAATTGCAAGCACAAACGCAGGGTCTCTTCGCCTCATCACCAACGGGCAGTCCCATAGTCATACAACCCACCGGCGCTGGACAACAGCAGGCCATCTATCCCACTGCTGCTGATTATTGCACGCAACAAAAATATAACTTAGCCGCACAAATGCAGGGCTTGTGCATTGCAAATCCCACAAATACCGGCCCTCCTGCATCTACCGCTATTATGGATCCTACCGCAGGCGGTGTAAATTTACTTAGTAGTTCGTATGTGCCGGCCACACACCAGGAGGAGCGTCTCATACAGATCATACATGCTAAGGATCTCAAAATTCAGGAAATGCAGCGGGCTCTACAATACAAAGATACGGAAATAGCTGAACTGAAATCTCATTTAGATAAATTTCAAAGTGTTTTTCCATTTTCACGCAGTGGAGCGACAACACCAGGCGGTGGTGTTGTCAGTGGCGGAGCTTGCGCTAGTGGCGGTGCTGTCGGTGGAGCTAGTGGTGGAGTTCGTAAATCTGGTCAATCGTTTCAACGTCAACGTGCTCAGGGTATTTCAGCTGAACCGCAGAGTGAATCATCAGTGCTGTTAGATAATGTAACGTTTCCTAAATATGAAAAGGATGACAAGTAAGTTTGAAGCAAATTTATTATTTTTTTACATACAAACCAACGTATTTATACATTAGCTTGTTCTCGATCACTTCGTTTAGTATGTTTTTATTGGCAAATGTGTTGAAAACCCAAAATTTTTAAATTAAAACTTGAAAAAAATTTATAATTTGTTGGCTCAGATTCTGAGAAATTTTTCCTATAGAAAAAGTCTCAGATTCTGAGACATTTTTCCTAAAGAAAAAGTCTCAGACTCTGAGACATTTTTCCTAAAGAAAAAGTCTCAGATTCAGAGACATTTTTCCTACAGAAAAAGTCTCAGATTCTAAGACTTTTTTGCTATAAAAAAAGTCTCAGATACTGAGACATTTTTGCTATAGAAAACGTCTCAGATTCTGAGACATTTTTCCAATAGAAAAAGTCTCAAATTCTGAGACATTTTTCCTACAGAAAAAGTCTCAGATTCTGAAACATTTTTCCTAAAGACAAAAGTCTCATATTCTAAGACATTTTCCCCATAGAAAAAGTCTCAGATTCTGAGACATTTTTCATAAAGAAAAAGTATCAGATTCTGAGAAATTTTTCCTATACAAAAAGTTTCAGACTCCAAGATTTTTTCCTGATTTTTTCTCAGACTCTGAGACATTTTTTCAACAGAAACATCTCAGATTCTGAGACATTTTTCCTATAGAATAAAAGTCTCAGGTTCTGAAACATTTTTCATAAGAAAAAGTCTCAGATTCCGAGAAAATTTTCTTATTCAAATAGTTTCAGATTCCGAGATGTTTTTCCTAGAGACATTTTTCCTATAGAAAAGTCTCATATTTTGAGATATTTTTCCTAAAAAATTTTAGATTCTGAGACATTTTTCCAAAAGAAAAAGTTTCAGATTCTAAAACATTTTTCCTATAAAAAATTCTCACATTCTGAGACAATTTTTTCTATAGAAAAGTATCGGATTCTGAGAAATTTTTCTTATACAAAAAGTTTCAGATTCCGAGACATAAAAATAAAATATTTTTTTTTTTAATTTTGTGTACCAATTATGACTAAGCAAAACATACGCTTTTATCTAAAAAAAGATTTCATTGAAATTAGTACATTTTTTTAAAGATATAGGCTTTTAAAAGTGAAAATTCTTGAATTTTTGTCTGGTTATAAAAACCAAAACAATAATATATTTTTAAATACTAATCATGTCGTTGATAAGGGGTTCCAATACCTTTAATTTAGTCTATAAAGCATATTCGTCCCACGCCTAATACATTTTTTATTGCAAAAATACTGAAAAAATTAAAATTTTCTAAAATTTAGGAAAATATAAAAAGTAATCCGATTTTTTTTTTTTTTCAAAAATCCACCTTGACAGATCGATGCGGAGTTTTATTAGCTAAAATACAAAAAAAGAAAAACCAAAATCGGTTAAGAATTGCGACCTGTAGGCAAAATTGGACAAAAAAAGTCAATTTTTCCCCACTGTGCTTCGGTAAAACTTCGATAACTCCCGAACTAACAGAAATATCGTCTAAAGCAAAAATACATGTCGACTAAAATTTATAAAAGATTATTTATATGGATATCGTAGGCCTATGTCATCACTAGGGATGAGATTTCCATGCAAATGCATGTTTTTTGTCGATAGTCTAAAAACGATATCGACCAATTATTTTTCCGAATCCAGAAATTTGCGTTAAAATGGCATCGATTTGTTTTTGCATATTTTTGCATATTTTGGTGAAAATGCATATTTTTGCATATTTTGGTTTTAAATGCATATTTTGTGCATATTTCCAACTTTTAAGTGCATATTTTTGCATATTTGGGCATAAATTAGCAAAAACCCAAATTGAAATTTATTTCATTCAAAAATTATTTTAAATTTTAAAATTTTTTTTTTGGAAATAAGAAAAATTATTTTTTTTTTTAATTTTTTTTTATAGATTGTGTTATTTTCAAAAAAGTCTTGCTTATATAAAGTTTTAAATGTTACTATTTAAGCCCGGCGTTACTTTTTGCTTTTTAAGAAGTTTTTCCTATGAAACAAGATTTTTATTGCAGACATTTTATTTTTTAGTGCATATTTTTAGGTTTTTTAGTGCATATTTTGAGTTTTTTAGCGCATATTTTAAGCGCATATTTTTGATTTTTTAGTGCATGAAAATCTCATCCCTAGTCATCACATAAATACCCTCCAAAAATTTACAGATTTTCACGAAAAAAATATTTAACGAAGCCGAATCCTAACAAGATTATGCCACCGTCTGATAAAGCTATGTTTACACCATTCCACTGAGTCGTATGATTTTTATGAAAAAAGCAAAATTTTTTATAGCATAATTTTAGGCATATAGTAAATATATGATTGTCATTTAAAAGCGACAAAAAAATCTACATATTGCTAAATTTATAAACAAATATAACAATTTATTTTATCTAAAGTTTATAAATTTAGCAATATGTAGAGTTTTTTGTCATTTTTAAATAACAATAATATATTTTGTACTTGCCTAAAATTATGCTATAAAAAATCTTGTTTTTTTCATAAAAATCATACGACTCAGTGGTATGGTGTAAACATAGCTTTAGCAATAAAAAAAACCTTTCTTTTCATATGGAAACATCATACAGTTTTTAGAAAGAAATGGCTGAAAATCCAAAAAACGATTTTTACGCATTTTTTAACCCATTTTTTGAACCCCTAAGTCCCCGATATGGGCGATAAGCCGAGACACTCCAACCTAAATATGGTATATTTTATATATATTTTAAGTTTCATGCAAATCGGTTCATAAAGTCCCAGATTCTGAGACATTTTTTCTATAGAAAAAGTCTCAGATTCTGAGAAAAATCTCAAATTCTGAGACGTTTTTTTCTATAGAAAAATTCTCTGATTCTAAGACATTTTTTTATTCTATCGGTTTTTTTAGTTTCGTTGAAAAAATTTCCAAACGATTTATAGACAAAATTTTTTTTTATATGATCTCAATAGCTGTGTTTTGCAATCATTTGGATTAGGATTTACCATACAATATGTGTACTTAATAAATATTATTATTAAAAAAGATTAGCACACATTTGACTCTCCCTGTTGTGGAATGTATTTTATACAGAGCTTTTGTAATATTCTTATAGCATACTTTAAGGGCGCACAATAAATATCCCCATCAAATCATGCAGGAAGTAAAAGCTCTTTTGTTTAAAACTTTCATTATTTGAACTTTTTAGCATTTTTAAAGCACACTTTTGGGGTAATATTAAAAAATGTACTTAATAAGTACATATAATTGAAAAACACAACAAATAACAAATTTTTTCGATGACTTGTTAAAAGCGTGTCATAAACTGTGTTTATTAAAAATTTTTACATAATTATATTTGCTTGTCAATAAGTATAATTATCTCCATATCAAACACACAATTTTGCTACAAATTTTCCTTAATTTTATTATGAAAAAAACAAAATAAAATGATCGTTTATAAATTGCCATCATTAATCGCACACTTCCAACTAACAATAAGTCTGTGACTTTTTTTATTAAGGTGGTTAGAAATTACAAAAGTTAGAAATAAAAAATTAGGTCGGAAAATTAAAACCACAAATAATTTTTTTCAGATTACTACGACAACCGTTATTGTTTTTCAGAATTTTTTTTAAACATCTGACTTTATCGTTAGATTACTTTCACCAAGTTTTCTTAAAAGCATTTAGAAAATTTTGAAATGCAAATGGAAATTTTTAAAATACAAATGGAATTTTCTGAAAAGTATTTAAAAAATTTTGAAACACAAATGAAAATTTTGAAATAATTGGAAATTTTTGAATTATAAATGGAAATTTATGAAGTATAACTGGACATTTTTGAATTATATTTGGAATTGTTCGAAATTTTTGAATGATAAATGGAAATTTCTGAAATATAACACCGACAGCCTATTTTTAACATGAACCGGATGATATACGTCTGAAAGTATAGATGGATCTCCCCTAATTTTTCCATTTTTTTAATTTGCGTCGTTTGAAAACTTTATCAAAATATTTTGTTGAACATTTTGAATGATATTGAAGGATAAAGTTTTGAAAGAACGTAACTAACCTCCTTTTTCCTGATATGTAAAAATAATAATAAAATAGGAAAATTAGGGGAGATTCTCTTCTTCCATTTGCTATCACTAGTGGCATCCTAGGACAAGTACAAATATTAAAAAAAATTTTATAAAATTTAGTCCTCTAAAACTTTCAAGTCCTTTTAAAACAATGGTTCCCAACCTTTGATTCTCGCCCCACTGGGGGGCAATTTGAAGATTCCAGGGGGGCAACGAGCAAATTTTCAAGATTTTTTTAGTCAAATTAACTACTAAAACTATTTTTTTTAGCAAAATTTACTGCAAAAATTTTGTTAATTGTTAAAAATTTTTACTAAAAACATAGTTTAAACGCTTATTTTACAAAAACTTTGCTGAACCTGTAGTAATTTTTCATTTGAAACAAAAATTTGAAAAATTAAAAAAAATTTCTTGAGTGTAGGGGGGACAAAGCAATTTTTTTAACTTTTAACCGCGGTTAAATGTTAACAATATCTATCATTTAAGTATTTTTATAATAAAACGATTAATAGTAAAGTATTTTAAAAAATAATCACTTTAAAAATATTTTTTTTTTTTGTTAATAGACCCCAATTTAAACCTCATTCCAGGCCGCAGCTGCAACTGGCTGCACTAGTTTCTACCCCAGGAGTATTAAGTAATACTTCTAGTTTATTGTACAAAAAGAATCGCCATTCCCTTTCATTCCCCACAAAAGTTGCAATCCAAAATATAAACTGTTTTTTTCTAATTTTTCAAAAATTGACACTTTTTGATGGCTTGTATTTCCTACTTACAAAGAGTAATATTAAAAACAATAAAATGGGTAACAAAGGTACTAGTTATAGCTACAATCTTCACTTAATTTCAGGAAAATCGCATCATTGGAAGTAGTTTTAAAAAATAAAAAAAAAGGTCTTCAAAAAAAAATATTTTTTTTTAATTTTTGGAAAAAGTCCTTACTTTGAATTAATGTCCTGACTAAACTAAGCGATGTATTTTCTCTCTATGAACGGTTTTCTTTCTCCTAGGGTGTCTACTTAGCGAATATGAGCAATTTTTGTAAATAACTATACATTTGTTTGGCTCTCAAATGAGCGTCTAGGATCCAATGTGGGCCGCATGCTTTGGCCCAATCAGCCACTCGTCTTAAATAAAACCTGATTACCGAAACCGTAACAACAAGGACAAAAATCTCATATTTTGAGATATTTTTCCTAAAAAATTTTAGATTCTGAGACATTTTTCCAAAAGAAAAAGTTTCAGATTCTGAAAAATTTTTTTCTATAAAAAATTCTCACATTCTGAGACATCTTTCCTATAGAAAAAGTCGCAGATACTGAGACTATTTTATCGGTTTTTTAGTTTCGTTGAAAAAAAATTTCCAAACGATTTATAGACAAAATTTTTTTTTATATGATCTCAATAACAAATTTTTTCGATGACTTGTTAAAAGCGTGTCATAAACTGTGTTTATTAAAAATTTTTACATAATTATATTTGCTTGTCAATAAGTATAATTATCTCCATATCAAACACACAATTTTGCTACAAATTTTCCTTAATTTTATTATGAAAAAAACAAAATAAAATTTATAAATTGCCATCATTAATCGCACACTTCCAACTAAGTCTGTGACTTTTTGATTAAGGTGGTTAGAAATTACAAAAGTTAGAAATTTAAAATAAGGTCGGCAAACTAAAACAACAAATCATTTTTCTCTGATTACTACGACAACCGTTATTGTATTTCTGAAGTTTTTTTTAAACATCTGTCGTTATCGTTAGATTACTTTCAGCAAGTTTCCTTAAAAGCATTTAGAAAATTTTGAAATGCAAATGGAAATTTTTAAAATACAAATGGAATTTTCTGAAAAGTATTTAAAAAATTTTGAAACACAAATGAAAATTTTGAAATAATTGGAAATTTTTGAATTATAAATGGAAATTTATGAAGTATAACTGGACATTTTCAAATTATATTTGGAATTGTTTGAAATAGAAAATAACACCGTGAACCGGATGATATACATCTGAAAGTATATAGTAGATCAAATAAAACTGCAATTACAGTTTTTCATTACGTGATCCTGTTTCCTTTTAAAAGGACTTCAAAGTTTTAAAGGATACATTTTGTAAAATATTTTTGAAATATTTGCACTTGTCCTAGGATGCCACTGCACTCAAAAAAATACGTTAGTAGATTTACTAATTTTTTTTTGCTAACGCTAGTTAGCTAACTTTTAGCAAATTTTTAGTTGAGATTAGCATGTTAGCAAAAAATTCTTGTAAACTTCATTTACCACATTAGCAATTTTAAACAAACTTTGAACTAATTTCTTTTGCTAAATTTGAAATTGAGTTGACTACATTTTTACAAGATTTTTTGCTAATATTAGCAAAATAAATGGTAAATTTTTTTTTATTTTCAGAAAACTTAAAATGGCGCTATCTCGGAAACTAAGCCAGATAGAGCAAAATGGAGGCCATTTTTGGTTCTTAGAATCTCCATAGTATCGCCGGTCCTCTTTACATGTGGGGACCCTAATGGGCCCTAACTTTGGATCCAAAAAAGTTAGCATTCCCGAAAATTTTAAAATGCTCATATCTCGGTAAATATTGCCGACACAATAAAAAGTCCAAAAGCGTTTTTGTAGCTCTCAACACGTAGAACAAGACCGCGAAATAGTCAAAAGCTCTCCGAGTAATATTTTTGAAGTTATCAAGTTTTTTAATTCTCAAGACCCCAGTGGTCCCCTATAATCACGTATCTCAAAAACTAAGCAAGGTAGAGCGAAACGGACACAAATTTTGGATCAAAAACTATGACGATTTTTAAGGAACCCAACTAGGTCTAGGCCCATCGTGGTCTGGACCTATCGGGTCCGAAACCAATGGGGTCCTCAGATGTGTATAAACTAAGTTAAAAAAAAAAAATATATTTAGTTAACTAATTATTGGCAAAACATTTTTGCTAACTTTAGCAAAAAAATTGTGGGTTCAAAATCAGCAAATTTTCTTGTAGGTTTACAAGCTTTTTTTGCTAACATTACAGTTTTTTTTTTTTTGAGTGTGGTGATGGCAAATGAAAGAGGAGGATCTACCATAATTTTTCCATTTTTTTATTTTGCCGTATCATGATACAAGGATGTGAATAAAGTCGTTTGAAAACTTTATCAATATATTTTGAATGATATTGTAGGATAAAGTTTTGAAAGGACGTAACTTACCTCCTTTTTCTTGATATGTAAAAATAATAAAATAGGAAAATTAGGGGAGATTCTCTTCTTTTATTTGCAATCACTAGTGGCATCCTAGGACAAGTACAAATATTAAAAAAATATTTTATAAAATTTAATCCTCTAAAACTTTCAAGTCCTTTTAAAAGAAAACAGGAGCACGAAATGAAAAACTGTAAATGCAGTTTTACTACATTTAGTCTCTAGTTTAAAACGTATTTTACGCAGGACAACACTTTTTTTGCCCGGGTTCTGGTAGCTAATTTAGCGTAAATGGGGTTCGCTGATTTTAAATCTGGCAACCGGTTTTTCGGGTCAGCTCTAGTTTCCGAGATATAGCTTAAGGAAAAAAAAATAGGCTATCTTTGGCATTTTTGTGAGTCTGTATTTACCAACACTGGTCTTGCATCAAAAAAGTGAAAGACGATTTTTGGTATTTCGGATCTGTTAATTCCAAAAATACTTTTTTTGAGTCATTATTAGTTTTTGATATATCGCTAAAAAAAAAATTTCAAATTGTCATGTAGGTCCTTCTCAAATTTGTCCACTGTTCATCACTTTGCTAGAGTTTGAGGACACGATTTAGACTTAATAAGGCACTCATATTTCAAAAATGCTTTTAGTTTTATCGTTTCAGCTTAAGTTTAAGAGTTATACATCAACGATATAACACATATTTGTTTATCATATAACTGAACAATTTTATCTTTTTATCAGTATTCGCTAGAGTTGTCAGTCGATTAAGAATAATTCGATTAATCGATCAAACAAAACCCAACTCTTGTTCGAATAATTCAAAAATGACGATTTTCGAATAACGAATAAATCGAATAATTAATGTCGATTAATCGAACAATTTTTTTTAATTAAAAAATTAAATAAATGCTTAGAATTTGATTTATTCTCATAAATTTTGAAAGATTTTATACAAAATGTAGGAAAGTTAAAATATATTGTAGCCATAGCCCTGGATAGCACATCCATTATAGAATTAGAGGGAGTTATCAAGTTTTTAATAAATAATTTAGAAAAAATTAATAATTCTTTTGCATCAGACTTACTAAAACGTATTAAAATTCTTAGAAATCAGAATTAATGAGAGACGTATAAGAGTGTTAAATACGTTAATAATTTTTCTAAATTCTGGAAATTTTCCGAGCAATGAAAGTTTCTTAAAATATTCTCCAAAAAGCGAAACAAAAGAATATGCAAATGAATTATACTCCAGATTATTTTATGTTGAAAGTAATCACAATAATTCAGATAAAAGTATTGAAATAGAGGAAGTTATTAGTAATGAAAATAATAATCTTTTATGCGAGTTAAATAATTCAATTCAAAGTATTAAAAATTCAGAAAATAAAAAGGACTTTAGCGATATATCAGACGATATGGTATATTTGGAAAAATCTGAAAAAAGAACAGAAAAAATAGATAAACTTTTTTATGCTCTTCTTACTATATCACCTACTTCAACAATTAGCGAAAGAGTGTTTTCAAAATCTAATTTAATAAAACCAAAAATCGTTTGAAAGTAAAAAAATTAAGTTAACTTTTATAATAATTTTTTTATTCGTTATTCTCTTCGATTAATCGAATAAATTTTGATCTTTAATCGTTTGATCGAACGAGGAATAACAATTATTTGAATTATTCGAACAAAGTTGAAAGTCGAATAATTGACAACTCTAGTATTCGCTTAACAAATTCAGACATTTGCAAAGGGTTTGTGAATTGATTTTGACTATGGCAAGACCCGTGTTTTAAGAATTGCTGTTAACTTTTCCGAGACAGCTCTATTTTACGAAAAATGTTACAACAAAGTATTGCACTATGTGCACCAACGATTTTCCTAATTTTTCTTTCGTTATAACTCGAAAACTAAAGCTGTCAGAAATAAGTTATTACCAGTTCTGGAATCCTCGCATCAAATATAGTTAATTTTGTGTTCAAAACTGGTACTCTTGGAAATTATAGCCAAGCAAAGTTCGTAAAATTCGAATTTTTCGACTTTTTAACAGCGATTTGCTCGCGAACGCGAGCTGATGAAAAAAATTGGAAAATAGATTCGGAATCAGCACACTTATGTCCATATAAAACAGCTGTCAAAAGTCAGGCAAATTAAAAAAAGTTCAAATTTTGTCACCTTGTGTTAACGACTTCGTGTTTAACGACTTTTTTTTTATTTTTGAAATATAATTAGAAATTTTTGAAATATAATTGGAAATTTTTCAAATATAATTTGTATTTTCTGCAATAAAATAGGAAATGGTGTAGTTATGTTCCAACAGTAGATATGTACAAATTTAAAATTGTTTATGTTTTTCGAACCATCCTAATATATTTAATTTCTAATAAACAAAATATTTACAAGTTAAACGCATAAAAACAAAGATAACGTAGGCGTCTCCACACCCTGTCTGCTAACAAGTGATTTGTATGGAAAAGAGCTCTTTTTTTTTGGATAATACAAAATTTGAACTACACATCTATTTTATACTGCTATATTTGATCTCAATAAGGTGCGTAAAAAGTACCTCCTCCCTTTCAAATTTGTACTACTGCTGCTGCCAAATGAAGTTAATGACAAAAATTGTTTGTCACTGATCGTGATCGTATCTGTCAGGCATTTTGACGTTTTTGACTGTCAAACTTTAATGTTTACTTTTCACACTACTCGTGTCTGTGAATGTGTCTGTATGTTAACGTCACTCTCAGGGTGTCTATGAATTATTTATTTATTTGTAATAAATTTGACACTTGCAAATTGATTTTATTTTTATTACAAGCATATCGAATCAATTAATATTTACGTAGAAATACTTTAAGACATTTTAAAGATTTTTTTTTATTTCATTTTGGTTCTCAAAAGATCAATATTTTATTTGTAAACAAAAACAAAATTGACAGATGGACGAGACACACAGTGGTAGATACATATGAACAGACTTACTTATAAATATGAATACGAGCAGATGAAATAAAAATCAATGTTGCCAAGGTAAATAGAATGATAAAAGCGGATATATTTTGTATGACACACGTGGATAAATAAGAATCTGTTAAATGAAGATTAATAAAAAAATTAAATAAATTTGAAAGATTATTGACTTTTATAGATTTTTTATTATTTAATTTTTATTATTCATTCATATTATTTAATTTAATTTCACATACAGAACTGTGATTAATTCAATTGTTTATTGAACTCTTAAAAGTCGGCATAAACGAATTCAATGTTCAATACAGTATTAAAAATTCAAATGCTCGTAATTATTTTTATATTGCCTGAAATAATTTAAAAAAAATGTTTAATTACTTTTAAAAAGTAAATTATTTAGGGGAACCGTAAGTCATAAATATCCAACAAAATAATTTTTTTTTTAATTCGTAAATATTGAGTACCGTTCTGAAAATTGTCATAAAAGTTGTTAGGTCGACCAACCACCTGTTTCGTAACGTATCTTGCTTGATTAATCTACCTTAGTTTTGTACATATTTACAATTTTAAAAACTGTTTTTTTTTTTAATTTGGTGAAAAATCCATTTTTTTTATTCAATATCTGCCAAATGTGTCTAGACATATCCTTAGGACATTATTGTGACACATGTTTTATTGTAAATTATGAACATCGGACCACAGTGGACGGCACAGTGTTAACAATTAATTTTTATTCAAATATTCATTAAAAAAATGTAAACTTTAAATAAAGCCTA
This sequence comes from Pegoplata infirma, assembly GCA_963921195.1. Taxonomy (NCBI): domain Eukaryota; kingdom Metazoa; phylum Arthropoda; class Insecta; order Diptera; family Anthomyiidae; genus Pegoplata; species Pegoplata infirma. The sequence goes on along the minus strand of OY992537.1, from coordinate 3,235,066 downwards.
CAGATTTCTCATATGTATCAATTTCAGAGTATTTTCTTCAGATTTTGTTGGCTGATTGAAAAAATAAATTTATTTTTAGGGCAGTCTTTTCTAATTTAGAAATTTAGAAAATTACAAAATTTTTAGAACTTTCCCACACAAATCGCAAACTTTTAAAAAATTAGAATTACTAAATTTTCATAAGAAATTTAGTGGCGTATTATTAATATTAATTTCATATAAAACTGCAGTATCACTCATACGTAACCTGACCAACTGCTTTTGACTGAAAAGCGGGATCGAAAGGTTGAAAAAGCGGGATTTTGATCTACAAAGCGGAATTTTTTTTTTTAAAGTGAAATTTACCTTGAACGAACCCACGAATACCCTCCAAAATGCAAAAAATGTAATTTTTTTTATGTAAAAAAATGCATAAGAACTTTGACTAGAAAAATTTTATTTTGATTACGTCAGCAAACATTGTCTCTAGTTTAAGGAATTTTTTTACCAACCTTGGGATAAAATATTTAAGAAACAAAAAAAATTGTATATGAAAAAATAAAATTAAATTAGAGTCGTAGACTGAATCTAATAACTTTTCTTATCATTTTCTAAGAGAAAGTAAATCTCATATATTTTTTATAGAAAAATGTTTCAGAACTCGAGACTTTGTCTTTAGAAAATATTTAGATACTTATTTGACTCAGAATGTAAGAATATTTTGAAAGAAATGTTATTTAAAATTTTAAGAATTCTTCTGTAAGAAAAATGTTTAAGAATCTTATAAATTTTTTATAGAAAAAATCCATTGGCAACTGTTAATTTGCTTAGAATAAAATATTTTAATAACAAACAGAAATGGCATACGCCGATAAAAACACTAAAATACAGAATTGACAAAAATATATGAAAATATATGTAGCCCCACGGGCAAGTAGTCTCAAATATATGCACTCATCTTTAACGTGTATGAACAAATAATTCAGCGCTAAAATTTTAATGTGCAAAAACGAGACAAAGAGAAATTAAGGAATGTTGTTGTTTCTAAGGATCGTAATATTGTTTGTGTAAAATAAAAATCTTCTGTTGACGTCACACACATGACATCTGTAATGAATTACGAACCAACTTCTGTTAGTTTGTCAAGGAGAGCTATAGCCTAGATGGTTAAGTGCCAGCTTTGCAAACTGATGGAAAAATTTCATGAACGTGGGTTCGATTCCAATCAGAGTCAACTCTGTTGACGAAAAAACATATAGAAACAACAGTCTTACAAAAATCAAACAATTTAAATTCAATGTAATGTTCTCCACTGAAGACGTAGAGGTGGCTACAGAAACCATGGTCGGGAATAAATCCACATTAAAAATAATCTTTAGAAATACAATGTTTTCGTCTTCAATCACAAACCCTTTATAACAAACAGAAATGGCATACGCCGATAAAAACACTAAAAAATATTTAAGAGTCTGACAAGAATTTTTTTGAAAAAAAAAAATCTAAAATCGGATACTTGTTCTACAGGAAAACGTTTCAGAATGTGATAGTTTTTTTTTATGAGAAATATATTTCAGAATCTTAGAATTTATTATATGGAAAAATTGATTTTTCCTTTTAAAATAATATTTTAGAATCAGAGAATATTTCTATAGGAAGAGTTTTTCAAAAGCTATGATTTTTTCCAACAAGAAAAATGTTTTGGAATTTTTCTGTAGAAAATTATATCAGAATCTAAGTTTTTTTTGTATGAAAAATCTACCAGAATCTAAAAATATTTCTGTTGAGAAATTTTATAAAGGAAGTGCGTCTTTGAGTCTGTAAATTTTTCTTTTGAAATTGCGTCTTAAATTTTTCTTTAGAAAAATGCCTTAGAACCTAATAATTTTTCTTATGAAATTATCTTAGAAAACATTGGAACTTTAAAAATTTACCTTCTTATCCCCCTTCTCAAATATTTCTATCGAAAAGTGACCCTTGAAAAAATCGGTTGGATCTGATTTAATCTGTTTGGATCTAAAAAATATAATTTTATATGATCAGGTCTTTTTGATCCGACGTTTTTCCACAATTTCAGGATCTGATCAGATTCAATTACGGATCAGATCTACCAGAGTTTGAAATTGGAGACAAATTTCGTATCTAGTAGATCTTATCCGATACAAATGGCATCATTCGATTTTTACAAATCAGACCAGATCTAATTAATTTTTTTCACGGGGCTATAAAATTTAAGAATTTATTGTTATAAAAGGGTATCAGATTTTTTTCAAGGAAGAATTTTTTAGAAACCGATCATTTTTGAGATTCTGAGATTTTTCTTTCATGAAAAATGTTTCAGCATCTGAGGATTTTTGTATACAAAAAACATTCTTAGAACCCGAGTAAAAATTTTTATATGATACAATATATAATGATATGTAACACAATATATATTTATACGCAATTTGATCCGAATAATGGTGGATGTTTTTGCATTAAAAAAGATCAACTTGCATACAATATGATTTGATTTCATCCGAGTTTTGACCAGACATTGCCATATATTAGTGGATCTAATTAGAACTTATTGCATAAAAACATGTAAAATCCTGGTGTTTTTTGGTTTGGGTTGAGATACACCACAGGTCAACGATACATTCACCAAACATATAAAAATGTTCGGGTACGCTTCGAACCAGATAGGTGATATACATAACCCTAACAAGGAAATGTTTAGGAACATTTTAAAAAGTTTCTTATACTTTGCCTTAAAAACTTAGAAAATTGTTGGTTAAATGGAAACATATAGTGTTATATATGGAACAGAATAGGATATATATAATTTTATATTAAATTATACAGAAAAACAAATTTTGTATTGAGCCTCATATTATTAAATATAATTATATCAACCGTAAGCCTTTTAATCCGAATCATGATTAAAGCCCTGAACAGAACAAGCCCGGCACGACTTTTTCCATACGATTTGACAGTTAAAAACCGTGACCGGCACGGCAAAAAATTAAAACTTATTTTATTTGTTCTCCGGATTCTCTCAATCTCCCTCCCTCTCACACTCCAGGGTTGCCGCATTTTCACAACAATTTTTAATTTTTTCATTCACAATGGTGTAACAAACGTACAGTAGTGCCAACTTAATCACATTGACTATGTGACAAGCGATTTTTTTCCGTAAAATTACTCTATTTTTTTTAAAAGTTGGCACCACTGAACAAACAAATGACATTTTTTGCCGTCGCCGTCCCCCGTCATTGTTTTGGGCCTATATTCTCCGGCAACGGCAACCGTCCCCCGTGCCGTGCTTGTTCTGTTTCTACCTTAAATTATATATAAATACATATGACTGCATTTAAAAAATTTAGAAAACAGCTCACGGGATATATGATCATATATGATTCGTTAGGTTTGTATCAAGTCATATATTGTTATATATGTTTATTTTTAATCTAAGAATTAGCAAACATGTATTTAAGTTTAATACTTTTTTATTGAAAGCTTTTTTTTTTTGAATATTCGAAGTATCACAACCCGAGTAAAAATTTTTATATGATACAATATATAATGATATGTAACACAATATATATTTATACGCAATTTGATCCGAATAATGGTGGATGTTTTTGCATTAAAAAAGATCAACTTGTATAAAATATGATTTGATTTCATCCGAGTTTTGACCAGACATTGCCATATATTAGTGGATCTAATTAGAACTTATTGCATAAAAACATGTAAAATCCTGGTGTTTTTTGGTTTGGGTTGAGATACACCACAGGTCAACGATACATTCACCAAACATATAAAAATGTTCGGGTACGCTTCGAACCAGATAGGTGATATACATAACCCTAACAAGGAAATGTTTAGGAACATTTTAAAAAGTTTCTTATACTTTGCCTTAAAAACTTAGAAAATTGTTGGTTAAATGGAAACATATAGTGTTATATATGGAACAGAATAGGATATATATAATTTTATATTAAATTATACAGAAAAACAAATTTTGTATTGAGCCTCATATTATTAAATATAATTATATCAACCGTAAGCCTTTTAATCCGAATCATGATTAAATTATATATAAATACATATGACTGCATTTAAAAAATTTAGAAAACAGCTCACGGGATATATGATCATATATGATTCGTTAGGTTTGTATTAAGTCATATATTGTTATATATGTTTATTTTTACTCGGGAATGAAAACATTTTATGTAAAAATTTCATTTTAATTTATTTTTGATTTAAATCAGTCCAGTAGGGTTCTCTTGTGAACAGTTTTTTTTTTGAGTAAACAAAATTTTTCTTAAAATTTTCTTATACGGTAAGAAATAGTTAATATGTTCAAAAATATATTTCTCAAAATATTATTAAAATAACCTAAAAATTGTACTTTGCTATTCCAAATGTCAAAAAGCGGGATAAAGCGGGATGAAGCGGGACTTTTGTTTAAAAAGCGGTGTCGGAAATCAAGGCGGGATGAGACATCCAAAAGCGGGATGATTGGTCAGGTTACTCATACATCTCAAAACTTGTAATAATGCGTAATTTCGAAATATGTACATATTTAATTATTTGAAAGTACTCGTGATTTGATATTTTTTATCCAAAATTATTCTTCTATCAAAAATTCTTTCTTTTAAATCAAAATCAAAAATAATTTTTCGACAAAACTTTTTGTCAAAAATTGTCCACTGTCAATTTTTTTTCATATTTTATTATGGATCTAAGATAACTGAATAAATAAATTGTTTGAAAATTGTATCTACTAAATCATATTGTACAACCACATACCCACATACATAAAATGTTAGTACTCGTACAACACAGTGCTATTTTTATATTGACAATAAATTTTCCACAATAATAAAATAAAAACGAAATATTGCTACAAATGATCACTTTAAATTACAATTGACCACTAAAAGTCAATTTAACAAAACCACACCTCCACAGGAGTTCCAATTCATATATTATGTATGTTCCATACAGGCAGCACAATATGATTAAAAATTTTAAATGGGCCAGAAAAAAAAAATATTTTTGAATTTAAAAATTCTAACTTAAAGTATTTAAAATAAATGTTAAAACTCAGATTCTATTGGGCCCAACCAAAAAAAGTAATAAACATAAGTTTGAAATCGATTTTAGAGATCCAACTCTAAAACTTGTTTAAAGGATGTCAAGTTTAAAATCTATTTTTTTGTTAAATAAAAATCTTTAAAATAAAATAATAATATCTCTTTTGGTAAGGCCCATTGATATTCAACCTCCAACTATAATTTGTAATAATTTTTTTTTATTACAAAAAAAAAATCATAAAAATTATATAAAATATCCTTAGACAAAATACTCATTCGTTTTCAAATGTATCTGCATTCAAGATTAATTTCTATGTTCACATTAAGTGTTTATAATCTCCACTAAATCACTTGGTATTAAACTCAACTAGTTTTTCAAATGCTGTTTTTTAATCAGTCGATCGAAGTTTTTTTTAACACCATATTGTGTGGAGACATTTTTTGTTTGGTAATTTATTAAAATAAATTATCAATTTGCGGCATTTAGTTGTTAATGGAAATTTGTTGAAATTACCCAGCAAAAACATGGTAATGAGTTGTGAAAAGTAATCATTACCAAGTACATTATTTATAATGAGTACCCATTACCATTAACATTATTTTAAGCCAAAAAGTAACTACTTCTCAGTAATATGTTATAAAAGCACCTCTAAGTAATAATATCTTCTTGCACTTGCAGTTATTAACCTTTACAATTCAATAAACTTAAAAAGTACTTAAAAACTTAATAAAAATTACGCAATTTTTGAGTTTTAGTAAAAACAAGTTAAGTTTTAAAAGTTTTAATTAACTAATTATTTTACTTCTTATTGGTAATGGGTGTTTACTCCTTATTTGTAATCCGAGGCAGTAACTACTTATTTATCTCCATACTCTTCACTAGTTATTTTTGTCTCACGCCCTTGTTAAAATAATTAGTGTTTCATTCAATAAGTAACTACTGATTAACATCTGTTTCGGATTACAAAACCCATTACTAGTAATGCCAATTTTTGCTGGGTATATTTAATGATTTAGTTTTATTATAATTTTTAATATTTGACTTTTATTCATGTATGTAAGCCATTTTAGGAAGTAATTTATTGAATTTTTATTGAAGGTTTAATGTTGTTTTCATTATTTTATTATTATTTTTAATAAAAATAAAAAAACAATTTAAAATAGAACAGTCTATTATACATTTTTTTATTATTTGAAACAAAATTTTGTTATCATAAACTGCACCCTAGAAACAAAATATTGTTAAATACAGTGGTCGTAGTGCGAAAATAATATACATCGGATTATAGAATTCAATATTTTTTAACTTACACCCTGATGATGGCGTTCTCATAAATATCCTTACAAAGAAAGTACAGCAACAAAAGTACTTGTTTTGTTAAGTAATTTATTATGGGGAAAATAATATGACCTCGAACTAGAATAAACTATTTTTCATTGCTTAATAAAAATAGTCGAACAACTAATTTTTATTTTTCAAAAATATTAAAACAATTCTAATAATCTACTTCTGTTTTTATTATATTTGTGTGTAGTACTAATCAAATTTCGAAATCCCTAGCAAAACTTTGGTAATGGGTAATGATTATATAACACATTACCAGGTAATGTATATAACTTATTTGTAGCATTATTTTATGATGTCTTACCAAACATTTGTTCCACAACGAATTATTTTCAAGTGAAAAATAATGCATTACTAATAATTTGCTACGTAATGCATGATTATTGGAAAAAATGTATTTCATATTTATTATTTCTAAACATTAAATCATGGATGACTTATATTTGGTTACATTATGTATTATTTGAAAGTTTGAAATAATGCATTATTTATAATTGGATGCATAATGAATTACAATAACATAATAAATAATTATTTTATAAAAAAATGCATAAGTTTAAACTAGAGATGGGCTCACGACAGGAAATTTCTAACGACACACACTCACGAGCATATTTTATCTTCTTACACTCACTTACAATTACGTGAGTAAATTTAATACAAAATTACTTTTTCACTACTCGTAACACCTTATATAATAACTTCTGATATGCTATATTATTTCATTTCTCGTAACCTATAAAATATCATATATTTTACACCTTACTCGTATTCTTCGTTATAAATTTATGACTTATTTTATACCTTACTGGTATTCTTTGTGATAATGTGGATGCATTACTTTGAGTCTCATCGCCTGTTAAAATCATCAATGCCGCAATGTATAAAATAAGAGATCCTATACCTTGTTTTATACCTTATTTGGTAACTAAGTTTTGCTGGGTCGCACTAGGTTGAAATAATTTAGGATATATAATGTTTGCACCACAAACGTATTACCACAATTTTAAGAAGTTAGGAAAATCCTATAAACGATTGTCAATAGATTCCTGAAAATTACGATCTTTTAAAAAAAAAAATTAAAAAGAATTTAAAATTTCATTAATAAAATAATAAAATATTATAAAATGTTTAAACTGCATTTGTGGTTTAATTTATTTTAACCCACTGTTCATCGATATGCGATAATATTTATGACTACACCAAACAAAGTTGTTTCAATTATTTATTTTTATCCCAAAGCGGTGTCTACAAGTATTAACCAATTAAGAGACAGTTTTTATGATTGGGTGCAAATTAAACTGGCATTCCATGTCGTGGAATTATATTCAAAACTTGCTAAAAAGAACTGTTATTTTTAGGTAATTCTAAGAAATATAATTAATTTTCTTCTGCAATATTCAATTGTTTTTGAAATAATATTTCAGGTTAAAATTTATTTAATAGATGACAACTAAATCAGTGAACACATTTTTATCGAAAATTCTCTTTCGAAAATATTGCAGATGGTAAATTTTAATTATAAGCCCTCGATATGTTACATATCGAATTATAGGTCTAGGACTCCATCCAACGGCATATGCAAGACTGTTTTTTCAGGTCCCAACAACAACAACAACAAAATTTTTGGTTGTTTTTTTCCGTGAGATTTGTGTTTTCCAATAAAAAAATATTTTTTTGTTGTTGTTGTTGGGCCCCCCCTCTGTATACGCCGATGACTCCATCTATACTAATCGTTTGGGCTGGAATTTCCATGCAAATTCATTTTTTTTGTCGATGTCTAAAACGTTGTCAATCAATTGTACTACTGAACATTTTTAAAAAACTTGATACGACTGGGACGTGACTTCATACAGTTAATTGCAATTGTTCTAGTGATCACAAATCTGGTCTCTAGACTTTTCCATAACATCAGATTTTTGAAAAAATAGAGGTCAAAGTTCAAAAAAATCAAAAAATCGCGTTTTCGGACATATTTGACAACTCATAGCGGAGGAACTCGATGTGATGACTTAAAAATAAGTCAAATGTAATCGTTGGAGCACCAATTGTCTTTTAATAAGGTCTTTTCAACCAAAAACTTTTTTTCGATACTAGAAAATAAGACATCATTGAAAGACAAAGTGTTAAGGCGACTTACTAAAGGAGTTCTGCATCTTAGAGGGTAATGTTTAAGCTTTGCCCTTGACTAATTTTGAAATCGCCATCACATCGGATTCATCCGCTATAAGTTGCCAAAAATTCCCAAAACTGTGCTTTTTTTTTAACTTTGACATAAATTTTCTCAAAAACCTGATGTGATGGAAAAGTTTGGAGACCGGATTTTTTACCAGCAGAACTATTGTAATCAAGTGTATAAGGTCGCGACCCAGTCGCATTTTCGATTTTTAGTAGTGTTACCTCTTCGAATCAATAAATTTGCATTAAAATGTCATCGAATATTTTGCATATTTCGGTTTTAAATGCATATTTTATGCGTATTTCCAACATTTAATAGCAAAAACAAAAATTATAAGCGGTATTCGCTCTTGGTAGTAAACAACCCTTGCAGACCTTTCAAAGCTTGCAGATATTGTACTACCCTAACCAGGAAAGGTTCGTACCCCACTATTTAATTTTCATATATAAACTTTGAGTAGCTGTATTTCGCCCAAATATTAACCGATTTTAATGCTTATACACTCATTTGAAAGGTAATTTTATTCCCTTCAAGAATCATTAATTAAAGATAATATTTTTAAAAAATTAGCTTTGTTAAAAAACAATAGCTTCATTTACTCAAAATTAACTACTTATTATTTTGACCATTTTAAGTTCGTACTGCATATAAAAGATTAGCAAATTTTTTGTGACGTAACCCTTGGATTAAATAACGGCTTTAATTCGATTATTTATCGAACTTATTAAAGTTTTACACTTACTAGTGGTGATGGAATCCCATAACTCATGTATTTTTACTTTCCATCCACAAATATGTGATTGGGAGTCGTTTTTAAGTGCCATTCATAATCGCCAACATCAAATCAATTGGATTTAAGTCCGGACATGATGAGGTATAGTTTAGGACACTAATTTTGTTTGATCTGAACCTTTTTTTGCTAATTTTAAAAATATGGACTCTTGTTGGAAGGTGATTCCCCAAAAGATATCACGTTTTCAACTGATTTCATTAGGGGTTGCCCTACCATATTTAATAGGACGGGCCGATTTGAATGGCCCAAAATAAACAAAAAACAAAATCTGCGAGAAATTCTAAGAAAATTTTCCCAAGATACCATTGGTCCAAATTCAAACCTTATACTCGGCCTATCGACATGAAGATTGATCTACTCTTCATAAGCAAAACAAAGCAGTATTTATGTAAATATCATTTTGGAGTCAAAACGCATCAATTCAAGAGAATACCTGGGACCAAAATAGGTTTTTCCTAATGTTTTTGATGTGTCAAATCCGATTATGACCTTTGGTACCATAGTCGTCGGTTGAATTAAGGTATTTTAACTAAATTATGATATTTACATAAATACTGCTTTGTTTTGCTTATGAAGAGTACATCAATCTTCATGTCGATAGGCGCAGTATAAGGTTTGAATTTGGACCAATGGTATCTTGGGAAAATTTTCTTAGAATTTCGCGTAGATTTTGTTTTTTTGTTTATTTTGGGCCATTCAAATCGGCATGTCCAATTAAATATGGTAGGGGAACCCCTAATGAAATCAGTTGAAAACGTGATATCTTTTGGGGAATCACCATCCAATAAGAGTCCATATTTTTAAAATCAGCAAAAAAAGGTTCGGAACAAACAAAATTAGTGTCCTAAACTATACCTCATCATGTCCGAACTTAAATCCGATTGATTTGGTGTCTTTACAGAAAACAATAATTTAAAAATAACGACTATAAGTCGCCCTAAGTGGCAATCAGTATCTTTGGAAAAATGGCAACACCTAACATTTGTGTCTAAAATATAGACCATGTCTGGCAATGTTTGCAAAAATAAGTACTTAGATCAGAATTGATGAAGGAGAGGAAGAAGAATAATGATTACTAAAAATAAGTTTATTTACATATAATTACAATAACAAACTCTTCTGTTAGAAAAAACAACAGCAACAACGACACTCGAATTGAAAAAATCAGATTTAGTTGATACTTGCTTAACAGCCTACTTGGCGTATCGGTCTAGAGTGATTGTACGTTACAAGCAGTTAATAGCAAAGTATTACAGATGAGGATGAGTTCAATCCTTGTCGGCTGCGATCTGTTAATAATTTTCACATATAGAGTTTTATTGACTATTAACTAAATAAACTTGACATTAAAAGTTTTTCTGAAGATTATTATAACTGGATAATATGAAACTAGTAAGAAACAAACCAGGATGTCTAAATTTTTAGAAAAATTAAAATTTTTCTTTCACACTTTTCTCAATTCAAAACCATATATAACAAATCAAAAAATTATAATACATAATTATAATTAGAGCCCGAGCTCGTCTGTCTTTACAGAAAACAATAATTTAAAAAGTAGTTAATTTTGAGTACATGAAGCTATTGTTTTGTAACAAAGCTAATTTTTTAAAAATATTATCTTCAATTAATGATTCTTGAAGGGAATAAAACTACCTTTCAAATGAGTGTATAAGCATTAAAATCGGTTAATAATTATGTGGTACGAAATAATGGGGTACGAACCTTTCCTGGTTTGGGTAGTATAAATACAAGAGTATTCAAGATAAAAATTGTACTTTGGTACTATTTCTATCATCTGAAATAATGGTTTTAAAACTTGAAATGTGAATTGTATGATCATTCAGTGGAAAACATCATTCTGGCAAAAGTAATTTTTAGAATGTTATAATGCTAAGAGGGTAAAAAAGTGTACATTAGTTGTTTTTCGATCTCCTGAAGTAATGGTCATAAAAAATATCCTCCGAAACAAAGCATCCTGAAAAAAGACTTTTAGATATTTTTGATTCTATGTACTTATCCAACAATTTCACTTGGATATTTTCTCGATTTCCTAAAATAATGGTCTGAAATTTTAAATATAGGATCACCCAGAAAAAAATCATTCTGGAAAAAGTTGTTGAAATTTCGATTCTAAGAAATCAAAAAGGATTTATATCTATAGGGATAAAGACGATATGGCACAGGGAACGAAATGGATTTTGTTTTTTTTCAAAATTCACTCAAATTTTTATTCACTTAATATTTTTTTCACTTAATTTATTTTTACTTAAACTTAATTATTCACAAATTTGTTTTTCACTCAATATATTTTCCAATTATTTTTTCACTCAGTTCCCAGCAGAAATTTTGCTGAACTGGCAGCAGCTTTTGGAAAAGAAACTTTAGTGAAGGAGCGCCTCTAAACCTGCTGAATTCATGCATGATTCTCTAAGGCGATGTCACACTTTAGAGCGCTAGTTGGATACACCGAAAAAGCGCTCTTAAGATGCTCTGAATTCACATCTCTTTAGAGCGCTGAAAAAATCGCTATAAAGATGCAGTGAATTCATGTATCTTTTTAGAGCTATTTAAGCAGAATAAAGATGAAGAACATTTGACTATTTCTAAAATACAAATTACAAAATATGAAATACAATTGACTATTTCTAAATTCAATTTGAAAATCTTATATCAAAGACTAACAAGACTTCCAACTCATTTTGTTTTGCTGTCAGAAGACCTAACTCTTTGAATGTATTTGAGTTAGGTCCTCTTTAGTATTGGTGCACCTAACTTTTTTCACCACATACACAGAGTTACTTTTCTTTATCAATATTTTTTTTGTTATGGAATTTTTTCGTAACAAAAAGTGGGAAAGCATAAAAATACCTTAAACACAATTGTTAGTACCCACATAAAATATTTGCAAAAAAAATTAAAGAAAAGACAAATTTAATTATAAAAATTATAGATTTTAATATCAACTCTGTATTCGTTTTTGATATTTACCACAACTATTTCACCACTAATAACTCCATAAATATTTTATTTGTTTATTTTCATTACAATTTTTTTAAATTCGGAAAAAAAAACTAAAAATAATTAAACGAATACATGTAATGCGATATAACACCTTACCATCAATAAAGTAGGAGCTTATGTGGCTTGTCATCCATCAGGAAGAGTTTCGATTACTATAAAATTGTTCCTGTACAAAAAGTCTTCGATACAGATCTTTTTCTCTAAAGAAAGTTTTAGATTCAAAGGACAATTTCTTAAAAAAAAACTCCTTAAATTTATAGTATTTGTTTCTATAAGTTTAATGAGTTTTTTTTATAAAAAGTCCTTTGAATGTGATGTCATTCAATAGAAAAAAGTCCTCACAATCTATAAGAAACATGTCTGAGAATCTGGAACTTTTCCCTGAGAAAAATGTCTCAGTATATGGTATTTTTTTGTAAGAAAAATGTCTTCGATATTAAGAATTTTTCTATACGAAAAGTGTCTCAGAATCTGAGACTTTTTCTATAGAAAAAGTGTCTCAGAATCTGAGACTTTTTCTATAGAAAAAGTGTCTCAGAATCTGAGACTTTTTCTATAGAAAAAGTGTCTCAGAATCTGAGACTTTTTCTGTATGAAAAATATCTCATAAACTGAGACTTTTTCTATAAGAAAAACATCTCAAAATCTGAGACTTTTTTCTATAAGAAAAATATCTCAGAATCTGAGACTTTCTATAAGAAAAATATCTCAGGATCTAAGACTTTTTCTGTATGAAAAATATCTCATAAACTGAGACTTTTTCTATAAGAAAAATATCTCAGAATCTGAGACTTTCTATAAGAAAAATATCTCAAAATCTGAGAATTTTTCTATAAGAAAAATATCTCAGAATCTGACCCTTTTTCTTTAAAAAAATATCTTAGAATCTGAAATTTTGTTAAAGAAAAATATCTCAGAATCTAAAAATCTTTCTATAAGAAAAATATCGCAGAATCTAAGATTTTTTCTACAAGAATACAAGAAAAATTTGTTTCAGAATCTGAGATTTTTTCTTTAAGAAAAATATCTCAGAATCTGGGATTTTTTTATAAGAAAAATATCTCCGAATCTAAAATTTAAAAAAAAAAAAAAATATCTCAGAATCTAAAAAATTTTCTATAAGAAAAATATCTCAGAATCTGATACTTTTTCTATAAGTAAAATACCTCAGAATCTGAAAAATTAGACCATCTAATTTTGTAAGATATATCTTTAAAATCTAATGGATTCACACTTAGAAACTGCTTTTAAGCTTGTTCCTAAAGAATAATAAATCTCAGTTTAATATTTATTTAAAAAACGAATGGGTGTTTTTGTTTTTGCAATATTTGCGATTTATTTAGGTAAATGTTTTTAATATAATTTTACATATATGTACGAGTAATTAGATTCTAATGATTTTTTCCGTTAAAAAGTCTCAGATTCTAAGACATTTTTCTTATAGAAAAAGTCTCAGATTCTGAGACATTTTTCCTATATAAGATTATGAAACACTTTTCCAATAGAAAAAATCTCAGGTTCTGAGACATTTTTCCTTAAGAAAAGGTGTTAGATTCTGGGACATTTTTCCTATAGAAAGTGTGTCAGATTCTGAGACATTTTTCCTACAGAAAAAGGTTCAGACCTTAAGACATTTTTTCTAAAGAAAGTCTCAGATCTGAGACTTTTTTTATAGGAAAAATGTTTCAGAATCTTATACTTTTTCTATAGGAAAAATGTCTCAGAATCTGAGACTTTTCTACAGGAAAAATGTCTCAGAATCTGAGACTTTTTCTATAGGAAAAATGTCTCAGAATCTGAGACTTTTCTACAGGAAAAATGTCTCAGAATCTGAGACTTTTTCTATAGGAAAAATGTCTCAGAATCTGAGACTTTTTCTATAGGAAAAATGTCTCAGAATCTGGAACTTTTTCTATAGGAAAAATGTCTCAGAATCTGAGACTTTTTCTATAGGAAAAATGTCTCAGAATCTGGGACTTTTTCTATAGGAAAATGTCTCAGAATCTGAGACTTTTTCTATAGGAAAAATGTCTCAGAATCTGAGACTTTTTCTATAGTAAAAATGTCTCAGAATCTGAGACTTTTTCTATAGGAAAAATGTCTCAGAATCTGAGACTTTTTCTATAGGAAAAATGTCTCAGAATCTGAGACTTTTTCTATAGGAAAAATGTCTCAGAATCTGAGACTTTTTCTATAGGAAAAATGTCTCAGAATCTGAGACTTTTTCTATAGGAAAAATGTCTCAGAATCTGAGACTTTTTCTATAGGAAAAATGTCTCAGAATCTGAGACTTTTTCTATAGGAAAAATGTCTCAGAATCTGAGACTTTTTCTATAGGAAAAATTTCTTAGAATCTGAGACTTTTTCTATAGGAGAAATTCTTAGAATCTGAGATTTTTTCTATAGGAAAAATATCTCAGAATCTGAGACTTTTTCTATAGGAAAAATATCTCAGAATCTGAGACTTTTTCTATAGGAAAAATATCTCAGAGTCTGAGACTTTTTCCATAAGAAAAATGTCTTAGAATCTGAGACTTTTTCTATAGGAACAATGTCTCAGAATCTGAGACTGTTTCTATAGGAGAAATATCTCAAAACCTGAGACTTTTTCTATAAGAATCTGAGCATTTTCTACAGAAAAAATGTTTCCGAATATAACATTTTTTTATTGGAAAATGTCTCAGAAGCTGAGACTTTTTCCATAGCATAATGTCTAAGAGTCTAAGACTTTTTTTTTATAGGAAAAACGTGTCAGAATCTGAGACTTTCTATAGGAAAAGTCTTAGGGCGGATTTTACAGTCAGCACTAAGTGGCGACTTAAACTAAGAAATTGCTTAAATCCAAAAAACTATTTTATAAAAACCACTTAAGAAAAACTTAAGTCATCTATTATCATGACTTAAGTTTTACTTAAGTAATTTATTTTGAATTGACAAAAAAAAAAATACAAAACAAAATTTAAACAATAATAAAAAAAAAAGAAAATTAAAAACCAAAATTATACGATTTCTGTTATTTTCCGTTAAAATCTTCCGCAATGGAAGTTGTGAGGACCAAAACAATCAAGAACTCCGCTAAAGTCATCATTGAAATTTACGCATCCCGCTTGACTTCGGAATTACACACCAACAAACGTGATATTTCTACCAAAACTTTGGATTAAGATTACCTGTTATTTTACCCATTTGATAGGACTTCTCCGCCACTATCCAATTCAAGGGGTGCCTATCAAATTGCGTGATATTTCCTTAAAAAAAAAATTAATAAAAATGTGTAAGATATTTGAGATTGGGAGATATAGGCCATCATAGGGGTAACATAACCGGCGATGTTATTTATCAAGGGTTCGTTGGAAATAATAAAAACCTTTGTTGGTGTGCAAATTCGCAGGCAATTGGGTGGATAATTTTTCAGCCTTAGCGGCTTGAACGTTTTGGTTCTAACAAGACATTCAGCAAAAGATTTCAATGAAAAAGAACACCAATTGTGTGATTATTTGATGTATGTGATGAAGTTTGAATTGCCCGAAATATGGATCCCAGACCCCCGTTTGAATATACCGATCGACTGTTCGCCCGTCTGTCTGTTTGTCCATGCTGTAAAAATCTCCTTGAAAGGGTTGCTGTTATTTACAGCAATGAAAAAGAATGCCTTTTTTTGTTTTGATCGAATCATGGAATCAAGTTTTAGAGTGCCGGAGATTGCCTATCAAATAGGTAACATAATCGGCAATCTTATCCCTACAAGTTTTGGTGGAAATAACAGAAACCTTTTCACGGAGACGTTTGTTGGTGTGCAAATCCGAAATCAAGCGGGTGGAGAATTTTTCAATAACGACATTAGCGGCGTTCTTGTTATGGTTTTAACAATACCCACGACGGAAAATTTTAAAGGAAAAGAACACCTTTTTGGGAATTTTTTGGTTTTTTAATTTTTGTTTTGTATATTTTTAATAATATTTTATTTTTTGGTATTCTTTTTGAATTGTCAAATCAAAATAAATACCTTGTGTTACCATATTTTTAGCATTTTTTCTTTTTAACTTAAGTACAAACTGTAAAATGGAATTTAACTTAAGTAATAAAAATTACTTAAATAAATCTTAACTAAGATTTCACTTAAGTTTGAACTTAGTTTGGACTGTAAAATCCGCCCTTAGACTCTAAGCCTCAGCTTCTAAGGCATTTTTCCAATAGCAAGTTCTTAGATTCCGAAACATTTTTTTTGTAGAAAAATGGCTCAGATAAACATCTTTCCTATAGAAAAAGTCATAGATTCTTTAACATTTTTCCTATAAAAAAGTCTCAGATTCTAAGAAATTTTTCCGAAAGGAAAAGTCTCCGAATCTGGGAAAATTTTTCCATAGACATTTTTCTTATAGAAAGTCTCAGATTCATAGAAATTTTTCCGGTAGAAAAAGTCTCAAAAAAAAACATTGAACACCGTTGCAATAACTGATGCGAGCACAGGAACAGCGTTCCCCTGTATGCAAGTTTGCATTGTTTCAGGGACGAGGGTTTTCAGCAAATTATTGGCAGTACACCAAACCACAAGTCCAGAGAAAAATAGGCAACTGAAAGATACAATAGCTACAATACTAAAGATTAGAATTTAAACACAAAATAAATTAATAACAATAATTACCTTTAATTATGTTACTTGTACTATGTCCATTGCACATGTTTTCATCCCCTCTTTTGAACCGCAATCTGAAAAAAGACAATTGAAGTTTGAACTTTAATAATAGAAATTTATTAATTAGAGATCAAATTTATGTTAGATTTTATTATACTTACAAGTTTCTTGTGCAAAAAAACAAAACTCATCTGTAAATTCGATATTTTAGCTAAAAAAAGAAATAAACAAATATTTGTTTATATTTTTATTAGAAACGTCATATTTTTTTTATTTCACCACACTTTCCCAAATGTGTTGAAATACACAGTACCTGTATGTGTGAATTATTTTATTGAGGTTATGTAGAGTCGGAGGTCTTGTTAGTCTTTGTCTTATATACAATTGACTAATTTTGAAAACCAGTTGACTCCCTGCAAGCATTTGGAAGAAATATCGCCTAAGAGATCTAATTTCATTTAAAAAATTTCCAATTATATTTCGAAAATTTCAAATTATATTACAGAAACTTCCATTTATATTTCAGATTTTACCATTTATAACCAAAAAATGTTTAATTACATTTCAAAAATTTTCAATTATATTGGAAATTTTTGAAATATAATTTGATATTTTTAAATATAATTGGAGAGTCTAAAATATGATTGGACATTTTTTGTAACATAATTTGTATTTTCTGAAACTAAAGTGGAAATTTTTTTTTTTCATTTAAAATGTGTTAAAGGTGCTATGTTTGAAGCACTCTTTGCAGCGCTGATTAATGCGCTAATGATGCGGTGAAGTCATGTGGGTTTGTCCAAAACTCATGGTTTTTTATTCAAAAAGTGTTAAATATATTTAAAAGGAAAGCATGTGTGAAATTTTATCAAAATATTATTTTATATTTTAAGTTTTATATAAAAAATCTTAACAAAAAATTTTAATTTTTCTCCCTTACTTTTACTGCATCCTCAAGAGCGCTCTTTGGATGCGCTTCGGTATGCTATAAAAATATGCTGTGTCGCCAAAATCTCAAATTATTTTTGCTGGGTTGTTACACATCCCATTTATTAATTTTGATGCGCTGAACACAAATATCAAATAATTTTTAAAATCGTCAACGGTTTTCGAGACATTTGAAATTTGCAAAAAATTACAGTTTTTGCCTACGTTTAAGAAATTAGAAAAAAAAATCTCAAAATTTTAAACCTTTTATAGGACTCGGGTCTAGATACGAGATCGTGAGTGACTCTTCAATCACGCTCACGAAATAAGATTTTTTATCACGCACGAACATTTTTTTGGCTCATGTACGGTCACGTGAGTAGAAAAATTTGATCACGCTCACGATAAAACTACGTTCAAGAAATACTCACGAATTGAAAAATATTTATTTATTGAATATTTAACATATAATTACAAATCATATACTTAATTAACCTGACCAAGACGGCTGACAATGAACATTGTCTCGTTGTAGCGAAACAGACCAAGGCATATGGTGGAAATCAAACCCACGACCCCCTGAGTCAGGGGCCCTGACTCATTGGCTAGGACGTTACTAACTAGCCTACTATCGATGTTTTTAAGACGTTTTCTGGGAATGTGCATATAAATAATAAAACACAGATTTTTTAAAATCACGACAAATTCACGCAAGAATTTTACTCACGCACGAACACACCAGAACTTTTTTTATTTACTTACGCTCATGCACGCTCACGTAAGTATAAAAAAAAATTACCCACGATTCACGTGAATCACGTGGTTGTTGCGCTTCTCTACTTGAAACAATATTTTATTTAAACTTAATTTGAGCTAAATTCGATAATTTTAATCGCAGGCACCCTTGTATCAAATTTTTGGCATGTTAAATTCAAATATCAAAAAAATCCGAAATCGGGCAAGCGGTTTACGAGAGAAAATTTAAAAAAAAAAAACACTTTTTTCCATTGACTATTTCGTAGAGCTTGAGGCAAACTTTCACTTAAAAATAATTTGAGCGAAATGAGACTATTTTAACCCATGACGCCATTCGATCAAAGTTAAGAATTTTTGAAATTTCAGATTTTTTTTTGTTTTCGTGTTCAAAAGCGCCAAAATAATAAATTGTGTCGCAAGACTTTTTTTAAATTTCAAAAATTGAAAATTTTGATCGCCAGGCGCTCATATAGAACAAAAATGTTCCCAGACACTTGCAAAATCAAAAGTTTAAGAAAAAATGCAATTATTTTTTCCATTGGTAAGCATTACTTTTATACTTACTGGAAGCTTTGTTATCATGCATGCATTACTTTCAGTCTCTTCCCATGTTAAAATCATCGATGCTACAATGTCTAAAATAAAGGATACTATCTATGTATGTATTATTGTATACATTTTGTAATAAAAGTTTTGCTGGAATAGTACTTGTCCAGTACTTTTCTGCTTGCCATAACGATAATGCCAAGCATTGGCGCAGTCCGTATAACAAAAAGGGTTAAACTGAAACGTTTATATTTACGCATACATTATTATATCGTCGATATAATATATTATATCTTGTAAATGCCACATGCAACATAAAAGTATGTACTACACTCGTATCTTGAATGCATGAATTGCTTTAAAGAAAAAAAATGCTAATTAATTGTTTTAGTTTGTACAAAAAGTCTTTTTTGCTCTAACGCCGACAATTTCCATTTTTAAAGCAATAAACCAGCACAGAGGCATAAAAATAGCCTGCAGTGATTTGTAAATTGTAAAAATATGCAAACCAAAAATTTCCGCATTAAATTGCTAAGAATTGGAAAAAACGTTCTGAACGCATTTGCAAGCATGCCAATAGAATAAAAACTTAAAACTATGACATGTTCTTGGCTACTTTTATCGTCGTTGTTGTATTTTTTGTGTTCCTGACACAACCGTAGATAACTTTAAAAACTCTAACATTTGTATTAGAGTAAAACGTGTTGATATGCGCACGTTACATGTATGCCATGGAATTATTAAAATGTTTATCTCAACATTATGATCACTGGAAATGAAACTTTTGCTCAGGTGTTAAGGTGCTGCTGCTGTCACTATTGAAATAAAAAGATATTGAATACAAGTGCGTACACCCTCCTCTAATATCTTTGCACATATGTATGCAGTGGCATTTTTGGATTATTTCTTCAAGAATGCAACTTAATGTTCAACATAATGCAGCGATGTTTTTCTAAAACATTATTCTAAATAAACTCAGGTACAAATTAGAACCATATATGGATTGTGAGCATGCGCGTTGTTGTTTTAAACATTTGACATATGTGTGTATTAAAGTCGTCCACCAAAATGCCAGTACCTACAATGTTGTTTTTTGCTGAACACTGTAGTAATGTTTAACAGTCTAGAAAAAAAACTAAAAATCTGCAATGACTTGTTCTTTTTTTCGATATTTTTTTTAATTAATCGCAAGTGTGCAAGTTGTCAATTTAGTTGTAACAGATAAAAAATTTTCGACAGTTTACAATTACGTATTTATAAGGGCTGTAATGGATAAAAAACGAAACACACAATCTGCAAAAAAATTGCATATGCAATATTCTTGTCAATTGTACAAGGGAAAGAATTTTCCCTTGGAACCGTTCCACGCCTCGGCCGAACTAACTTTAACCTTAAGATGCGAACTCTCAAAACTTTCGCCAGAGCCGTTTTTGAAAAAATTGAGGTCAAACGTCAAAAAATTTACATTTTAAGCTTATCTCGAAAACTATGAGGGATATGAAAAACTGACTTAAGACAAAAATGATTCCTCGGAAAAAATGCAATATAGCTGCAAATTAACATTTTGCAATGTTTTTATTACCAAAAAATTGCACTTTTTAATTCCCAGCTAAAAACTTTGCGTTTTCTGCAAAAAAAAAAATAACGAATTGTAAATACCGCGACTAAAACTTCTTTATTCACTTACTTTCTTTAAATTTGTTACAAAAAAAAATATTTTGCAATATGAGTCATTCCACACCAAATGTCCAGCGAAAAATACATGTGTATCGTAAATTTCTGAATAGGCGTATGGATAGCCCTATATGAAATAGGGTGATTAGACCGGTTTTTCGAAACCGGTTTAAACCGGTTTTTTTGGGAATTGCAACGGTCGGTTTTTTTAAATCTTAACTATTCGAAAACCGGTTAGACCGGTTTTTTTACTGTCGAAACCCGGTTTTTTTTTAATCAACCTTTAAAAGCAGTTAAACTAGATTTTTCCAATTGTTTTTAAAAAATTTTCATTTGAATTTTAAAATTTCCATTGGTTTTTTAAATTTTTCATTTGTAATGTTTTTGGTTTTTTTCGAGAAAATCGCATTTAAATTTTGAATTTCATAAAAATTTTGTAATTTGCTTGTATTTTCTTATTTCAACATAGCGTATAAGTAACATTTATTTAAATATTAAATACTCATTCGCTACGTTGAAAGAATATAATACAAGCAAATTACAAAATTGTTATGAAATTTAATATTCAAATGCGATTTTCTCAAAAAATTTAATACCCGAGTAAAAATTTTTATATGATGCAATATATAATGATATATGACACAATATATATAAATACGCAATTTGATCCGAATAATGGTGGATGTTTTTGCATTAAAAAATATCTACTTGTACAAAATACGATTTGATTTCATCCGAGTTTTGACCAGACATTGCCTTATATTGGTGGATCTAATTAGATCTAATTGCACAAAAACACATAAAATCCTGGTGTTTTTTGGTTTGGGTTGAGATACACCACAGGTCAACGATACATTCACAAAACATATAATTTTCAAAAACAAAAAAATGTTTGGGTACGCTTCGAACCAGATCGGTGATATACATAACCCTAACAAGGAAATGTTTAGGAACATTTTAAAAAAATTTTTATAGTTTGCCTAAAAAACTTAAAATTTTTTTTTGTTAATTGGAAACATATATAGTTTTATATGGAACAGAATAAGCTATATATAATGTTATGTTAAATTATACAGAAAAACAAATTTTGTATTGACCCTCATATAATTTTATATAATTATACTTATCAACCGTATACCTTTTAATCCGAATCATGATTAAATTATATATTACTACATATGACTGCATTAAAAAAAATTAGAAAATATCTCAGGGATGTATAATCATATATAATTTATTATGTTTGTATCAAGTTATATATTGTAATATATGTTTATTTTTACTCGGGTAATAAAAAAAAAAAAAATAAAAAAAAAAGTTGGCGGATTTTTGATAAATTTAATTTTTTAAAAAAAAAATGGTAAATTTCAGAACGGGTTCTAAAAATTTCCACAAAAAAAATCGATAGCCCATACAAAACTATACAAGAATTAAAATTTTTGAGAGTATGGTGCATTCCGTTTTAATTTGATAAATATTTAAACAAGGTAACTCGACACAAATTTTATCATTTTTCCAATATTTGACCACGCATCCTAAGCCCAGTATTTAAAAAAATATAAAAACCAAAAACGCAATCTTCTTAGTTACATATAGGGCAATTCATACAACCTATTTAGAAGTTTACGGGACACATGTTTTTCTGTAGCGGGACATTTGGTGTGGAATGCCTCACATGTGTGCTTGATTAAAAGAGTTTATAAAGCGTCTGTGTTATTAATGCCCATTTTGTAGGATTTTTAACAATGATTTTAATTAGTGCGTTTAATTGGAAATAAAACTGGATTTTTGTCACATTAACAATATACATTGTTTATACAATTAAACACTTTGTTGAACTAATATTTCGTTGTAAACAATATGTTTAGTTACTTTTGATTTTATGGTATTTTTTTGTGTACAGTCCTTATTACGACGAACTTTTAAGAGCAACTAAATTGGGTATTGATTTCCAATGGCCTCTTGTACTACTTCCACTTTAATAGCAGATTTTTGATTTTCCTTGCACCCAGATTTAGGTGTGTTACACGCATTCAATGGATACTATTTATAATTTAGCAAATTTGTATGTGTCATGCATCTCAATTCCACAATTTTATGTGATCTCCATTAGTGAGAACTGCTGCTGCGTATTTAATTTTGGCTTATTTTCAAAGACGGAAGCCTATATATCGTTTATTTAGCATTACAGTTTATTATTTATAAGATGTAGATAGTTTTTATTTTATTTTTTATTTCTGAGAAAAAGATTTGATTATTAAAGTGGATTATAATGTTGTTAGTTTGGCATGGCTGCTCTATCTATAGCTTGTTACGAGTATATGTATAAAATTATCGTGAAAACTCGATATGAATTTAAATGATTTAAGTTAGTGTATGTATGAATCATGTTAAAGAAAAGTTTAAAATGTTGTTAATACAACATAATTTTGGGTATTTGACATATAGAATATACAAAAGTTACAAAACTTGTTGTGTTTACCCGAGTAAAAAAATTGATATGACACAATATATAATTTAATATGGGTTCGTGTCTATTTTGATATAATCTTATACGAAAAATGGTTTCATAAGATTTTATCGAATAATATCTAATAATATCAGTTTATATAACTTTATATCGACTTTGATACGAGTTTTGGTCTAATCCAATGATATAAATTTATATCCAATTATATTAAAATTTATACAATTTTATAAATCGGATGTTTTTTTTAGTTTTAAATAAAAAGTTGAAAAATTAAAATAATAAAAATAAGTTGTTCTTTGAAAAAAACTTAGAAAAATTTCAAAAAATGGAGTCGTGTTAAATTTTATATAAAACACTTAGAAAATATTTTCAAAAAAATGTGTCCTTGGAAAAAACTTAGAAAAATTTGAAAAAATGGAGTTATATAAAATTTTATATAAAACACTTAGAAAATATTTGCGATAAAAAAAATTTCCTTGAAAAAAAACTTATTGTTAGAAAAATTTAAAAAATGGAGTCATATAAAATTTTATATAAAACACTTTAAAAATGTTCGCGATAAAAACATGTGCTTGGAAAAAACTTAGAAAAATTAAAAAATAATGGAGGCATATAAAATTTTATATATAACACATAGAAATTTGGAATTATACATGGGACCAGATGTTACAACATATAGTTATGTATGGCGATATCTTAAAATAATCGCACATCAAAATTTATTATATAAATTTATCTCGCAATACATAGTGTCATACATGATCATATATGAAATAATATGACTATATGAAAGTATATAAGATCATATTAAATTATTTTTACTCGGGTAGAAAAAAAACTATTGAGAAAAACTGAAATTTATTAAATTAGCGGTTAATGACCAGGATTTTGAAAAAGAAATCATTTTCCACACTGACCGAACAACACAGCTGGCTTCTTACTTCGATTTAATGAAAAATAATATACAAACGCAAACATTATCACTGCAGTGATAAACTGTTTCTTAAAGGCATTTTTTTTTGAATTGAAGTTTCAAAATTTTTTTCAAAGGCTACTTATATAAAAGTCAAGAAAAGTATTAAATCTAATTCTGAGTTAAATTTGATAGCGGTTCTTTTCTTAGAAAATATTAACCATCTATCTCCCATTTTTAGGGATAATTTTAGTCCTTTTTTCAAAGCTCCTCATAGAAACCACTAAAATGTGCGTTAAAAGGGTTAAAATGTTATACAAAAAGTTTATACCCCCGAGTAAAAATTTTTACATGATGCAATATATAATGATATGTAACACAATATATATTTATACGCAATTTGATCCGAATAATGGTGGATGTTTTTGCATTAAAAAAGATCAACTTGTATAAAATATGATTTGATTTCATCCGAGTTTTGACCAGACATTGTCATATATTGGTGGATCTAATTAGATCTAATTGCATAAAAACATATAAAATCCTGGTGTTTTTTGGTTTGTTGAGATACACCACAGGTCAACGATACATTCACCAAACATATAATTTTCTAAAACAAAAAAATGTTTGGGTACGCTTCGAACCAGATAGGTGATATACGTAACCCTGACAAGGAAATGTTTAGGAACATTTTAAAAAGTTTCTTATACTTTGCCTAAAAAACTAGAAATTTTTTGGTTAATTTGAAACA
Organism: Pegoplata infirma; assembly: GCA_963921195.1. NCBI lineage: Eukaryota > Metazoa > Arthropoda > Insecta > Diptera > Anthomyiidae > Pegoplata > Pegoplata infirma. The sequence goes on along the minus strand of OY992537.1, from coordinate 3,209,995 downwards.
TATATATAGTTTTGTATGGAACAGAATAAGCTATATATAATGGAGTGTCCCTTATTTTGGAAATGTTGGAAATCTTGAGACGGTACCCGCTCATTTTTTTCCTTTTGACTTAAAAATAACTCAGGAAAAATTTTACGCCCCTAGGACCACGCCTTCCCTACGCGACGGGGCCTTAAAGAGCGGGGCCTAAAAAATCATTTTTCCATACAAACCAAAAAAATTTTTTTTTATTTTTAATTTTTTTGTTATTAATTATTATATTACTTGGTTTGCTTATTCACGACAAAAAATTTGATTTTGGAGGGATAAGTCTTTCAGCGCTAAAAAATTTTTCGCAAAAAAAAAAATTTGGGCGGCCGGGGTCCTACAGTAAAAAATTTTTAAAAAATATTTTTTTTTAGTTTTGACCAGCAACGGTTTTAGTTGCTATGTTGCTTTAAATGATATATATTCCAAAAAAAAAATTATTCATATCTGTGACATCTTTATCTTTTTCGAAAAAAAAATTTTGAGCCGTAGGAATCCTACGGTAAAAAATTTTTAAAAAATATTTTTTTTTAGTTTTGAAAAGCAATGGTTTTAGTTTTTATGTTGTTTTTAATGATATATATTCCAAAAAAAATATTATTCATATTTGTGACATTTTTATCGTGTATCGAAAAAAATCATCAATGCATTTTTTACCCTTTTTTAGAACACGATTAAGATGTCACAGATACAAAAAATATTTTTTTATGAATATATATCATTTAAAGCAACATAGCAGCTAAAACCGTTGCTGGTCAAAACTAAAAAAAAATATTTTTTAAAAATTTTTTACTGTAGGACCCCGGCGGCTCAAAATTTTTTTTTACGAAAAATTTTTTAGCGCTGAAAGACTTATCCCACCAAAATCAAATTTTTTGTTGTGAATAAGCAAACCAAGTAATATAATAAATAATAACAAAAAAATTAAAAATCAAAAAAAAAATTTTTTGGTTTGTATGGAAAAATGATTTTTTAGGCCCCGCTCTTTAAGGGCCCGTCGCGTAGGGAAGGCGTGGTCCTAGGGGCGTAAAATTTTTCCTGAGTTATTTTTAAGTCAAAAGGAAAAAAATGAGCGGGTACCGTCTCAAGATTTCCAACATTTCCAAAATAAGGGACACTCTAATATATAATTTTATGTTAAATTATACAGAAAAACAAATTTTGTATTGACCCTCATATAATTTTATATAATTATATCAACCGTACACCTTTTAATCCGAATCATGATTAAATTATATATAACTGCATATGATTGCATTTAAAAATTTAGAAAATATCCTACGGGATATATAATCATTAGGGCAAGTACTTTCATGCATCTAAAAATCGAAAATATGTGCCTATAATATGCATCTAAAAATCAAAAATATGCACTTAAAATTCGAAAAATATTCACTTAAAATTAAAAAATATGTATTAAAAATGAATTGCTTTTACTAAAAAATGGCTTTGTTAACATAAATTAGATTTTTTCAAATACTTTAATTCCCTCTACAATATTAAATAAATGACTTTTGAGTGGACTCAGTTCTTAATTGGAAAATATTTTTTTAATGACACATTTTGTGATAAAAAAATTTAAATGAACAAATTTTCTTTAGAAGTCAAAAACTATTTCTGGAAGAAATTTTATAAATAAACAAGTAGAAACTTTAAAATCGACTTGGACGAAAAAAAAATGTTTAAAAATGTTTACTAAAAATATTAAATTTGAAGTTAAATACATCTTTAGCAATTTTTGAAAAAAAAAAATATATATATTTTTTGGATGTAAAATTTTTTTGAGTTAAAAAAAATATTTGAGTCACAAAAATTATTAGTAAAATATTTTTGTGGCCAAAAATCTTTACTAAAACGTGTTAAGCGTTTTGTTCAACACGTGAATTCGGGATAAAACCAATCTTAGTTTCACGGATTTGTTCATAACTTCTTAACTACTGTGCAAATTTCTCTAAAATTCAATACCAATCTGACATGGAGAATAAATGTTTTTGTATAGGCTTTTCTGAGTCCATTTTCTGTAAGATATTTTTAGACTTAAAGCTTTATTTAAGAATCTAAATTTTTTCAAGAAACAAATTTTTATAAAAACTGTCTCAAAATATCATTTCTACCAGAAAATAATATTTTTTACAAGAAAGGGTGGATCGGTTTTAGATTATGTTTGTTAGATTAAATTTTTGAAATGATTTTTGAAAAAATGTTAATGAAAATTAAAAAAAGTGCAATTTATATGAAAATATGCAAAAATATGCATTTATACCAAAATATGCAAAAATATGCAACTACAAATTGATGCCATTTTATTGCAAATTTATTGATTTGGATAGATATTTAATTTATGTTATGTTTAGAGTGCGGAGTAAAAATATGCATTTTCATGAAAGTACTTGCCCTAATAATCATATATGATATATTATGTTTGTATCAAATTATATATTGTTATATATGTTTATTTTTACTCGGGCGGTTAAATTGTCCGAAATATAGTATAAAATTTGATAAAATTATGTATAAATTGATAAAAAATTATATATAATTACATCCGGAATTTGGTGGATATAATTTTATAAAATTGTATCAAATTATATATAATTTTATCAATTTATATATAATTTTATTCAACTTTTTGAAGAATTTAACCTCTATATATAATTTTATATAACTATATAGTTTAATATAATTTTATCAAATTATTTATAATTATATATAAACTCTTTTACTCGGGTATCCACACACAAAAAAATCAGACATGTGTTTTTCGAGAAAATCGCATTTGAATTTTATAATAATTTAGTAATTTGATTGAATTTTCTTCTTTCAACATAGCGTATGAGTAACGTTTATGGAAATATTTAATACTCATCCGCATTGTTGAGACAAGAAAATACATGCATATCACAAAATTGTTATAAAATTTAAAATTCAAATGCGATTTTCTCAAAAAAACGGAAAACACATGTCTGAATTTGTATTGGATAGACAAACATCAAAAAAAATTTAAAAAAATCGAAAATTTCAGAACGGTTTCTGAAAATTTAAAAAAAAAAAAATTAATCGAAGCCCATACAAAACTGTACATGAGTGTTAATGTTTGAGATTGTGGTGCTTTTCGTTTTAACTTGATAAATATTTAATAAGGCAATTCGACACAAATTTGACAATTTTTCCAATATTTGACCACGCCCAGTTTCTGAAAAATTTTAAAACCAAAAACGAAATTTTCTTAGTTCCATAAAGGGATATCCATGCAACCTATTCAGAAATTCATGGGACACATGTTTTCTGTAGCAGGACGTTTAGTGTGGAATGTTTTTCCATCAGAATCACTTATTATTTTACGTTTTTTCGTATTTAGAGCTGTGGGCTATAATACAAATTTGTCTTCACTCAATTTTGCTGGTGACTTTAGTGTTAATTTTTGTAAAACTTCAACTGGACTTTTTATAAAAGCTTAAAGTTGTAAACTTTTAATAAAATATTTAAATAACTGCATGAAAATTTATTGGATGATAAAGTTGGTACAATTTTGCTAGTTTGGTACATTTTTGGCACATTTTTAACCTTAACTGTCCAATGAAAGTACACAAGTAGTCTACGTCAATGAAACCTCTTTAATATATTTTGGGCAGTATCTCAATACTTTGGAAGTAACTGAAACGTTATAAAGCAATCCGAATCTGTGTATTTTTATATTTAGTACTAGCTGTCCCTGCAAACGTTTTGCCCGGAAATATCTTAATAGCTTTATCCCAGCGCCGCCTATCGGGTCTTTTCATACAAACACACTTTTTTATGACGAAACACACTTTCCGAAGTGGTGTCAAATTGTGATCACCAATTTTTTGTAAACAAAGAAAAGATTTAGTGTTCTTAGCTTTGTTTTTAACAGACCGCATCGACTATAAAAAAGTCGACAATGTATTGTCGCCCACTGTGTCAATCGGTCCAGATGTACTTGAGTATTATTACGTACCTGGAACAAAAGTTTTAAAATGAAACTCTAAATTTAATAACTTCTAAAAGTCCAGAATATTATTCTACATTAGTTTTTATAATATTTCTGTAAAAAATTTAAAATTTAAAAATTAAACTGGTACTCAAAAAAGATTTTCATTTACCATCTCCGATGCATTATCAAAAAATAAGCTTTTTTCATTCAAAAGCTTATTGAATTAAACGCAATATTTTAGCCGAACTTCACGAATATCCGAAAACTACCAGCTGGTTGTCTTCTTAATAAACAAACAACAATCGTGCATACATATGAACAAACATACATTTGTATGGACATTAGAGTGGCACTTAAAAATTAAATTTTCGAATTTCAAAATGCGCGGGTCGGAATATTGTGTAATTGCGTCTAAAAATGATTGTGTAAAAATTTTAGGAAAATCGAATAACTTTAACCCGTGCCGCTTTGAGGTCAAAGTTTCGGGTTTTTGGGGAAAAAGGACGATGATTTGAAAAAAAAAAATAAAAAAAGTTTTTATGAAATTAATTAAAATAAATTTTTTTTATTTAGCTTTTACTCAAAACTACTTGGAAAAAATTATGTCAACTTTGTATGACATCATTAACCCGCACAGAAAAAAATAAAAAAAAAATTTGAGTAAATTTTTAATACTATTGAGTAAAAAATTACTCAATTTTCCACCAGTAAACGATTTAATAGTATTGAGTAAACTTTTAATAAAAAATTATTAAATGCTTAATAAAAAATTTGAGTAAATTATTAATTCACACAATTAAATCTTTACTTAAAATTTTTTAATATTTTTAAGTAACTTTTTAATTGTGTCAAGTAAAAATTTACTCAAAATGTATCAAATTATTTTTTTAAAAAGTTTAAAAAGTTTCTAATTTTTTTTTTTCCAAAAAAATTGCTTTTACAAACTTTACCAAATATACTTATGTCTTCAAGACAAAGTAAAATTTTATAAAGATGATTTCAAACTTTCATATACATATACAAAAAACAATAAACTAAATGAGAATTCAAAACACCAAGAGAAAAAAAAATAAATAAAAAAAAATATTAAATTTGTATTAAATTATTTACTCAAATTTTATTTTAAATTTTTGAGTAAATTTTTAATTGCGTCAATTAAAAAATTACTCAAATTTTTTTTAAAAAATTAAACAAGTGATTACTCAAATTTGTTTCCTCCATATTTTTTTCTGTGCGTTTAAAATTTTAAGCTAAAAATTACCATGAATTTAGGGGGGTACTTCAAATGAGTATTTTCGATTTTCTAAAAATTTTATTAAACAAAATTTTTAAATTCAACATTTCTATACAAGTCCCTTATAAAAAACATCCTAAAGATTAAATATTAAAAAAATTGGGGATATACACCGACTCAATTTGTTTTTGGAGCCGTTTGATTTTTGTGGATTTCAAGGAAATTAGAATTTTGTGTAAATTTTTTTTGATGAAAATCGATTTTCGAATAAACTGACCAAATTTAAATTTTTTGTTGCTTCCTTTGATCAAATTAATTCAGATAAGAACTATTAACTTTATTAGACATCGTTAACCCATATTGGCAGGGGACAAATGTGTCCCAAGCAGCAAATTTAAAGTTTGTTTCTAGAATTTTAAGAATTTTATTGTTCCAAAATCATTTTGGTGGTCTATTACATACTAATTTATAGTGTCCGACCGAATATTTGGTTTCGGCATTGGCCAAAGAGCAGCACTCGGCCAGTATTCGGCTTCGGCTACATTTTTGGCCAAATATGGCCTTATACCGAATAATTATGTAAAACTTGTACGAACGTGTTAAAAAATGTTTTTGTGGAAAAACAAACACTAAAAAAAGTCTTGCACTCAAAAAAAAATTTTTACTCAAAACAGGTTTTACACTCGAAAAAATGTGCACTCAAAAAAAAAATTATTTTGACAAAAATTACTAAAAAAAAACATTTATGGATTCGGTCAAATTTAACTTTTTTATTTGTTTTTATTATTTAAATATATTTTGACCGAATCCATAAATGTTTTTTTTTTATTAATTTTTGTAAAAATAATTTTTTTTTGAGTGCACATTTTTTCGAGTGTGAAACCTGTTTTGAGTAAAAATTTTTTTTTGAGTGCAAGACTTTTTTTAGTGTTTGTTTTTCCACAAAAACATTTTTTAACACGTTCGTACAAGTTTTACATAATTATTCGGTATAAGGCCATATTTGGCCAAAAATGTAGCCGAAGCCGAATACTGGCCGAGTGCTGCTCTTTGGCCAATGCCGAAGCCAAATATTCGGTCGGACACTATAAATTAGTATGTAATAGACCACCAAAATGATTTTGGAACATAAAATTCTTAAAATTCTAGAAACAAACTTTAAATTTGCTGCTTGGGACACATTTGTCCCCTGCCAATATGGGTTAACGATGTCTAATAAAGTTAATAGTTCTTAACTGAATTAATTTGATCAAAAGAAGCAACAAAAAATTTAAATTTGGTCAGTTTATTCGAAAATCGATTTTCATCAAAAAAAATTTACACAAAATTCTAATTTCCTTGAAATCCACAAAAATCAAACGGCTCCAAAAACAAATTGAGTCGGTGTATATCCCCAATTTTTTTAATATTTAATCTTTAGGATGTTTTTTATAAGGGACTTGTATAGAAATGTTGAATTTAAAAATTTTGTTTAATAAAATTTTTAAAAAATCGAAAATACTCATTTGAAGTACCCCCCTAAATTCATGGTAATTTTTAGCTTAAAATTTTAAACGGGTTAATGATGTCATACAAAGTTGACATAATTTTTTCCAAGTAGTTTTGAGTAAAAGCTAAATAAAAAAAATTTATTTTAATTAATTTCATAAAAACTTTTTTTATTTTTTTTTTTTCAAATCATCGTCCTTTTTCCCCAAAAACCCGAAACTTTGACCTCAAAGCGGCACGGGTTAAAGTTATTCGATTTTCCTGAAATTTTTACACAACCATTTTTAGACGCAATTACACAATATTCCGACCCGCGCATTTTGAAATTCGAAAATTTAATTTTTAAGTGCCACTCTAATGGACATACATACAGTTGCTGACAAAAGTTTATGTACGACTACATAGTAGATCGATGTTTATCAACATTTTATTCGCGCCCCACTGGGGGGACATTTGAATATTTTTTTGGTGCAACGAGCAAATTTAAAAATTTGTTTTTAGTAAAATGTACTAAAAAAAATGTTTTTTTATTCAAATTAACTAGAAATATTTAGTTTATTGTTAAAAATTTTTACTAAAAACTTTTTATAAACGCTATTTGTAATAAAAAAATTGCTAAACCACTAGTAATTTTGCATTATAAAACATATTTGTGAAATTTACAAATTTTTCTCGATTGTATGGGGGACATGGAGATATTTTTAACTAAACGGTGGGGCATGGCTCAAAAAAGGTTGGGAGCGACTATTGTAAAATTAAATCGTTACCGTTCAAGTTAACAATAATAGACCTCATTATTATCAAATAAGTATTTTTGAAAAAAATTGCTGTGCAGGTAATTTTTCAGGTTTTAATTTAAGCCTAATGGCGTCGTGATTGAATAAATATTAAATATGCTACGAGTGTCGAAATGGAGATTGAAATTGTTGAAAAATTTTAAATATATTTTTTTTAAGCTCAACCTTTAAAAATTTGAAAAATGGATAAAGTGTTTATAATTAGTTGTCAACAAATTTTTCAACCGACTCAAACGAAAAGTTTTTGACCTCCAATTCTTTTGACCACCAATTTTTTGTAAACAAAGAAAAGATTTATTTGTTTATTAATTTTAGTACAAGTGTATAGTAGGGTTGTAACTTTTTGAATTTTTTGCAAATATAGGTCTATTATTTTTAACTTTGACGTTAACGAATTACGTCTATTATGTAGTCGTACGTAGACTTTTGTCGCCCACTGTACATATAAATAAATATTTTTATTTGAACTAAAAATTTTGTGAGGCAAAAACGGACTGACAAACAACAAACGACAATGTTCATCGTTATTAATGAATGTGGACTATTCCACACAAATGAGCCGATACAAAAAAGAAAATGTTAGGTCAAAGTCAAACCCAGCTTAACTGGATGACATTTCGTTAACAAATTTTAAAAATTAAGGGGAAATCAAAGGAAAGTTTTTATTTAAAAACTTAAAAACAATTTTTTAGCGAAATATTTTTTTTTTGTTTTAGACAATACATAAAATATTTTATGTTTTTCTATAGAAATATGCAGTTTTTCGTAAACTATGCTCACAAAACACCAAAATATGCCCTAAAAATATGATTTTATGATAAAATATGCTCTTAAGACGAAAATATGCAATAATATGCTTTTAAGAAGTAATAGGCGCGTGAGTGATTTTTGACTCACACTCACTCACGCTCACGACAGGAATTTTTGAATCACGCACACTCACTCACGAGATCATTTTTTCTACTTACACTCACTCACTCACTCACAATCACGTGAGTAAATTTAATACAACTCACACTCACATGCACTAACGCAAGCTTCACTCACACCCACGCACAGTGGTTCCAAGTCCAAATCTAGCTGGACAAAATTATTTTATCACCGTTTTATATGTTTTTGGGGTCGCTGAGTTCAAAAAACGTGTTTAAATTTTTCTAAGACAATTACACTAATCGACAAATTTTTATTTTTTTTTTAATTTCAGTAATTCATTAATGACAAAAATGGTTTATATGCAGAACAGAAATATGAAATGCAAAAACTTATTTTTTTAAAGTTTTGTAATCTCTAAAAAATATTTGTCGAGAAGTGTAATTGAAAAAAACAAGTGAGTGTGTTAAATTCGGCTATGCCGAACGTTAGGGAGCACCTTCCCCTTGCGATTTCGAACTTCATCGGAGAGAAGAATGTTGCATTTGCTTAGCAAAAGTACAAAAAACTCTGCAAAAAATGTGATTTTTCTTAGGTTGGTTTAGTTCTCTAAGGGGGAACTTTTTCCCCTTGGTCCGATTTTATCCATTTCCAAACTTAACCTGCCTAGGAATATAAGACATTTTCGTGCCAAATTTCGGAAGTCTAGCTCTTTTATTTTGGACTGTATCGTGTCCTCTACAGACAGACAGAAGGACAGACGGACGGACATTTTTGAATTTATTCGAAGTGTGTAGTTGGCCGCGGTTTAATAGGAATCATCACATTTAATGCTTTATTTAAGCTAAGCATAATTATAATACTTAAAAGTTATTAAGAACTTACAAAAATTCGATACTTTATTTAGAAAAAAAATTTTAGGCGAAAATCTATTTTCATAAAAACTGTGATTAATTTTAAACCTGCAAGAAATGTCTGCATGACAACGTTCAGTAATAAATTACCTATAAGTTGTATGTAGTAATTCGACATGATATGCCTGGATTCGGTTTTGGCAAGCTGCGAAAGTTTAATAAGTCCTCAAAAATATTGTTATTATTGACCATACTTCAAAGTACAAAAAATATAAGAAGAAGATCGATAATAAATTTCTTATTAATGTCCAGAATAAGTATAAATCTGTAGCTTTCTTGTACATAAACCGTTTTGAAACCATTGATGTAACATGGATAATATGATGTTATTAGTTGAACACTTAAATATATATATTTTTTTTTTAAATATTGGATACCAAAAATGTTATTTCATTCGCATATTTAACAAAGTTAAAGACCTAATTCCAAAAAATGGTTATTAGTTTGATCAGAACACACCCTTAGCTTGCCCCTAGCACTATTAATTCCCAATTTTAAGGACACTAATTTTTGGACTTTTGTCCAGCTAGATTTTGATTTGGAACCAATGTGCCACGTTGACTCAAACACACAAAGCTCTTATTCATTTAAAAAAAAAAAAATCAAAAACTAAAATTTCAAAAATCTTTCAAAATTTTCAACAAAACTTAAATTTCAGCGAAATTTTACATTTTTTTTTTGCTTTTTTCAGGACAAAATCTTAAGTTAAGCCAAATTTTACAATTTTTTGTTGCTTTTTTGGTACAAAAGGAAATATGTAGAGTATATAAATCACGCAGACTCACGGAAAAAAACCGACTCACGCACACTCACTCGCGTAAAAATCTTTCTCACGCACACTCACTCACACATTTTTTTCTCCACTCACACTCACTCACTCACAATCACGTAAGTAAAATTGAATTCAGTCACACTCACGCGTGAATCACGTTATAATCTGCGCATGTGCCTATCTCTACTTTTAAGACCAAAAAATGCAAAAATGTTCTCTAACAAATCGATGCCAGATTTCTTTAATTGATCTGAAACGGTTAAATACCTTACCCATTTATCAATACAATGCATAGGAAAAAACATAAAATTGCATATTTTTAGTTTCCCTGGTTATGACCTTGAGCCAAACAAAATCAACCATAAATGTTTAACTGATTTTCAGAAATAGCTTATTGTATTTCAGATTTTCCAAGTTAATTTTAGAAATTGTCATGTGTAGGGATGTGATTTCCATGCAAATTCATGTTTTCTATCAATAGTCTAAAACAGTGGTTGGCACCCATAGCTCCCAGGTGCATATTGAAATTGGCTATTTGCACGTAGACAAGGCGAATGTCAACGAAACTCACAACTGAGAGCATTAAAAATAAAAATATTTTATTTAGTGTCATGGTAGCATTTAAAAAAACGGTTAGATGAAGCTATGTTTTAGAAAAATGTAAAAATGTTCCCTCTTTCTGCCGACCAGTGCACTGGTCTAAAATCGATATCGACCAATTGTTTTCCGAATCAAGAAATTTTGCAATAAAATGGCATCGATTTGCTTTTGCATATTTTGAAGAAAATGTAAATTTTTGCATATTTCGGTTTTGCTTTTGCATATTTTAATGAAAATGCATATTTTGGTTTTAAATGCGTATTTTGTGGATATTTCCAACTTTTTAATTAATTAGCAAAAAACAAAAATTGAAATTTATTTCTGAAAAACAAAATTCTGCATCCAATGCCAGGAATATAAAATTAAAATTAAGACAAACAAAAGTTTGTTTGCATCCTTGCAATGTTACCGCGTAATATGCCGGATTAATATAATAATTCTTAAAAACTAAATGTACTAAACATTCCGGGAATTTAGACATCAATAGCGGTCAAAACAAAAAATAATTGTTTTTGACAAAATACATTACGATTCTGAAATTAAGCCAATTGTAGGGAGGCAAAAACAGACTGAACATTTTTTGGAATTATTTTTCCAATTACACCGTCCGACAAAAATGAAAAAAAGTCGTTAAACACGAACTGGATAATATACGTTGGTATTGAAACTAGACACGGTGAGCCTCAGCGATGTTTAGGTTGAACTTTAGTGTCGATGAAAAGTGTAAGTGGAGTTCGATTTCTACAAGATTAAATGTCACAAAACTGTTAACAGCGAAATCGTAGCTGCTCGCATTCGCGAGATAACGCGAAATTAGTGTTTATATATTTTTTAAAGTTTTTACATTGACGTTTTTTAAAAATTTTCAAAAACTGAGTATACAGTTGTAATTGTGCTTATTTTTAGGTCACAAAACAGTAAACATCAAAATTCTATCTTCTTTAGTTCGCGAGAAATCGCGATATTAATTTTTTTCTGTTCTTGTTTTCGTATTTTTATTTTTAGACAGGTTTCTTTAAATTTTCGTTTAACTTGTGCTTGATCAAAGGTCACACAGCTGTTGACACCTACATTGAAGGAGTTAAATTTAGCGAGATATCGCGTAATTATATACTGCCCAAATCAATATCATGACTGCTAATTTACGCCAAAAATATTTTTTTTTCAATTTTTTTTTGAATTTTGCGATTCCTCGCGAAATTGAGAATATCAGATTTCGATGGTTACTGTTTTGTGACCTGTACACAGAAAAAAATAAAAAAAAATTTTGAGTAAATTTTTAATACTATTGAGTAAAAAATTACTCAATTTTCCACCAGTAAACGATTTAATAGTATTGAGTAAACTTTTAATAAAAAATTATTAAATGCTTAATAAAAAATTTGAGTAAATTATTAATTCACACAATTAAATCTTTACTTAAAATTTTTTAATATTTTTAAGTAACTTTTTAATTGTGTCAAGTAAAAATTTACTCAAAATGTATCAAATTATTTTTTTAAAAAGTTTCTAATTTTTTTTCCAAAAAAATTGCTTTTACAAACTTTACCAAATATACTTATGTCTTCAAGACAAAGTAAAATTTTATAAAGATGATTTCAAACTTTCATATACATATACAAAAAACAATAAACTAAATGAGAATTCAAAACACCAAGAGAAAAAAAAAATAAATAAAAAAAATATTAAATTTGTATTAAATTATTTACTCAAATTTTATTTTCAATTTTTGAGTAAATTTTTAATTGCGTCAATTAAAAAATTACTCAAATTTTTTTTAAAAAATTAAACAAGTGATTACTCAAATTTGTTTCCTCCATATTTTTTTCTGTGTAAATAAATACAATTAAATCTGCATACTCAGTTTTTGAAAATATTTAAAAAAGTTCATTGTCAAAATTTTAGAAAATACAAAAACACTAATTTCGCGATATCTCGCGAATGCGAGCAGCTACGATTTCGCTGTTAACAGTTTTGTGACATTAATTCTTGTAGAAATCGAACTGCGCTTCCACTTTTCGTCGACACTAAAGTTGAATCTAAACATCCTTGAGGCTCACCGTGTAGAGACTAAATGTAGTAAAACTGCATATACGGTTTTTCTTTTAGTGGACTTTTAAAAGGACTTCAAAGTTTTAGATGATTAAATTTTATAAAATATTTGTTTTTAATATTTGTACTTGTCCTAGGATGCCAGTAGTGATAGCAAATGAAAGAGGAGAAATCTCCCCTAATTTTTCTATTTTATTATGTTTTATATCAGGAAAGAAGGAGGTAACGTCCTTTCAAAAATTTATCCTTCAGTACCATTAAAAATTTTCAACAAAATATTTTGATAAAGTTTTCAAATTACTTTATTCACATCCTTTTATCCTGATATGGCAAAATAAAAAATGGACAAATTAGGGGAGATCCTCTTCTTTTATTTGCCATCACTAGTGTCATCCTAGAACAAGTACAAATATTTCAAAAATATTTTACAAAATGTATCCTTTAAAACTTCGAAGTCCTTTTAAACAGGAAACAGGATACCAAAATGAAAGTTTTACTCCATTTGATCTCTATTTTCAGACTATATCATCCGATTCATGTTTAATATTGGCTATCGGACGGTGTTATCAGCTCTGTAATATGGATATTTTTTTTTTTTGATATTACCAAGCGAAATTCCAAAAAAAGAGGCCATTTTTGGGACAGGATACTGTACAAATAGATAGAAAATTTAAAATGCAATTGACTGTTTTTGAACTACAGTTGACAATTGTGTAGACATTTCGTATGAAATGTCTTATATAAATGTTTGTACTTTATAATGTTTTCTGTTCACGTTCCTCCTGTGATACACTGGCTAACTAAGTTGCTTGATTTGCGTGCAAATTTATTTATTGGTTCGACGGACGATCTAGCTGCCTGCCTGCCACTTGGTTAGTTGTTTGTTGTAGTGTTTTTCTACCAGTTGATTATTCGCATTCGTTCATTACACTAACGCACGGATTCGCAGTTGTAACTTGTTGAGTTTGCCGTTTAAAACTATTTTTTTTTTTGTTGTTTGTGTTGAACTCGTGTTATGCATGGAATACTCTAATGTCGTCGCGCGGCTCTGATCATACAAGGCTATTTTAAAAAATTTTGTTTGGGGAATTTATATTTTGTGGTTGTTGACGCAAAAATATTTTCGTCTTTTAGAATTTGTTAACTAATGTAAATTAATGAAAAAAAAATATAAATGCATTGCGATGATTAATTTATTTGTAAAATTAAAAAATAAAAAAACTAGTGAATGCGTGCATTTAATAAAAATTTAAATATATTTTGGCAGTTTATTAATAAAAAAATATAAAAATATGCATAAAAATGCATAAAATTACATATTGAATTCAATTCAAATCAATTTGAATTGTTTAAAAATTTAAATAAAATTGTTTAAATGCAATATTGTTTTTTTTTCGTTATTTTTGTTGTTGTTGTTTAAAGTGCGCGAAAGATTGCATCAAAGTTAACAATCGTTAAGTGATCGTGATAGGCGTAAATTAAACTTTTAATTATAAAGTAGTAGTATTTTTCATACATGCAATTTTGTTTGTTGTTGTTGTTGTTTTTATTTATTTTATGCATGTACTACGAATATGCGATGCAGCGGCCTCCCCAAATGACGCCAGTGACATTGAAGTTTTATTTCATTTTCTTTATGACTTTATAGTTTTAATAACGATTAACTGATGAATGAGTGACTGACTGACTGACTGAATATGTAATGCTAACGCTGTCTCTGACTGCTTGTGATGTTGATAAACGTTTATTCTCAATTTTTGTTCAAGTCTTTAAGCCTGGGGGGGGGCTCTTAATTAATGCATTTATTTAAAACAGAAATATTAATATTGCTCAAAGGGACATAATGACACAATTGAGTGGTTGACTTACTGGCTGACGCCTTAAATGAGATTGTTATCAGCTTGTCTAATACGCATGCGTATTGTGGTGTCTTGCTTTTAGACACTCACACAATGGATCAAAGTCGACAACTATATTAAAGTTTATTTCTGTTAATTGACTCTATGAACTTTGCAATTGTTTGCAATTTGTTTAAGATGGCATTGCCCTCGTCTTAATCACAAAAGATTGTAAACATTATTTACACGCAGAGAAGAATTTACCATAGAAAGGTTTAACATAATATTTGTTTGCCACCATCATATCTTTTCTGTGCGTGTATTAAAGTGGATACAATATAACTAACATGTCCCGTTTTAGCGGCTTTTTTCTAACTTTCGATTTTCGCAAATGTCGGGGCACTTATGTGCTAAAAGTTAGAGATCAATCGGATTTTTCAAATTTTAACTAGAAATTGGGAAAGTTTTTATTATTCTTTAGTTCATACATATTTGAGGACTAGATTGAGTCCAGACGCCATGGTTCCAGACCCTGTTGGCATGAGACCCCATTGGGTCCTTCAAAGGTCGCCATAGATTTTAATCCAAAACTTATGTCCGTTTCGCTCTACCTTGCATAGTTTTTGAGATACAGGAATTAGGGGCCTGATAGGTCTTCAGAATCTTATGAATTGGATAACTCAAAAATTATTATTCGGAGGTCTTTCGGCTATTTTACGGTAGTGTTGTACGAGTCAAGAGATTTTTCTCGTGTTGACAGTATTTACCGAGATGTTTGCATACATGAAATTTTAAAAGTGTAAAATTTTTTATTCAAAATTATGGCCTGGGGACCCCAACTAGGGTTGCCAGACGGCCTGGAATGGCCTGGATTTTCCAGTTATTTGAGGTCTGGTCCAGTTTTCAGTTAAAACATAATGTGTCCAGTTGAAAAAGGATTTTCACAATTTTAACAATTATTTTTTTTTATTAAATATTTTTTACAATTTGGTGGGACTACATTTTGAATAAAACATTAATCATAAATATAACATAAATGCCTCTTTTGGATACGGAAAATATGCTCTTTTGCTGCATTTTCGCTAATTTTTTTACAACTTTTTCGAACATCTCGGACAGTCTAGAGTTGATTGCGCTCGCCGATGATTTAAGGATTCTTGGCGTACATTTTGCTTTTAAAATAACCCCACAAAAATATGTCTGGATGGGTCAAATCTGCAAATGATGGTCAGTTGTGATCGCCCTTTTTTAATTTCGCACGTCCGGAAAATTTTAACTGTCCTTCTTGATTTCCAGATTTAACCACTTTGAACTTATTTTTGTGGGGTTATTTAAAAGAAAAATATACTCTAACCATCCTCAGGCCAATGACGAGCTAAACATCAGCATTTCGAGATGCTCGAAAAGTAATAGAAAGGCTTAAAAAAAGGCACATTTTGCCATGGTAAATAGAGATAGCCATTTAGTCCAAAATAAGAATATGTATCTCACATATGAAAATCGTTTGATTTTTTTTTTTCAAATTATTAAAAAAAAAAATATGTATGGGTCCAGTTACTTTTTAAAAATCCAGCTGAAAATTTTCCATTGTCCAGTTATTTGACTTTTAGTATCTGGCAACCCTAACCCCAATAGATATGTAGAGCTAGGATATTTCATATTTCGCATTGTAGTACTTTCTTTTAAAAATTTCATCAATTTCTCTTTAAATCTATTAGTTTTTGAGATATAGCCATTTGGAGTTTTTTAACTAATTCTAAATTAACTAAATTCGCTTTCTCAATTCTAAGAAGTGGAATACGGTGAAGTTATTTGTAGTAAATTTGAACTTAACTTTAACTGAATTTTGTGTGTGCATGTATGTCCCAGTTGGCAACGTCCTCGAGCCATCCTCAGTGACGGAGCGGCAGTGTTGCCAGAACTTGGTTATCAAAAACGGCTAAATCCTTTTAAAAAAACGGCTAAAAAACGGCTAAAAAATGGCTAAAAAAAGGCTAAAATATATATTTTACTTTTTAAGAAAAACTAATGTAAATTCATATTTTGTACCGTTTTTGACACATATATTACAATCAGGAGATCTTTTGTTACTGTTTTGGCATATTTTAGGTAAAATGAAGAGTGTTCAGAACAATTTTTTAATGATTTAAATATTTTATATTAAATTTTTTTATAAAAATTTATATAAAAATTTTGACTACAAAAAATTTATTTCAGTAAAAAAATTTTTTTAGTTATTTTGGCTTAAAAAAACTTTTCAACACGTGAATTCGAGGGGAAACTTTTTACCCTTGGGACTGTTTTCGCTGAAACCTGCCCACAAGAATTCCAAAAATATATATGCCAAGATTCAGCAATCAGCATTCAAGTTAAATTTTAGACGTTAGCGTATTTTTAAAAGACAGAGAAACTGGCATTGCTAGATCGTCTAAAATTTAGTATAATGTTTATGGTATGAATATGACAAAAATATACGTGATTTTATTCCAGACTAGTGTTAATAAAAATTCAAATATATGAAAAACAATTACCTGCTAACAAAACAAACCAACATTTAAAATCCTTCTGATGATAACACATAACTAAAGTGTTTGAAACCGGTTGGGAAAACCAGAAATGTCTATAATTTTTAGAAATTAAATTTTCTCCTGCATTTTTTATCTTAAACCTTTATAACAAATAGTATTAGAGTCTGTGATCGATCTGTATAAACTTAAAATCCAATTAATTCTCTATTTTAATAAAAAATACACTAAAAATTACTTTTTAACCGGAAACTCAAAAATGGCTAAAAAACTGCTAAAATATTTTCGAAAATGGCTAAAAAAACGGCTAAGAGCTAAATGCCTTTTTCTCCGGCTAAACGAGTTCAAAAGGAGCTAAATCTAGCCGGAAAATGGCTAAATTGGCAACATGCGGAGCGGTGACATGTCAGAGTCACTGCTGACATCCACAAGACATCTCCATGTTTGGGTTGAGGACAGTTTCATACAAATTTTAAAAATGTCATCACTCAAAGTCAGCAGTGGTCAGGGCTGACCTTCTGAGGACATGTCACCTAAGACTTCTTTGGGGAAATGTCTGACGTAGGTCATGCGAAAATACAAAAAGTTTTCGTATTTCCTTTAGTTTTTACTTTTATCCATTTTCCTTTATAAATTATCTTTCTCATATTTAGAAAAACTTTTCGCCTTTTTTAGTCCCAACTGGATTTGAACCTGGAACCTCCAGTTTATCAGTCCCACACATAACTACTTGTTCCAAACTTTATTTTGAAAATTGTTTGTCTTTTTATTACTTTTATTCTACTTGTTAGATTTTGATTTTATTTTAAATAAATCGATAATACTTATTGCCATCTTTTTCTTGGAAATTGAAGAGTTGCCCAGATTTAAAATTCTAATTTAATATACTGCTATTCTGAAGACATTTCCTTTTAGACGTCTTAGAGGAATTGTCCACACTCATAAAGCAAACATTCAGTGCTGACAATGTTAGGACATGTCATCAAGGATTACCTATGATTTGTCAGAACCTGAAG
Organism: Pegoplata infirma; assembly: GCA_963921195.1. Taxonomy (NCBI): domain Eukaryota; kingdom Metazoa; phylum Arthropoda; class Insecta; order Diptera; family Anthomyiidae; genus Pegoplata; species Pegoplata infirma. The sequence goes on along the minus strand of OY992537.1, from coordinate 3,191,910 downwards.
ACATTTCCTCAAGGAATCACTGTGGAAATTTCCTCAGTGACACATGTTCCAACTGGGATATTTAAGAAATGTGTCTTAAAAATAAAGATAGGTTTTTTAAATTTGGCTAAGGAGGCGTGATCAAATATTGGAAAAATGGTAAAATTTGTGGCGAGTTGCCTTGATTAAATTAAAACGGAATGCACCACAATCTCAACAATTTACATTCTTATATAGTTTTGTATGGGCTATCGATTTAATTTTTTTTTGAAAAATTTTCAGAACCAGTTCTGAAATTTTCCATTTTTTAAAAAAGTCAATTTATCAAAAATCCGGCCACTTTTTTTTTTTTTAATTTTTTTTTTAAGTTAAGATGTTTGTCCATCCACACAAAAAAATTTAGAAACACGTTCGTCGTTTTTTTTTCGAGAAAATCGCATTTGAATTTTAAATTTCATAACAATTTTGTAATTTGCTTGTATTTTCTTGTTTTAACGTTGCGAATGAGTATTATCAATTGCATAAATATTACTCATACGATCTGTTGAAACAAGAAAATACAAGCAAATTACAAAATTGTTATGAAATTTTAAATTCAAATGCGATTTTCTCGAAAAAAACGACGAACGTGTTTCTGATTTTTTTTGTGTGGATGGACAAACATCTAAACTTTAAAAAAAAAAAAAAAGTGGCCGGATTTTTGATAAATTGACTTTTTTAAAAAATGAAAAATTTCAAAACGGGTTTTTAATGGATAGCCCATACAAAACTATATAAGAATGTAAATTTTTGAGATTGTGGTGCATTCCGTTTTAATGTGATAAATATTTAATCAAGGCAACTCGCCACAAATTTTACCATTTTTCCAATTTGAGCACGCCTCATAAGCCCAGTTTTTGAAAAATTGAAAAACCAAAAACGCAATTTTCTAAGTTCCATATAGGGCTATCCATACAACCTATTCAGAAGTTTACGGTACACATGTTTTTTTTCGCTGGACATTTGGTGTGGAATGCCTCATATATGAACTAGAGATGGTCATTTGAGCAGATTATTTCGTGATTCATGTGTGTTTTGCAATTTTACTTACGTGATTGTGAGTGTATGTGTGGAAAAAAAATTGGGTGGGTGGTAAGTGTACGTGAGTAAGATTTTTGCGTGAGTAGATTTTTTGAGTGATTTACTTTCACTTCTTATTTACTTTAGTCCTAAAAAAGTACCCAAAAATTGTAAAATTTGGCTAAACTTTAAATTTTGTCCCGAAAAAAGCAAAAAAAAAAAAACGCAAAATTTGGCAAAACTTTTAATTTTGCTAACAATTTAAGACTTTTTAAATTTAAATTTCTTAATTTTTTTTTGTATATGCCTGTGAGTGAATGTAAGTAAAAAAAATATGAGAAAATTTCCCATTTATTAGATAAATTTTAGTAAATTTTAGAAAAATTCATAAACTATTTTCAAAGAATTTTTTTTTTTGATTTCTCGGTAGTTTCACTTTGTGAACTTTCCTTGTAAAATTACAAGAAAACCCAACGATAGAATTCCATTCTGATGGCGGAATCGAGTTCAGAAGGTCAAAATACATAAAGATTAGATTTTTTTTTATACAAATTCAAAGAAATCTGTAATGGCCCGTCTAAGAAATTTCCTTGTAAGATTGCATGAAAACCAGCGATAAATTGTTTTTGATGGCAGATTCGATTTTAGGGGGTTGAAATACAATAAGATATGTTGATCTGGTTTCTGGGTCTGAACCTATTTCTATTCTGGGACTGTGTCATTTATCTGATTTTATTGTAATTTACTTTTGATACTCTGGGTTGGAAGTTGCTCCATTATGTAGCAATTAACAAAACTCCTCTTGTTTTAGAAACTATTGTTAACTCTTGCTTGTAGGAAATCAAATTTATTAAAATAAAAATAATTTGTTCATTTGCATACTTAAATGAATCAAAAATTAATCAGTATTGGTGCTTAATAAAGTCGCGCAAATAACAACCAAAATTTCTTAGGACGTTTTTTTTTTAAACACGTACCGTTGTATTACAATGTCAACTTTCCCTTTCAACGCCAATAACATAGCCATCATCGGCAATCGTTATTAATTTTTAGTTTTGTTCCCGTCAGTTGGTTTTTGACCGTGCGTTATAAACAATCAATATTTAAACATGAGCCAAATGCGTCATGTTAATTTATCCAAAGAATATCGTAAACTAGAAGAAACCGTAGCGGATTTACGTCAAGAATTACATTTTACCCGTTTGGCTGTAACTGATAAAGACAATGAAATTCAAGAACTACAAAAACATCTACAAGAATCCCAGTCGGTGAAATCTACAGCACATCATGTAGTCAGTGTTGCGCCCTGCTTGGGTAGCACAGCCGGTCAAAGACATTTAGAACGTTGTGATGGTAATGACAGTCACAGTCATAACCATCACCATCATCATAACCATAATCATCACCGCCATCACCACACTACGCAACATCAGCAGGATTTAAGTAATTCATCTCAAGAGCTACAGCAAATGGCTGATCTTATTGAGCATTTACGTTTGGCTTTGCAAGAGAAAGAAAATGCTTTGAGTGAGTGTCAAGAACGTAATCGTTTCTTTTGTCAGAGCATAGCTCGCCTACAGGATGAATGTCATACCAAAGATACTCTAGTCGTCGAGTTACAAAATGAGATTGATAAATTTCGCCAGGTGGTAAGACCATTGACACAAGTGTTTCTACAGCATCACAAAGCTGATTGTGATGATTTAAATTGTACCATAGGCATGGAATCGACTAGAGTTTTCCCTTCAGCAACAGAACCCAAGCGTATTAAACGTCAGGGTTGTAGTGCCGAACCCTTAATAGACTTATTAGAAGCGGAAGACAAGCTAATGAAAATACCAAAATCAGTAATGTAGGGCAACTTAAACTAATTATATCTTAATATTGAGCATGTTCTGAAAATTGTTTGTGATTTTTTTCTCTTTTCAGATCCCGTGAAATTATTAAATCTGCCATATTGGACAATGATTTTATGAAAAATCTGGATATCACACAAATACGTGAAATTGTTGATTGCATGTACCCAGTTAAATATGCCGCAAAGAGTCTTATTATTAAAGAGGGTGATGTTGGAAGCATCGTTTATGTTATGGAAGGTGAGTTAATAAACAAATGCATATCTATTATTAAACAAAAAGCTTTTTTTAAATCAGGTTTTTTTAAATATTTTACGTTAAGCCAAAAACTCTGCTACATTTTTGCAAATATTTTGTTTTGTAATTTTATATTGAAAACCCAAATTTACATATTCAATCTGACTGTTATTGTTATTAACACTAAATGTACCTCTAGCGGTTAGATATATTTTTTCGATACTTTTTATAAATGACACACATTTTTAAATGTTCAAATGTTGCTGTCATCTGCAAAAGAGTAGAAATAATTTGTAGTTTGACTAAGAAGGTTGTTAAGAAAAAAGGGTTGGAAAAATAACAGAATCTTGCAGTAACCTTGAATGGAGCTGAAACTTGATAAGAACCTACCAACACGTATAGAACGATCTCTGGGTAAGCTCGAAATAAATCGAGAGATGTCGTTGCCGACTCTTCCCGAGTTCGGACAGTGGTTGATTGCTTTCCAGCAAGAAAGAATTTCTTGCAAAGAGGCCAGCTAACAGGTTAGCTTTATCAACCGGTTCAGTGAGCACTTAGTAGTCTTTTAAAAGATTCAGGATGTAAGAACTAAAATTTTCCCCGACTCATTGAGCTATGAGCCAACGAACCTTTTCATATATGAAAACAAAACGCTTTGTAGCTGTTATTGAAACGTTGAGAAGTTCGGAGTACGAGAAGGATGCGAAAGCGGTGCAGTGATTTGAATTACCAAGAGGTGCAAATGTTTTTACTTCATATTTATCAGGATGTGAAATAAGAAAGTACTATGGTGTTCATTACCAACACCCTGTTTGCGCTGCGAATAGCTCGACGTAGTCGCTAACTGGAGTCAACTGGTTAGAATGATGGATCCAGGAAGTTGTGAGCATTAAAATACCCTGTCAAAATAAGTTTACTGATCTGAAAACTTTCAAGGATCCTCGATATAACATTGGAAAGATAGGCAAAACCTTCCAATGATGACATCCTTCCTTCAATGTTTGTAGTCCGAGTCCGAATTTAACCCATAAAGTATTAAATTCTGGATCATTCGTTCCCAAATGTGGCAGACACTGGTACACAACATCATTACGTATGTATACCGCAAGGCCTTGCAATGAGATTTGAAACTTTGTAAGCAACGTGTCTCAGTCCTATATAGTCCTATACAAGGCCAAATTGATCTAGGAGGAAACAAGTTCCCCTCATGTTAAATAAAATAAACTCTGCAAAATAGTATGTTCTTATAATTTTTTTTGGCATTTTAGTAACCATACGAAATGTTTTGAACCAAGGTGAAGTTCATCGAATTGGACTTGGACAAAAGGTAAACGTAGGCAACTTTTCAACCGACCTTTTTTGAAAAAATATTCAAAATAATGTTATCCCTCAGCTCCACCTTCACCAAAACAATAAATAATTTTTGTGTGTTCCTATTGTTTTCTGTGTGTTTATTGTTTTATGTTTATATAATTATAAAGGTGTAGCCAAGGAGTTAATATTGTTATATCTTAAAGTTTTTTTAAACTTAAAAAATATATATAAACTGTCGCAATGAAGAAGTTTCCTACAACTTAATAAAAGCTGTAATTTTTTTTTATTTTGTTAGCCGATTGAGTTTAAAAAATTTTCTGTAATGAGTTTTTAAGTCCAACGGAATCTCAATAGATATATATGCTCTTTGGTACTACCCCAAAAATATCTCTGTGTAAAATAAAACTGTAAAAAGTTGGAAACTCTAATAAAAGTTATCTCATTTATTGTTGTTCTCTTTCATTTCGATTTCGTTAATATATTCTCTCGATCTCACTTATCATTTTCTCTTACTTTATTATTATACTCTTTATCTCTCCATCCATCCAAAACAATAACAAATAGCATGCACATAAATTTTTAGCAGTGATTATTATTGTTATTATGTCTCGTCTTGTCTTCACTACTAACCAGTGTTGCCAGAAAAATATTGAGTCATGTCCCCACTTTGGAAATTGAAATCCCCAAAAATCCCTAAACAAATTTCTCAAATCCCATTATTTCTCCCCAATTTTCTTATTTCTTAATAATTAGAGCTGTGATTTTTTCAAATTTTGTGCCAGTTCCGTCATTTACTTTTCGTTTAACAGCTGCTCAAAACATGCAACCTCGTAAATGTTTTAAAAAACGTGTGCAGTCTCAATGGCAAATTGGTACCTGATAAGACATATTTTCCGGATTTAGCCCCCAGTGACTATTTCCTATTTCTAAACCCAAAGAAATGACTCGATGCAAAGAGATTTAGCTAGATGAAGTACCAATTCGTAGCCCAATTTATGGAATTTTGACATTAAGACTGCACACATGCATTAAGATTGATGAAAAATAACTTTTTTCTTGGTCATATGGGGTCGTTTGTTTTTTAATCCTCGTTAAATCGGTCCTATAAGTTGGCATTATATTCGCCGTTTATTGTTTTTCCCTTTTGAAGGTAATGAATGTGGATTTTCCCTCGTGAATCCCAAAAAACTGTTGCCATCACCTTATTGGCCGACAAACTTACCTTGGCCTTCTTCGAAGCCGGTTCGCCCTTAAAAACCCATTCGTTAGACTGCTGCTTGGTCTCCGGAGTGTTGTAGTGGATACATGTTTCATCCAAAGTTACAAAACGCCGCAAAAACTCATTCGAATTGCAGTTAAAAAACTCCAAACAATCCTTTGAATTTGTCACACAATTACGTTTATGGTCAATTGAGAGCAAAAGCGGCTCCCATCTTGCAGAAAGCTTTCTTAAACCCAACAGATCATTTGAAATCGAAACCACACTGCCATATGAAATGCCTATGGCATCAACAATCACACGCACTTTTACTCTTCGATCGGCCAACACCATATCGTTGATTTTTTTTGGACATTTTCGGGTGTATTGACCTCAATTGGCCGTCCAGAACGTTCAGCGTCACTTGTACTTGTACGACCACAACGAAAGTCAGTAAACCACTTATTTACCATTGAAATCGATGGTGCAGAACGTATTTATCGAGCTTTTCCTTAGTTTGATTGACGGGTTATTTTCGCAAAAAATAGTATTTAATGAATCCTCGAAATTCACTTCACCACTTTTAAAAAATCTACGAGGTTGTATGTTTTTTGCAGCTGTTAAAAGTAAGTGACGAAATTTGCTTAAAGTTTGACAGTGGTCTATTAACAGGTGGTACTTAATGGGAGCAATGTTGCATTTCATATAACTACGAGGGAATTCGATTTATACCACATTGCAATGGAGGAGCAGCGATTGTGGCTATAGCGCGATCTTGATAATAATTCCATAAAATGTGGACTCCCTCTATGAGCCTTTTTGAGTGCCACTTTACCACTGTGATACCATCCAGGAAGTCTAGGTTGAGGGGCATTCCGGGTAGTGGAACTTCTACAAATTTTTGTACAGATGGATCAAAGCTACACCAACAAGTGGGCTTCGGAGTTTATTCAAAAGAACTTGTGTTGAACCTAGATCGAATATTGCTGGATCATTGCAGTGTTTACCAGGCAGACATGCTGGCAATAAAGGAAGTGGCGACTGGTTGAGTTGCAATGTGTTGTCTTCAACCGCGGTCAACATCTATTCCTACAGTCAAGCCGCGGTCAAGTCCCTGGAGTCAATGTTTTTGAAAACAAGATCTACGGCTTTCTTCTGCGACGGAGACTAATCAGAGATGAGCACGGCAGATTTGGCATTCTCTTAACCAGAAGCTCACAAGTAAGCTGATATCACTTCTAGAGATTTCGACGGCGGTTGCTGTAATTACCAGACACTGCCTTATACACAGAGAAAACAGTCAAATTGTGCCAGTCGAATTTAGAGCCAACTGCATGGTTTAATTAAAACAACCAAAATGTTCAGTTGCGATTACTGAAATTTATTAGAACCAACAGAAGTTAAGTTGTTATAAACAAATTTTGATTATCGCAACCGAATGTATCGGTTGTTGTTATTAAACCATGCAGTTGATTCTAAATTCAGATGGCACAACTAAACTGTTTTTTCTGTGTAGGAAAGCATGCAGAGCGGTTAATTGATGTACAGTCAAATGACTTTTGCCGGAGTTGCATGTATGAGGAGGAGTTGGAAACTATTGAACACTTTATCTGCCATTGCCAGTCATTTTCTGGTCACAGGCTTGCATCACTGGGATTTAGGGAGTTGAACGATCTTTTTGATTTGTCTAATGTAAATATTCAATATCTAAGAAGTTTCATGAGCTCAATTTGGTTTAACGGCAGGGACTAGTAGGGGAACACCAATACCTTTCCGTGGTATAAAAACATACCCCAACATTTTTTGAAATCCCCAAATCCCTCTCCCCCCTAAAAACATCTCTCCCCAAAACCAAAGTTTAAATCCCCACATCCCCTTATCTGGCAACACTACTAGTAACTACTCGAAGAGTTCTGTTGTTTGCAACCACACATCTGTTTTCTATTTGATCAGTTCAGTCAGTCGTTGGACGATCATTACACGAAGAGCAACGTGCTTGCGGACTTAAATTAACGGTTTAAAACTGAATAATAAAAAATATAACAACAAAAAACTCACTTTGGCTTCGTGTTTGGTTTTTTGTCTTATTTAACCACCAAATAATAATTTAAACAAAAAAAAAATACAATAAACAAATATTACGGAAGCAACAACAACAAAAAAAAAAAAAAGAAGAAATACATAAAAATCAAAAGTGTTTTTGTTTTCTTTTTTGTCAGTGATGAGTGAATAAATCTATTGTGTGTGTGGTGTTTGCTGTTATTAGTTAATTATGCCCAACTTGTAAAAGAAATAATAATAAAAAAATAAATATATTTTCAATAATATTTGATAACAAATACATACATAGTTAATTATTATAATATTTAAAATTAAAGATAATTAAATGTTATACAATTTAAACAAAACCGAAACCTAAATAAATTATTAAATACATATTCATACATTGTACAAGTATGTATACATGAATTCTGCATACCTGCAGCTGATTTACATTACAAAAAAAAAAGTATAAAGTTTCCTGATTTCAAAATTCTGAGTTTCATTGTTGTTATTGTTTTGTTTTTTATATGCATTATGGCTTCAGCACATGCAACAGCTGTTGCTTTATTATATGCATTGTAGTTTTTTAGAGTTGTAGTTTGTTGTAGTACCTGGTTTTATTCGACATGCACAATGATCACCAACCGACTGACTACAAATGGCAACACCACGATCAGCCATCATACCATGTTTCTGAGTCTTGACTTGCTTGAATTCTGGTTTGTGATCTTTAATTTCAACATGTAAATTGATTCTTGTGCAAAAAAAAATATATAAAACAACAACAGAAAAAAAGTGAAAGTGAATATATTTGTAATATAATGTGTGTCTTTGTACCTTGTTCTCTTTTTTTATCTATTTTTTCTACTTATTCTTCTTATTCTGCCATCCTCCCCATCATCATCATGATCGCTGCTCCTCATTAACATTAAAATGAAATCGTGATCAATGATCTTTTGTGAACACAGGAAAACATTAAATACAAAAATATCGCGTGTGTGTATGTGTAAGTTTGTATGTTGTTGTGGGATTTTGTTAAAATTTTGTTGGTTTTTTTTAATATTTCGAATTATTGTAGCATTTGAATTCCGGTTTTGTTTTTCGGTCATTGGTCGGAAATTGAATAATGTTGCGGCAAAATATTTTTGCAGCAACAAAAACAACATACCAATTGTTAACCATTTTTAGGTGTGTTTTTAAATGTTTCTCGTTTTTGATACCCTACACCACTCTGTGGTACAGGGTATAATGTGTTTGAGATGATGTTTGTAACTATTTGAAATATCGGTCCTAACCCCGCCTTCAAGTATACCTATCGACTCTAAAATCACTTTCTGAGACGATTTAGCGATGTTCGTCAGTCTGTCGTGTCAATGTAAACGTTTTGAGCACGATACAGATCGCAATTATTAATACAATTGTATGAAATTTAAAATTTAAGCTTCCTTTGGCCCAAGGACAAAGCCATGTCCATGTTAAGAACTAGCCCTTATACAAACGTCCCTTTATATTTTGGCTCAAACGACTCTAATAACCTTACCTTATTATAACACCGTCCGACAGCCAATATTAAACATGATCCGGATAATATACGTCTAAAAGTAGAGATCAGACGCATGCATTTACAGTTTTTCATTTCGTGATTCTGTTTCTTTTTAAAAGGATTTAAAAGTTCTAAAAGATACATTTTGTAAAATATTTCAGAAATATTTGCACTTGTCCTAGGATGCCACACGCAAAAAAAAAAAACTGTAAAGTTAGCAAAAAATTTAGTTAAATTTAACTAAAAAAAAACACCTGATTTTGAACCTACTAAATTTCTAGTTAATTTAACAAAAAATATTTAGTTAACTTTTCGTAGAATGAATGTAGCAAAAAAACCGTAATTTTAACTAAAAATTCAGCTGAAAATTTCGTAACATTTTTTATTAGTTGAATTCAGCTAAACTTTTTGTAAAAAATTTTAAGTTTGTTAAATATCCCAGCAAAACTTTGGTAATGGGTAGTGATTATATAACACATTACCAGGTAATGCATATAACTTATTTGTAGCATTATTTTATGATGTCTTACCAAACATTTGTTCCACAACGTATTATTTTCAAGTGAAAAATAATGCATTACTAATAATTTGCTACGTAATGCATGATTAGTGGAAAAAATGCATTTCATATTTGTTATTTCTAAACATTAAATCATTGATGACGTATATTTGGTTACATTATGTATAATTTGAAAGTTTGAAATAATGTATTATTTGATGCATAACATAAAAAATAATTATTTTATAAAAAAATGCATAAGTTTAAACTAGAGATGGGCTCATGACAGGAAATTACTAACGATACACACTCACGAGCATATTTTATCTACTTACACTCACTTACAATCACGTGAGTAAATTTAATACAAAATTACCTTTTCACTACTCGTAACACCTTATATATTATCTTCTGGTATGCTATATTATTTCATTTCTCGTAACCTATAAAATATCATATATTTTACACCTTACTGGTATTCTTCGTTATAAATTTATGACTTACAGTGACGAGCAAAAGTGTAACAGGGTTCACATTGCTTAGATAATCTGCTCTATATTTTAAACTACACAAGATAAAGTATTGAAGTTTTTTGATAATTTTATTAGTTAACTGATCAGAATTTATAAACATTATCGAAATATGCTGTAAAATTTTTTATAAAAAAAATTTAGTAAAAATTCCATAAAAAGGCAAGTGTTACATTATTGCACTCATGATTTTTCTACATAAATCGTTAGGACAACTTTTATATTTCTCGCATATAGACCCGGATTTTGCAATTTTTTTATAAAACTTAATAAATAACACAAAAATAATTCATTTGTTGAAAAGAAATTTTGGGTAAACATTATTTTTAACTCAAAAGTCCGTCCTTTTTACGTTTTTGGGGGAACCACGCTTATTTATTAAGCAAAGAATTTGCAGAAATTATTTTTTTTGAATGGTGTTTATATCAGGCGATAATAGAGACCATTTATAAAAAATTTCGTAAATGGATTGTTGCTTTTGCAATTAGTAAAAAAAAAGTTATTGTGTACTGGGGTTGGGTTTCTGGAGGAATTTCAAATATTTTTGCCGAAATTCGACATTTTTCGGCTGAATAAAGGCCAATTTTGCCTCAAGAAGTGTTTTCTTAATTCAGCCGTAAATAAATCAACAAGTTATATCACCAGTTGATCATAAATTTTGTTAAGAATGGGTTTATGCCATTTTAAACAACTATCACATTTCGTGGTTTTGGACATTATCCTCGGGGTAGTGCCATAGTGTCAAATTATCGAATCAGAACGCAATCTTTGGAGTTAACTTTTTCAGAAAGAACAAAAATAAATAATGTTTAATAAATAAAAGTCTTTTGCTGCTCTTATCATTGTACGAAATTCACTAATTCAATTTAGGTACCCCAAACAATAATTTTAAATAGGGCTTTAATAATAACTACATTCTTTATAACAATATTGTCAATCTACTGATGATTTTAATTGACGATATATTTAAGACCGAATATAGAAAAAACATCATCGGCCAGAATTGGCTCGTATTCATCCGAAAAATGTTGAATATCTGCAAAAATATTTGAAATTCCGCCAAAAACCCAAATTGAGTACCCAATAAAAAAATTGTATTAATTGCAAAATAAACAAACCACTTATGAATTTGATTATAAATGGGCTCTACTATCGCCGGATATAAACGCCATTCCAAAAAAATAATGTCTGTATATTCTAAGCTTGAGTAATACGTGTGGCTCTCCTAAAATCGTTAAAAGGACGGACTTTTGAGTTTAAAAAATGCTTAGCCAAAATTTCTTTTCAACAAATGAATTATTTTTATATTATTTATTAAGTTTTATAAAAAAATTGTAAAATTCGGGTCTATATGCGCGAAATATAAAAGTTGTCCTAAAGATTTATGTAGAAAAATCATTAGTGCAATAATGTAACACTTGCCTTTTTATGGAATTTTTACTATATTTTTTTTATAAAAAAATTTACAGCATATTTCGATAATGTTTATAAATTCTGATCAATTAACTAATAAAATTATCAAAAAACTTCAATACTTTATCTTGTGTAGTTTAAAATATAGAGCAGATTATCTAAGCAATGTGAACCCTGTTACACTTTTGCTCGTCACTGTATTTTATACCTTACTGGTATTCTTTGCGATAATGTGGATGCATTACTTTGAGTCTCATCGCCTGTTAAAATCATCAATGCTGCAATGTATAAAATAAGAGATCCTTTACCTTATTTTATACCTTATTTGGTAATCTAAGTTTTGCTGGGATTGGTTTTAAACACTAACAGTTCACTTATTTTTTCTTATTTTTTTCACAGCATTAAGTTCAGCTTAAGTAGGACTAAATGAGATTTGCATAGAAGGCTACACAAAAATTGTTTAAAATTTTTCACTTGACAAAAATCTTACAAAAAATCAGCAAATTAATTAGTAAAAATTCGTAAACTCAGTTTTAAAGTCAACAAAAAAAATTAATTCAAAATTTGTACAAAACTAGTATTTTCGTAAATTGAACTTAGCTAAAAAAAGTAGTTAAAACGCTGATTTTAACTAAAAATTTGCTAAAAAGCCAGTAAACTCGAGTTAGCAAAAAAAATTTTGTTAACTTTACAGTTTTATTTTTTTGAGTGGCACTGGTTGGCAAATGAAAGAGGAGGATCTCCCCTAATTTTTCCATTTTCTTATTTAGCCATATCAGGATAAAGAGATGTTAATAAAGTCCTTGAAAACTTTATCAAATTATTTTGTTTAAAATTTCGAATTATATTGAAGGATAAAGTTTTGAAAGGTTGTAACTTCCCAACTTTTTCATAATATGTAAAAATAATAAAATATTTAGGAAAATAAGGGGATATCCTAATCTTTCATTTGCTATCCTAGTGGCATCCTAGGACAAGTATATATCTTAAAAAAAATATATGTTATAAAATTTATTCCTCTAAAACTTTTAAGTCAATTAAAAAGGAAACAGGATCACGAAATGAAAAACTGTAAATGCAGTTTTACTATATTTAGTCTCTAGTTTCAAATGTATATTATCCTGTTCGTGTTTAACGATTTAGATCTGGTGAATGACCAGGCAATTCCATCATGTTTACTTTATTGTTCAGAACCCTTATTTTTTGCAAGTTTTCCGTCATTCTTTGAGCCATTGCCTTGCTAAAAGACCTAAGTTATCGGCATTTCCTCAGAAACATATGGTAGCATTACTTTCGTGAGGATATTAACGTTTCCACTTAAAATCGATTGAGGATCACGAATATAGGTATATATTCCTAGACCAATATTTCGAGGTGTTACAAACGGAATGACAAACTTATATATACCCTCTATCACGAAAGTGGAGGGTATACAAAAAAGTATATATGTTGAATTGCAAAAAATAAATTGAAGTACTTTATTTTTGATTCCATTTGTGAACGAGAGAAACAATTGATGAGAGTTTCTCTTTATAAGTTAAAGTATCTACATAATATTTGTGTAACCTTTGACTTTTTTAATCTATTGATTCTGTTTTTTTGTTTTTTTCTTCTTCTTCTGCTTCTTTACTTTATAGCCGTATTCTTCTAAAGGTTAATATGAAGACATTTTAATTTTAACGTTGGGTTTTTACATCATTTAAATGTTGAAGGTCTTTTATTTCAAGTCATTAAGTTTCTGTATGCAGAAAAGTTCGTCATTTAACATACATTTGGAAATGACATAATATTGTCATTACCTTAGTTTTCGTTGACATTTTAAAATAAGTTTTAATCAATCTTTGATGATTTATGATATGATCTGTAAACAATCTTGCGAATTTAAACATTAAAAACGTATTAATACTGCCCTGAACTACGAATTAAAAATTAAATTTATCGCTGATTACACTGCGCTACACGAGTTTGTATTTTGAATGAGTTTAAAAACTCAGCTACACTCAAAAAAAAAAGTTTGTAAAATGACATAAAATCCCCGTGATTTTACGGGGCAGGCTTTGTAAAATATGTACTAGCAAGAATCCCCGTAATGTTACGGGGACAATTTGTAAATTGATTTAACAAAAGAAAATGTAAATTCACATTTTTTTTTTTGTAAAATATTAACTTCGAGGTGAACATTTTTTTTGGAAATTTACAAAAAAAAGTTGTAAATTTACAAAATAAAGTAGAAAATCAAACAACAAAATTGTAAATTTACAAATTGTTTGGTTAAACTACTGTTTTTTATGGCAAAAAACTTGTATATTTAAGTGGTAAATTTACAATTTTTATTGTAAATATACCATTTTTTCTTATTTTTTGCCGTAAAAACAGTAGTTTTACCAAATAATTTGTAAATTTACAATATTGTTTTCGTATTTTCTACTTAATTTTTGTAAAATTACAACTTTTTTCTGTAAGCATACAATTTTGTTTTTTAAATTTTCATATTTGTTTTGTAAATTTACAAAAAATTTGGTTTATTTACATATTTGTTTTGTAAATTTAAAGGTTTTTTCTATTGGTACATCTTATTTTTCCTTCTTCGGCAGCTGGAGTAGCACTTCAACAATCTGAAATGATTTTTTTTTTCACTTGAACACTTTTAACAAACTTTTTAAATATAATACTGCACTTTTTTATTTTTTTTTCGACATTTCGTTTTTCTTAAGTAGAAAATATGAGAATTGCGAAGGAGGCTACACAAGAAATTTCTTATATTTTCAGGAAAATATAAGAAATAATAATGTTAAAATAAGAAAAACTTAATTTTTCATAATTGGCAGCTTTTTATTGACATTTTAGGTGCCAAATTAAAAAAAAAAAAAAAAATACCAAAAAAATATGATAAAATTACCAAAAAAAAAATGGTTAAAATACAAAAAAAAACTAGAACAATTATATAGTAGAAACACATAAAAATTGTGATATTTTATTTTTTTTTTATAAAAAATGATTTTTAACTAAATTTTTTATTCCAAAACGCAAAAAAAAATCTGAACTTAGAAAATGTTTGCGTGTTCTATTGTTGAATAATTATTTTTTTTTTGTAAAACAAAATTAATTAAAGTAATAAAATAAGTTTTGTAAAATTAATTGGAATTTTGTACTTTTTAATACATACATTTCAAACTGAAAACCTTGTAAACGATCTTAAAAAAAAATCCTTGTAATAAAACATTTTTTTGGTAGAAAGACTAAATAACGTCAAGTAAAATTTTGTTGTACAATTACAGTTTTTTTGTGTAAAAAAACTAAACACCTTGTAATATTTTTTTAATTTGTAAAGTAATTCACTTTTTTGTAAATTTACCTAAAAAATTTGTAAAATAAATTAACCAACATATAATAGTAAAATTACAAAGCAAACTGTAGTTTTCGTTTTATTAAATATACAACAATTTTTGTAAAAAGACAAAAATATTGGTAAAATAGAATTACAAGACCTTTTACTTGTAATTTTACAAACTTTTTTTTTTGAGTGTAGAGGTCTTTTTTTATAGCCGACTTAAGATTTTATTTTTTTTTAACTTAAACTCAATGTATATAATCCCGAGTAAAAATAATTTAATATGATCTTATATACTTTTATATAGTCATATTATTTGATATATGATCATGTGTGACACTATGTATTGCAAGATAAATTTATATAATAAATTTTGATGTGGGATTTTATTAAGATATCGCCATACATAACTATATGTTGCAACATCTGGTCCCATGCATCATTTTAAATTTCTAAGTGTTTTATATAAAATTTTATATGCCTCCATTATTTTTTAGTATTTTCAAAGTGTTTTATATAAAATTTCATATGACTTCATATTTTTTTATTTTTCTAAGATTTTTCCAAGCACCACTTTTTTATCACGAATATTTTCTAAGTGTTTTATATAAAATTTTATATGACTCCATCTTTTAAATTTTTTCTAAGTTTTTTTCAAGGAACATTTTTTTTATCGAAAATATTTTCTAAGTGTTTTATATAAAATTTTATATAACTCCATTTTTTCAAATTTTTCTAAGTTTTTTCCAAGGACAAATTTTTTTGAAAATATTTTCTAAGTGTTTTATATAAAATTTAACATGACTCCATTTTTTGAAATTTTTCTAAGTTTTTTTCAAAGAACAACTTATTTTTATTATTTTAATTTTTCAACTTTTTATTAAAAACTAAAAAAAAAAAAAACATCCGATTTCTAAAATTGTATAAATTTTAATATAATTTAATATAATTTTATATCATTGTATTAGACCAAAACTCGTATCAAAGTCGATATAAAGTTATATAAACTGATATTATTAGATATTATTCGATCAAATCTTATGAAACCATTATTCGTATAAGATTATATCAAAATAGACACGAACCCATATTAAATTATATATTGTGTCATATCAATTTTTTTACTCGGGATCTTATTCTTAACTAAATAATGCAAAATCTGATAACTCTCATTTTTGGGGTCATTTTCATGGTGGGCGTGTGATGTTGGAGGTGGGCGTGGCACTTTACCAATATTTTTTTTTAATTTAGCTCAGTGATTACTATCACTCAAAATAATCACTCTGTTAAATTACAGAGATACTCTGCTGAGCCAGCAGAAAATACCATAGATTTCCAACCAGCAAGATTTTTTGTTATTTTACAAAGAAAACTCTGTAAAATTTCGATAAAAAAAAACTGTAAATTTACAGAATTATCTGTTAAATATTGATAAAACCGAAAAGAATTTTACCAAAAAAACTCTATAATATCACAAAGTTTTAGTTAAATGCATTTTATGAGTTCAAAATTTTACAAAAAAACTTTGTAAATTAACAAAGTTTTTGTTAAATCCATTTTATGAGTAAAACTTCTCTGCTTCAAAAACATTTTTATTAAAATTAGAAAATTTAATTTAATAAAATTAAAATTTTGTGAAAACTACAAGTTTTTAATGAGTAACTCCAATTTTACAAAATTTTGGTTTTCGGACACAAGAAAATACAAAGTATTTTTTTAAAATCTGTATTTCGACAGATAACTTTGTCAAATATCTGTTGAATTAAGATTACAGTCATTTTACAGAGTATTTAACAGAGTAATTATTTTGAGTGTAGAGTTGTTAATTATTCGACTTTCAACTTTGTTCGAATAATTCAAATAATTGTTTTTCCTCGTTCGATCAAACGATTAAAGATCATAATTTATTCGATTAATCGAAGAGAATAACGAATAAAAAAATGGTCTTTAAAAAATAATTTTAGTAACAAAAAAAATAAATAATTCATCCAAAAAAAGTTAAATATAAAACAGTTAATATTTTTTATAATTAAAATATATATCGTGGCTGCGCTTTAAAATTAGGTTATGTGTTTTCAATTTTTTTTTTCTTAAAGGGGCATAAGACAACCCCTACATTTTTAGAGTCAACTTTTAATAAACATAAAATTTGCAATATTTGTTAAATATTTATGAGAAGTGTTTTTCACAAATGTACTGCTAAAGGACTGTTTCTTGTGCCTCCCCGAGTAAAAATAATTTAATATGATCTTATATACTTTTATATAGTCATATTATTTGATATATGATCATGTGTGACACTATGTATTGCAAGATAAATTTATATAATAAATTTTGATGTGGGATTTTATTAAGATATCGCCATACATAACTATATGTTGCAACATCTGGTCCCATGCATCATTTAAAATTTCTAAGTGTTTTATATAAAATTTTATATGCCTCCATTATTTTTTAATATTTTCAAAGTGTTTTATATAAAATTTCATATGACTTCATATTTTTTTATTTTTCTAAGATTTTTCCAAGCACCACTTTTTTATTACAAATATTTTCTAAGTGTTTTATATAAAATTTTATATGACTCCATCTTTTAAATTTTTTCTAAGTTTTTTTCAATGAACATTTTTTTTATCGAAAATATTTTCTAAGTGTTTTATATAAAATTTTATATAACTCCATTTTTTCAAATTTTTCTAAGATTTTTCCAAGGACAAATTTTTTGAAAATATTTTCTAAGTGTTTTATATAAAATTTAACATGACTCCATTTTTTGAAATTTTTCTAAGTTTTTTTCAAAAAACAACTTATTTTTATTATTTTAATTTTTCAACTTTTTATTAAAAACTAAAAAAAAACATCCGATTTCTAAAATTGTATAAATTTTAATATAATTGGATATAATTTTATATCATTGGATTAGACCAAAACTCGTATCAAAGTCGATATAAAGTTATATAAACTGATATTATTAGATATTATTCGATCAAATCTTATGAAACCATTTTTCGTATAAGATTATATCAAAATAGACACGAACCCATATTAAATTATATATTGTGTCATATCAATTTTTTTACTCGGGTCTTCAAAAAATTTAAAAAACACATAACTTAATTTTTAGGCGCAACAACGATGTATGATATAGTAAGAACAGCATAAATCCGTTTTAAAATTTCTTCGTTCCCTTTTCTTTTTCTACCTCTTTTGCCCATAAGCTCGAATGCAGTAGCAGAGAGTAAAGGACACAACTCAGTCTGTAAATTCCCACTTACTAAACATTAAGATTAATCGCAATCTGGGCTATGCCTACAATGCTTTTTAACTTTCCTACATTTTGTATAAAATCATTAAAAATGTTTGAGAATAAATCAGATTCAATGATTTTATTGAACTTATTTTTTAACTTAAAAAAACGTTCGATTAATTGACAGTAATTAATCGATTTATTCGTTATTCGTAAATCGTCATTTTAAAATTGTTCGAACAAGAGTTTAGTGTTGTTTGATCGATTAATCGAATTATTCTTAATCGGTTGACAACTCTAGTGATTACTATTAAATAAAGATATCTGTCAGTAAAATCTTATACTTTTCGGATTACAATTTCCGGCTTTAACCAAATTGACTTAAAATTTGAAACCTCTGAAGCCTCTGGAAAAAATTTGAAAAAATCGGTCCATGTTTAGACCTAGACCCCATATAAAGGTCCTCTTTAATATTGTCTCAAATGACTCCAATTATCGTATTTTAATAGATATCCTTTCCTTTGGCATATAAACGTGTTTTGTGTTCACAAATCACCATTTCGAATTTTAAAGAAATCGGACCCGTTCTTCTTGTAGCCCCCATACAAACCACATTCCCGATATTTACAAAAATCTCTCAAATTTCATGAAAATTAGCGTACTTGAAAAATGCTCAGAATCTTCCAACAGAAAAATTTTCAGATTCTGAAAGATTTTTCATACAAAAAAAATCTTAGGTTCTGATATAGTTTTCTATAGAAAAATTTATTTTGATAAACTTTTCCTATAGAAAAATTTGCAAAGATCTGCAATTAACCAGTAATGAGGTTAATGGTAGAACTAAGTTACTTTCTGTCCATATCCAGAAGAATTTTAGTGTTTTTTACCAAGCTTTCATCCCATAATATTTTCGTCTACGTACTCCTGTCCATTACCATTTATTTAACCAAGTTGCCCTTTTTTTCTATTTATTTTTTTTTTTTTTTTTTTTCTTTTTTTCCTTTTCTTTTTTTCTATTCTTTTGAAATCGTTTTCGTCTACATGTACTATCTAATGCTGACTACCCATCTACTGCTCTATCCAATGTGTTAGAAAGACATTTAGTTAAGATATTAGATCACCATAACCTGTTCTGAATATTATTAAAGAAATCTGTGGATGTACATAATGATAAGCTTTAGAAAAAGAGAATCTTAATCTCATTGTGAAACGAAAGTAGACAAACACTTGAGCCGACATACGAGTAAAATACCATCATAACAATGTCTGTATTTTCTGATTATAATACTTAGAATGAACATGACAATGTCTCCGTTTTTTAATTATTATTCTTAGAATGAAATTGTCGAAAAAAATCCTTTTATTTTTCTTATGCCACCAATGGATCTCTTAATATTTTCCATACACTTTAATTATATTGATCTTCTAAACACTGTGAAATTACTCTCTAAATTAACATTAATTAATTCAGCCAGTCAGATAGATCAACTTAAGAACCGTAAATAATTGTATTAACGACTACACTCAACAATCGTGTCCACTAACTAACTTAAAGTAACTGAACAGGTTTATTTCCCTTTTCATTTAAAAACACTTTTTTATTATTCACAGTTTAGTTTTTTGCGGATTGTTTCTTTTGTCCATTTCATTTGTTTTTACTGACTTGTTGACCTTGTAAGTTGTGGCTACAGCTCGCTGGTATCATTTGTTTCATACATTGTCTTTTTTTGTTGGTTTGGATTTTTTAAATTGTTCGGTAATTAATTCGTAATACGTTAGTCATGCTTAAGTCGATTTTTTTTTCTATTTAACTTAACTTGTTTGGGTTTTGATTTATTTTTATTATTTTTTTTAACAAAATGCTATTCTAATTTATAACACCGTCCGACACATTTTTGTACACATGGACCAGACCGACAAATTCTGAAAGTAGGGCCAAAAATAAAATAAAATAAAATAAAATACACGTGTCTCCCCAGTTGTTCTAGATCAATTCGCGTTTTCGCCAAAATCGCTAATAAAAAAAGTTGTGTTTTTCCAATGTAGTGTGAAATAAGTCGACAAATGTATTAAATATACTTGAGAGCTTAATAATGTTTCAGCACCTCTTTAGTGAAATTTAAAGACGGTTCTTTTCGTAGAACATGCTCACCCTCTATCTCCCATTTTTAGGAGTCATTTTTGTCCTTATCTACAAAAATGTTCTATACTACCTTTCTGACTGGAGTAAATTTTTTCTACAGTGCAACAAATTTGTATACCCTACACCACACTGTGGTACAGGGTATAATGAGTTTGTGCTGATGTTTGTAAGCCTCTTTTGGCCCAAGGAAGCCTATTGAAATTGGAAAAAATCGGTCCATATTTAGACCTAGCCCCCATACAAAGGTCCTCTTTAGTTTTGACTCAAATGACTCTATTAACTGCATTATAACAGGTATCGTTTCAAAATTTGGCAGGTAACATGTTTCATCTACACAAATCACCATTTCAAATTTAAAGGAAATCGGACCAGTTCTTCTTGTAGCCCCCATACAAACCACATTCCCGATTTTCACATAAATCTCTCAAATTTCATGAAAATAGAAAATATTTAATTAAAATTCCGTTTGTGTATGTTAAACGCGTACTTTAATAACCTTATCAAATCTGATTATCATCTGACCATTTTTGGACTCAGGCCCCATGTGAAAGTTTCGCCCGATATTCAGTTAAATCGGTTTATTGTCAACAAAAATAAGCCTATTTCACTCAAATTTGATGTGTGAGTGTTTTTTACACATATTAAAGAGTTGGTAAAATATAGATCTAATCGGTCCATGTTTAAACTTGGGGCCCATTATCCGGGAAACTCTGATGTAGGGTATTATATGGTCGGTCTTGGCCGACTATAATTTTCTTACTTGTTTTTTTTTTTTGCTTTTTCGCGAAAACGCGAATTGATCTAGAAAAACTGGGAGACACGTGTATTTTATTTTTGGCCATATTCTCAAAAATTATTGTTTTTTAGCAGATCTTAAGATCTTAAAACATATATATCGCTTCTTTATTTTTATAGTGTCATAACTCAAAAAACGTGATTTTTGAGTTAATAATACAGAATTATTCCCCAGCAAAATTTTTCTGTTCCAAATAATCGGTTCCAGAACGCATCAAACTACCCTGCAACCGGTTCTACTTAACATTCCAGAATCAATGATTTTTGTTTGAAATTGTCCCGAAAGCAATCGTTTTTTAGAGCAAGTAGTTTTTTTGAAAAATAATAGAAAATTTTGTTGTGATTACCGTAGAATGTATTCAAGAATCTATTGAACCAGGAATTTGTTCCAAAAAATTTTCCTGGGTCGTTATATCATGCTTTATATTGTTTTAAAAAATCGTATTAATATCTTTTAAACTCATCGTTTGAGAAGAAAACACACCACTATTAAATTTTCTATTGACCGGCCTTTTTCAATGGAAAACCAGTTTTAATTGTAAACTTTAAACGCCTTTTCTGCCGAATCAAATATTGAATTCAAATATAGGAGCATACACAGAAAATAATATCGTGATTTTTTTTTTAATTAAAAATGAATTTGATATTAAATTTAACTTCAATTAAACATTTTAATTGATTCAATTAATGTTTTAATTGAATTCTTAACTTTACTGAAAATAAAAATAAAATAAACAAACGAAACCGGTTTTGTATGCATTAGTGTTAGTAGCCAATGAAAAAATAAAATGCAAAAAACAACAAAAAAAACTTTTGAACTATTCTTTTGTATATTTTGGTGGTAGCAGCCAATGAATACATAAAAGCAACAAAAAAATTTAGTTTTATTGTTTTCTTTAAGGCGAGCGGTCGTTGCGGATAAAATGTTTTGCTAATAAAATATGTACAGTTGAAACAAAAAAAAATAATATAGAGGCATTTGCCTTGTGTTTTGCACATTGAAATATAATACAATTTTTTTGTTTCAACTTTACTAAGGCGACAAAAATGCATGCAATAACAAGATTTAAAAATGTAATTTTAAATAGTTATTGATATTTTAAAATACTACTATAGTGTTTCTATGCAAAACTATACCAAGTGTTTATATTTAATAAAGAAAATAAATTTCTTAATAATATAAAACAAAAACATTCTATGTTTATTTATTTTAGGGCATTTTTTGAAGTTCAACTTTTAAAATTAAATTGAGCTTTGGTCTTTTTTCAATTAAAAATTTTATGTGAATCAATAAATCTATATTATTGATTTTCAATTTTATATTAATTTTTTTTAAAGTTTATTTAATTACAATTTTAATTGGTTTTCCATTTTATTTTCAATTAAAACTTTAATTGATTCAATTAACAATTTAATTAAGTTTTAAAACTATTTTCAAACAAAATGAGTAATTAATATGCGCATTTTCGTGATACGTCCGAAATCAATTAATTTTTTAATTGAATCAACGAATTTCGTAATTGAAATTCATTTTTATTTTTTTCTGTGTAGGGTGCCTTAGAGATTCGTTAGCAATTTCTGTTTCGTGAATGTAGGCTGTTAACTCTTGTCCCCTAGATTGGTGATAGGAATGCTATCTACGCGTCCAATCCCACGATGCAACCATGCTTCAGCTGTTTTCGCCTACTTTCCTGACCTTCCTTTCGACCATATAGGTTACATGGTTGTAGCGCCTTCTAACTCTGGCTAGCCTTAAAGAGGATGCTGCAGAGTCATTGCCGAGGGTTACTTGATCAAAGGCCGGAAGTAGTTAGCTGCTTGGACAGTTCAGCAAAGGAATTGTTTTGGCCCCTCCCAAGTAATTGGAAAATCAGAAACTTTCTACTTCTGCGAAAAGTCCCCCTCAAAAAATAGTAATGGATTTGTAATATTTGTTTCATTCACCGAAATTTAAAGTTTTTTTCAATCGTTGCTGAAATTTTAAAAATGTTGGTTTTATTCTACAAAATAAAACCGTTTATTGCATTACGCAAACGTTTCACACTTTCGTTACTTATCATGGTTGGTTACCGTTACCCTTATTATACCGTTACCGATTCAAAACCCTTTCAAATCGAATACCGTTACCGTTACCGATACCGCTAAAAATATTTTTAAAATACCGTTACCCTTACCGTTACCGTTATAATTATTAGAAGTTACCGGTATTGTACCGGTATTCAAAATTTTTCCTGTTTTAAGGGATTTTAACGAACAAAAAAATAAAATCAAATTGCTAACATAATTTTAAATTTATAATTTGCAAATTATCATAAAATAAATGACAAAAATAATAATCATATCAAATCTATACTGGTTTTTGGGTCTATAAAATATTTTTAGCTTTTAGTTCTATCTTTTTTCAAATTTTTAACTAAATTAATAATACCGGTACGTACCGGTTTGGTTGGTTCGGTACCGGTACATACCGTTACCGAAACGATTTGAAAACACTTACCGTTACCTTTACCGAAATAAATAAAAATTAGATACCGTTATCGTTACCCTTACCGTTATTCGTTTCGGTAACCAACCTTGTTACTTATTGTAAATATACGTATACTTATTATAAATTCAAATTTTGTTATTGATCATACGTTCTTACGTGTTTTTCACTACACTATATCCAGATGCAATTTGTAAAAATAAACTAAAATTTAAAGATTTTTTTTAAATTTGAATTGATACCAACTGAAACTAAAAATGTTCATTGGAAATTTGTTAAAAATCGAAAAAGATTAGTTAAAATTAAAGAAACTAATTAGGATTCGTGAGCAATAAATTAAAATTCAAAATAGATAAACTGAAATTCGAAGTTTTCAATTAAAATTCAAAAAAATCAATTTTAATTCGTAAAAGATCAATGAAATTGGAAAAATCAACTGAAATTCCTTAAAGATCAAACTTAATTCCAAAAATTTATGTTGTTATTCATAATAGATCAATTGTTTTTGAAATTTTTGAATGGAATCTTAAAAGATTCAATTAAATTAGAATTTAAATTTGTCCTTTTCGAATTAAAATTATTTTTTCGAGTTTCAATTCATATTTTTATCAAAAGAACAATCAGGAAAATTCAAAAAATTAAGGACATTTAAAAAAACTAAAATTAAAAAAAAAACTTTAAAATTAACAAAATAAAACAAGTGAGAGCACAGACAGAATTGAAAACGAATTTTAATTGCAAAAAACCGGTTTTAATAAATTTGTTGATCAAAACTCCTCCGATGAAGAACATTGCGCGATTAACTTTAAGCGATTGACTGAATATTTTTTTAATCAAACCTTTTTCGATTTTGATTATTAATTTGATAAATTTTTTATTTCTAGTTAATCAAATAATGATTGATTTAACGAATGGATTGTAATTTTTTTTGTGGGGAGGCAGGAGGTCATTGTGTGATGTTGCTTTTCACTTTGCAATTGATGTTAACCCTGTTATCGCATAACCGTGACGCCCAGAAATGGGGGCGTGCAAAAAAGCAGTATTTTTTTAATCGCCTGAGACCAAATGCAGGTCTTTAAAACTCTTCTGACATAAAAATATTGCATTTGAAAATAATAAATGCGTTATTAGAGCTCGAGGCCAATATTAAAATAAATTTTTCTTTATTAACGGACGATATTTCAACACTATTTGAGTGTCATCAACTGGACTTATAAAAAATAATTTTTATTTAACACCAATTTAAAAATACTGTTGCTTCTATTGCATCGCCTGTTATTGCAATAATGTTTAGAAAAATTCAAGAACTATTTTGGAAGAACTTTTTTCTAAAATTTTAGTTTTGTCTTTTTTCATGATAGAAAACTTTGGAAAGCGAATACATGTGTTTCAGTTATGTTAAATAAGTTCAGTTATTTTACATTTTCATTGTAAAACAAAAACTGTAAATAAAAAGCTGTAAATAATATTTGAATTAATAATATTATTTGAATTTATAATATTATTTGAATAATATTTGAATTTAAATAGTTAATATTTTTATGTAAATAATGAATGAACACAAGTTGCGTTTTAGCCACTTTAATGTCAATATTGGTGCTGAGCCTTTAAACATTTTTTTGTAATATTGAAATATGACATAAACACACGCAGAGAAGATATATGATTGTGGCAACCATAATTTAAGAGCGTCATATTATGATTGAAAATTTTATCATAACTTGACTGTAGCAACGCAACCTAAACGATCCTAAATATTCGAAAAACTTTGAACGATAATCATTGGCGTAGATAGGCCTGTCTGGGGTGCAAATCACCCCCTCAGAAATTTTTTAACAAGAATTTGAATCGCTTAATTTTTTTTTTTTTAATTCAATGCTTTTTTTAATTTTTTGCAAAAAAAAAAAATATCTTTTAAAATAGAAACTTTAAGATTTGATAACATTTCTGTATGAGAATCTAATAGTTTTTCCCATTAAAAAATAGTCTTAATCCGATTTTTTTTAGCGAAAAAGCTGTTTGATTATTGATATATAATGGTGAAAGTTATCTCAATCTAATGATTTTTTTTTTTTCAATAGTAACAACTTCACAGAATTTATGTTGCAGAAAATTATATAAATCTAATGATTTCCTATAGGAACCACATTCAATTTAAACAGAAATTTTGCAAAGGTAAAATCTATACCTACAACTAAAGAATTTTTTAGTTCTAAACATTTATGGGAAAAGGTTCTCAACTGCTGAAAAATTCTCAGAAATCCAGCCACTTTTTTTTTATTTTTTAATGTTTTTTTTAATTTGAGATGCTTGTCTATCCACACGAAAAAGTTCAGACGCGCGTTTTTCGTTTTTTTTTTCGAGAAAATAGCATTTGAATATTAAATTTCATATAAATTTTGTAGTTTGCTTGTATTTTCTTGTTTAACAAAGCGCATGAGTAACAAATACGTATTTGCATAAATATTACACATACGCTATGGTGCACAGTGTGTTTTTTTAACTGGTTGAGTGTTCAAAAATAGAAAAAAGTTGAAAATTTCTTGTTCAATTTTTGAATTTAAAAAATTTATTTTAATTGAAAAATGTCTGAATTTTCCAAATCTGGTATTCGTTTTCCTCTATCTGTTGTGGTTAAAAAGATATGCTTGTTGAAAATGAGAAAAAAATTTAGTTTCGGTTTCCTTTTTTTTTTGTAAAAAAATTTAAAGTTTCAGGATTTTGATCACTCACACTACCAAAAAAACACACTGTGTGTTGTACGAAAAACAATTAGATGTAGATTTTTTTTAAACGAAATCATTTAGAATCTCAAACTTCCTCTTTATAACTTCCTCAAACTTCCTCTTCTCTGGAAGTATCCAGTAAAAAAATTAAAGAAAAAGATTTTAATTTAATGGAAAAATAAAAATCATTTAGGTGGGTAGAAAGCTGAAAAACTAACACTACTGGACATGCCCCTCAAGAACACAACCCGTGTCGGTTCAAAAGTAACTTTTCACAGAACACCTATTTTCACCATTTTTTCGGAACTTATAAATTTTGTAAAAAAAAAAGTCCAAAAATCACTTGTAATGTTTTTTTTTTGCTCCAAAACGCACAAAAATGCAAAACATTTTGATGAAAATTTTTCGAAACTTAAAAAATTTTTCCAAATTTTTTTTTTTTGCTTTAAATTACTTGTTCTTCTACAACGAAAAAAATTTAATGTCCAGGATTTAAACAATTTTCAAGAAACATTTTTTAAAATCTATAAAAAAAAAAAGATCTGAAATCATTTTTAAAGAAATTTTTTACGACAAAACTCGAAAAAATGTGTGTGGGACTTAAAAAATGTTTAAACTTTGTTCGGGACTACACTAAAAAACAAACCTTGTAAAATTACAAGAAAAACTTGTTACTTTTTTTGTTTGCTACCCCCTATTTGACAAAAATTTCTAGTAATTTTACAAGATTTTTTGTAATTTTACAATGTTTTTACCAATAAAATTGTAAATTTACAAATTTTTTGACACGATAAAATTTATAAGGAGGTTTGGTAATTTTACTAGATTTTTTCCTACATCCTATTTTACGAGATTTCCTAGTAATTTTACACGCTTTTTACCAATAATTTTTTAATTTTACAAGATTTTTACCAATAAAATTGCAAATTTACAGTTTTTTACGCAATTAAAATAACAAGGAATTCTTGTGAATTTACTAGATTTTTTTTTGTAAAATTATCTTGGAAATTTTCAAAATTACAAAAAAAATTGTAAAATTACAAAAAAAATGTTAATTTCGATCCAAATTTGTTTATTAAAAAACAAGGAAAACCGTCACATATTAGTAAAATGGGATTGCGAGACTTTTCCTAGTAATTTGGCAAAGTTTTTTTTTTTGTGTGTAGGAAAAATTTAAAAACTTGTTTTTTTTTCTATTTTTTTTTTAATGTTTTTTTTATTTTTTTTTATTTTTTTAATAAACTAGCTGGCCCGGTCCGCGTTGCTGGCCCAAGTATAAGATCAGTGTTATATTTCGTCTCGCTTCAAATACATAGCCCTGAAAAAAATGTAATGAATTCCTTGGCTTAGAAAAATTTGTGGGCGTGGTTTAAAAGACCAAGTTATATTTTAGGAAATAAAAAAATATTACCATCGACTTTGCAAACTGTACAAATTTCAAACTTCTTTTCCCGAATTTTTCATTTTTCCGGGACACTTTTCTCATTTATATTTCCTTAAAAACCTAATTATAACTATAATTAATAAAAAAAATCGGTCCGGTCATTGGTAGTCGACATATTTTGACAAAAGTGGGCGTTAAAATTTGTGTGGTAAGTTAAACTTGTACATATGTTAAAGATATCCAAGGATTTATAATGATTTGTACTAAGTTTAAACGGAATCTATTAAAAAATATTTTTTTAATAGATCGAATAGGAGTAAAAATAAAGTTTAGATATATCGAAAACAATTTTCTTTCCGGACAATATGGACTATTACGAACATTTAAAACAAAAAAATTAGCCAAATCGTTCCAGGCGTTCTCAAGTGCTGCAAATTTTAAGGATATTGAAAAAAGTTGGCTTTGAAGTGGGGGAGGACAATAATTATTTCCGTAAAATCCTTACTTGGACTATAATGATCATTAAGGAAAAATTTTCCCAAATCAGGCCAGTCGATCTACTATTTTAGATTTATTGAAAAAAGTGGGAGTGGACAATTTTTCTTTTCGTAAAAACCTTAATTGTACTATCACGAACGTCAACAAATACTACTAATAGACAAATCGGCCCTGCCGTTCTACTATTTGAGATGTATAGAAATAAAATTTTGCGTGAAAATTTTGTATTTCCGTTTAAAGCTAAGTTTTTATATCTTAAAAGTGAGCGTAAAAGTAGGCGTGGACAATTTGTCTTTCCTTAAAATCTTCTGCGGTCTATAACCAAATCGGTCTAGCTGTTATAGTTCTTTCGATACATAGAAAAAAGTGGGCGTGGGAAATTTTACTGTCCGTAAAAACCTTAGTTGATTTATGACGAACATTTTCAACAAAAAAAAAAAGCCAAATTGGGTGTAGTAAATTTTTATTTTGTTAAAACCAAAGTTGGAATATGATGAAAATTCGTTTAAAAAAAATTTAGTCAAATCGGTCCAGCCATTATCAGATTTTAGATAAATTGAAAAAGTGGGCGTTTAAGTGGCCGTGGTCGATTTTTCTTTCAGTAAAAACTTAACTTGGATTACTACAAACATTTAAGTAAAACAAATACCCAAATCGGTGCAGTCATTTTTCGACTTTAGATAAATTGAAAAAAGTGGGCGTAAAAGTGGGCGTGGTCAAATTTTCATTACGTAAAAACCTAAGTTGGACTATGACGGACATTTCAAAAAAAAAATTGTCCAAATCGGTCCAGCCGTTCTCAACTGATGCCGTTACCAACGAACGACAATTGATTTTTATTTATATAGATTTATTCAACTGTTTTAATTATTGTAACATTATTTTAATTATTTAAAAAATTAAATGGCATATTGATGGCATTTTCTTCTATGAATGTCATTCATTAATTCTATGAATTTTTTCTATGAATTTAATAAAATCTATGAATAAAATTCTATGAAATATTTCAGAATACTAATGAATATTCATTCCAATGAATTGTTTCATATATTCTATGAATTTGGTTTTATGAAATTTGTTCATAGATATAATGAACAATAATTCTTTCAGTGCAGTCACGAAATAGATGATTTTTGAATCGAAAGACACACTTTTCCAGCAGGGTTATATACAAACTAAAGTTTTTTCCTTAATTTTTTTTAAAAATTCATAAACTATTTTGGAGATGATTTTGGAGAAGATTTAGGAGAAGATTTAGGAAAATTCATAAACTATTTTGAAGGAAATTCCCAAATTTTAGTTACGACCATTTTCGTGATAGAAAACTTTGGAAAGCAAATACGTGTGTTTCCGTTACGTCAAATAAGTTCAGAAAGATTTAGTAATATATTATAAGCCCTGTTTTCGCATATCCGTATATCGTCCATTCCACCAGACATTTGGTGATTTTGGGCATTTTTTGACCGAGGGTCTTCCGATTTTTGTTATTTTTTTCATACAGATACTCTATGGAGCCAATTTCAAATTTCATCCATCAGATCGAAAATATTCGAAAAACTCGCGATTTTATTCACGATTTTCGTTTTTAAAAAAGTAAAATAAATGCAAAATCTCTGTAACTTTGAGCAGCTGTATTTTCTAAACTACTTATCGCATTTTAACAATCTATAGCGCATACGAATGGTATGTTAGTCTATTTTAATATCTAATAAACTGAAAAAATATTAGTGGTTTAAAAGTGCATTTTATATGCAAATGCAGTTTTGAAGTGCATTTTGCGAAACTTTTACCCCTTTTAATTTTTTTTTAACTAGCATATTTGGAAAATTTATAATTTTTGCTACAAAAAACTGTTTTCATTACAATGGACCGAGAATGTATGCCATTTTTAATATTTATTTTTAAAAAATACTTCCTTAAGTTTCCCTTATAAAAATTTTTATTTTTTAAATTATACCAAAATCATGTAAAAAGACATGTTTTTAAATCGTTATATTTTCAAAAGTACTAATCGTATATTATTGTTTTTATGTAAATTAGAAAGGTATTTTTGTCCATTTCTTGCATTTAATGACCGCAAAAATTTTGGTTTTTCACAAATGCATTTTAAATGCAAATGCAGTTTTGAAGTGCATTTTTCAAAATTTTTACCCCTTTGAATTTTTTTTTAATTATCATATTTGAAACGTTTACAATTTTTACTACAAAATAATGTCCTCCTAATAATGGACCCACTGAGTGTGCTATTTTTAAAGAAATTTTAAAAATTTCCTTATAACAAATTTTAATATTTTAAATTAAACAAAAAAAATCTAAAATTATGTGATTTTTTAAAAAATTCTAAAAAATAGCACACACTGTTGGTCCATTATTAGGAGGACACTATTTTGTAGTAAAAATTGTAAACCTTTCGAATATGATAATTAAAAAAAAAATTAAAGGGGCAAAAGTTTTGAAAAATGCACTTTAAAACTGCATTTGCATTTAAAATGCATTTTCGAAACACCAACATTTTTGCGGTCATTATATGCAAAAAATAGACAAAAATACCTTTATAATGTGCATTAAAGCAATAATATACGATTCTTACTTTTGAAAATATAACGGTTTATAAACATGTCTTTTTACATGATTTTGGTATAATTTAAAAAAAAAAATTTTTATAAGGGAAACTTAAGGAAGTATTTAAAAAAAAAAATATTAAAAATAGCATACATTCTCGGTCCATTGTAATGAAAACATTTTTTTGTAGCAAAAATACTAAATTTTCCAAATATGCTAATTAAAAAAAAAATAAAAGGGGTAAAAGTTTCGCAAAATGCACTTCAAAACTGCATTTGCATATAAAATGCACTTTTAAACCACCAATATTTTTTCAGTTTATTAGATATTAAAATAGACTTAAATACCATTCGTATGCGCTATAGATTTTTAAAATGCGATAAGTAGTTTAGGAAATACAGCAGCTCAAATTTACACAGATTTTGAATTTTTTTGACTTTTTTAAAAACGAAAATCGTGAATAAAATCGCGAGTTTTTCGAATATTTTCGATCTGATGGATGAAATTTGAAATTGGCTCCATAGAGAATCTGTATAAAAAATATAACAAAAATCGGAAGACCCTCGGTCAGATTTTTTAAAATGTCTCATGGAATGGACGATATATGTTAACATTAACCGATTAACCGAAAACGCATCCACGTTTAACAAAATTTACTTGGCATCACTTCTGTGAAAAGGGTTTGTGTATTTGCTATTAACAAAGAAAAAGGTTTGTGTCTTTAACATTTCAATAAAAATGTGAACTTGGCATCACTTTTTATCGACGCTTCATTTTAGCGCCGATAATTATACAAGTTAAAAATAAGCGTGGATAATTTAAAATTTGTATGGGTAAGCGTATATACGGTTATGCGAAAACAGGGCTATAGTATTTCGTAAACAATTTATTTTTTTTATTTCAAATACTCTTTCTTGTGTTTGTTTTTTTGGGGTGGTTTCTTATCAATAATTCTGGAAGATAACGGCTGGTTTACTTTAAATAAATACCTTTAACTGATTTACTATTGAATAAATAAGCACTTGAATGCTTTTTTCCCATCATACATACACGTCATTCATGGAACTTCTTTCTTTTTTTTGCAACAATTTAATGCAAAAACAGTGAGAGAAGAATTCCTAACCCACATTCAGACAAAAACTACACACCTTGTGCTATTAAGTATACGTTAAATTGTATTTTTTTTTTTTTATAAAATTGATGATGCAGTGCTTGTTGCTATTTATGTATGTTGTAATATGTAGTAATAATTACTATGTATAAAAAAAAAGAAAAAAATTACAACAAAAACATAGACTTGAAAAGAAAAAGCTAAACAATAACAAGAAAAAACACTTTAATTTAATCAGTAATCAGTATTTTGGTATGCAATGTACGAAATTTCAATTACGCAAAACATTGTTTAGGTTTTTATACATATATTTTGTTTTTTTTTAGTATTTTATACTCGTCGAAGTCGTACATATTGAAATAAATGAAATGAATGCTTCAATTGAGCATATGAATGAAGACAATCATGCAAGTACTCGTACTACACACAAAGTGGTGCCTGATCATTTTATTGAATGAGTGAATCGTCTAGCGCAAAGCAGAAAAAAAAACAAGCCCGCATCCCCCAAACAATCATTGGAAACGATACAAAATTACACATTATTATAAATAAATAAATGAAAAAAATAAAAAATAAATAGTGAAAACAGTTTACAAAACTATTGAAAATATCAAACATGAAATAGTTTATAGAAATATTAATAAGTGAACACACAAATAAATTTTTAGTATCGCATCAAATAATGATTTTAAAGACTTGAAAGTATTCAACCAAAACCATAAAAAAACGCAACACAAAAATGAAAATTCAACGTTATCCTGGTAAAGCGGTTGATGCCAGTTTATCATTGGATCGTAATAATGCCATGGTCGAGTTATACGAAGCCAATTGGTATCAGGCTCATCAAAATTTTGGGCAACCACGTAACGGTGTCTCCAACATAAACTCAACACAACATGTACCTAATGAAATCAAACATTCCACAATAGAAGATGTACCTGCAACAACGAAAGGAATTCTTAGTGGTGGAAGTTATCTTAAAGACGGTGTTTCCACTCTAAGTAAATATCAAATGACTCTGGATCAAGTAAGAGCGTTAGAAGGAGAAATGAAAAATGAATCTATAGTTCATACCATTAAGGATTTAAATGGTTATAAGCCCTCAACATTAAGACAAAAGTCTATAAAACATAATCATGAATGGGATAATCCTTTTACGGAACATCAAAATCTACCTATGAAAAAGGAATCTCAAGATCATTCATCATCTACGAGTGGTTATGGCACAGAAAAACGTCAACAAAGACCAAGGCAACAAATTTCGTCTAAACCGCCATCGTTAAAGAGATCACAAACAATGGGCTATAGTTCGAGACCTGTAAAACCTAGTATAAATAATTTATGGCTTAATAATACTCAATATTTTCCAAATTCCTCATCATTTGCCCCGGTCGAAGATGAAGATAACATTATTCAAACTGTGATATCAAAACAACCACAACCATTAAGGGATAGTATAATTATATCCAGTCCAACAACAATACCTGCCAATACCTGTGATAGTAGTTTAAGATCTTTTACTACTAACAATACTGCAGCTCAAATACTTCCAACCCCGCTTCCTAGGCCTCGCTCTGTAACAGCAGCAGTTAATCGTTCCAAATCCGTAAGATTTCCTTCCTCTACGCTGTCGCAACGAGATTTCAATAATCCCCATCATAATGGCTCTACAATAAGTACTATACCTAAACTTGTTAGTAAATCTTCTCCAGATTATCAAAGACATCGTAAAATATCATTAGATATAAAACAAGATTTACAAAATAATCTAGAGTTACTTACAAAACCCTTAGCAAATCTTAATGTTAATTCAAATACTGAAATAACACCAACAACGCAGCATATTCGACAAGGTAGCGATTCCTCAACTTCATCAGCCCAATCGTCGAATACAAGTTTAAGAGGTTCTCAAAGTTTCCAAGATCAATTTGCAATACCTAGACCTCGACTAATTGTACCTATTCATACGTATGCCCGCAAAAGGCGTACTGGTAATTTGAGAGATCAAGATATTGAAACAATAAGTAATGAAGACAATGATGTAGCAGATGGTAAGAATTGTTTTTGGCTAAAACATGTAAAATTCTAAAAAACTATAGTACTTAAGTTTTACTTTTTAAAAGGTTTCCCCCTTATTGAATTTTTAATTATTTTCATTTCAGAGGGCCGTGTTGAAGTCTCCCGAGAGGGTAAATACTTGTCCACCTTATCCGGCGCCAAAGTATTGGGTGAGTTGGCCATTTTATACAATTGTCAACGTACGGCAACTATAACAGCAATAACGGAATGCAAACTATGGGCCATCGAACGTCAATGTTTCCAAACTATTATGATGCGTACTGGTCTGATTCGTCAAGCTGAATATACTGATTTTCTTAAAAGGTATGTTAAAGAATTTACATGATTTTAAATTACAGTTTGCCAGAGCTGGAACAAAATGACTCCATGGAAATTTTGTAAATATTTTTCCCGCAACGAATTTTATATTATGCAACTTTTGGCGTAAATTTTTCGAAAAAACTGAAATATTGTGCTTGGTTCGGTAGTACTCTTTCACCATTCACCAAATTTTTAAAAATTTTATATTCTTTTAAATCTTAAGATTTTTAAAATTTTTTTCTTGTTAAAATTAAATATTTACAAGAATAAAATTTAAAAATCTTAAAATTCGAATGGATATCAAAGTTTTAAAAAGTAGGTGAATGGTGAAAGAGTACTCCCAAATAGAGCACATTATTTTTTTACAAAACTAAGATTACAATCTTGTTAGAACCTACACCACACTGTGGTACAGGGTATAATGAGTTTGTGCTGATGTTTGTAACTACCTGAAATATTGGTCCTAGATCCACCTTTAAGTATACCGATCGACTCAGAATCACTTTATGAGTCTATTTAGAGATGTCCGTCCGTCCGTCTGTCTGTCCATGTAAACGGTGTAAGCACTATACAGGTCGCAATTTTTAATCAATTGACTTGAAATTTGAAACTTAAGCCTCTCTTGGCCCAAGGACGAAGCCTATTGAAATTGGGAAAAATTTTTCAATATTTAGACCTAGCCCCCATACAAAGGTCCTCTTTAGTTTTGGCTCAAATGACTGTAATAACCGTATTATAATAGGTATCTTTTCGAAATTTGGCAGGTAAACGTGTTTTGCTGCACAAATCACCATTCCGAATTTTAAAGGAATCGGAATTCTTCTTGTAGCCCCCATACAAACCACCTTTCCGATTTTCACATAAATCTCACAAATTTTATGAAAATAGAAAATATTTAATTAAAATTTTGTTTGTGAATGTTAAACGAGTACTTTGATACCCTTATCAAATCTGATTATCATCGGACCAGTTTTGGACTTAAGCCCCAGTGAAAATTTCGCCCGATATTCAGTTAAAGCTGTTTATTGGCAACAAATCGAAGCCTATTTCACTCAAATTTAATTTGTGAGTGTTTTTACGCTTACTAAAGATTTGACAAAATATAGATCTAATCGGTCCATTTTTGAACTTGGGGCCTATTTAAACCTTTTATTTCACTCAAATTTGATTAGTGAGTGTTTTTTTTAAGCTTATTAAAGATTTGACAGAATATAGATCTAATCGGTCCATTTATGAACTTTGGGCATATTTTCCGGGAAACTCTGGTGTAGGGTATTATATGGTCGGTCTTGACCGACTATAATATAATCTTACTATAATATAATCTTACTTGTTTTTTTTTTGTTGGTTTTTTTTCTTGTATAAAGGTCCTTAACCCCCCCCCCCCCCCCCCATCATTTTACTAAGCAAGCAAAAAATAATTCGGAATGAGCTAATTTACATTTTTACAAAATTTTGATAAAAAAAATTCCTAACCAAAAAATCGGTTAAACTATATGTGTCTCTAAAGAATCTGCTTAATCTTAACGTAATTTTTTTTTTAAATGGACTTACCTCACTTTCATAAAAAAATGCTTCATAGGTATATTTTGTAGTTAAAGTATGACCTTAACTGTTCATAGTGCACTGTACTTTAAAGTAGTTACATTCATAAATTCATTTACGATTTTTTTTTTCGCAAACACTCATTAAAAAAGCGTAAACAACTTATAAAATGATGGACAACATTACATGGCTAATGTCTCTTTAAATGACTGAGGTGTTTGTCTGTGACTGTTTGTCAGGCAGTCCGCCTGTCTGTCTAGTCAATGCGTTCGTCTGCTTATCCGCATTTTTTGAATATTACAAACGACAACAGAAACCTATAAAAGTGAAATCATACATAGTTTATATAAATGTACATTAGAGTGGGCTGAAACAAAATAACATTTTGAATAGAGCTGCCATTTGTTTTTATACGCTCCAACCCCAGTATGGGGGTATACTATACTCAATTTGTCATTCCGTGTGTAACCCATCGAAATATCGATCGGGGACCCCACAAAGTAAATGATCGATTCTAAGACATTCTGTGAATGTCTATTGGTCTACCCGTCTGTTTATAATAAGATGCAGTCCAAAATAAAAAAAACTAGGCTGCTGAAATTTGGCACGAATGTCTTATAATCGTCAGCAGGTTAAGTTTGTAAATGACCAAAATCGGCCAGGAAGAAAAAGGTTTCCCCTAAAAAAACTAAACTATTTTTTGTTGAACAAATGAACATTTTTTTTTATCAGGGAAAGCTCAAATTCTCTTCTGTTCTTCTGTTGGATGCAGTGGACTATATTATGTCAGTTTTTGTAGTACGCGCCCTTTAGTGGGCGTGGATACAAAAAAATAATTTAGATTACACTGTGCTACAGTGAAAAAATACTTCTGATGTGACATGGTATAGGTTGTTGGTTTAGCCGAGTAGGTCACAAAAATGCCCATTAAACTTGCCAGACACCCTCAAATTCTCAAAAAACGTTTTTTTGGGACTTTACTCACTAAACCTTGTGTAATTCAGAAAATTTTCAACCGATTTTAAGTTTTTTAACTGTTTTGGATAGAAGAAAGATAGGGCTTTCCATGTGTGTGAATGGGTCTACGCATATAAGAAAGATATCTATTGATTTTTTTTATAATAGCAATCTTTTTGTTATTTTTTGAAAAAATTTTCAAGTTTATCGATTTTTTTCTGCTATAGTTCGTTTAACAACCTTTAAATTTATAAACGTACTTTTAAAGAAAATTTAATTCTGAATACGATGAGCTTAAAAAAAATCGGATAACAACTGACAGAGTTGTGATAATTTTTCTAAAAAAGAAAATTAAGATTTTGCAGGAAATCGCCGTCCTGATAACCCAGGCAAAAAAAATAAATTTATCATAAGAGGTCTTGTACAATATTTATAAAGGTTTTTGGTGTGCTGAATCCGAATCTGGCCTTTAGATTGCTCTATCAGATCAGGTTTTTGAGATATTTAACATATATTGATATATCAAAAACTTAATTAGATAGCGCAATTTCAAGGTCAAATTCGAATTCAGGTTGCCAAAAACCTTTAAAATAATGATACGCAACCTCTCAGTGTGGTCGTTTATTTTTTTTTATTTTTTTTGCCTGGGTTGTCCGAACGGCAATTTCATGCAAAATCTTAATTTTCTTTTTTAGAAAAATTATCGCAACTCTGTCAATTGTTATCCGATTTTTTCGGCATAAAGCTCGTCGTATTCACAATTAAATTTTCTTTAAGAATACGTTTATCAATATAAATGTTGTTAAACGAACTATAGCAAAAAAAATCGATAAACTCAAAAAATTTTCAAAAAATAACAAAAAAATTATATATTGTTGATAAAATCAATACATATCTTTCTTATATGTATAGACAAATTCACATGCATAAAAAGCCATATCATTCTTCTATCTAAAACAGTAACAAAATTGAAAATCGGTTGAAACATTGAAACGTGGTTTAGTGAGAAAAGTCGAAAAAAGAAAATTTTTTTACAATAACTGGCAAGTTTGATGGGCATTTTTGTAATCTTTTCGACGAGACCTACAACCTTAACTACCTCATTTCAAAAGTATATTCGATTTTCTGTTTTTTGTAGCACAGTGTTATTATAAAATTATTGTATTATGTAAGTGTAAAAAGCATATCAAATAATTTTGAAAACATTTATCGTGAAGGGGAAAGTATCCCCCTCCCCCACCAAAACAACACCCCGGAATTTTTTAATTTTTTTAACAGTTAGAAGGTATAAAAGATTCAGTACAGCCGAATTAAACACTCTTAAATTTGTTTTTCCAATCATTTTCCAATTTAAATGTATTAACCCTTTTGTGGCCGACTTTTTTTGTCCATAATTTTTGAATAAAACTTTATAAAAACAAAGATTTTAACAAAGTGGCCCGTATCGGAGATTAAATATTTCTGAAGTATGGAATAAAATGATGTTATTTCTACATTTAAATTAAATAAAAAAATATTTTATGCCGGTGTTTTTTGTTTTTTGAAAATCGGTACCAGGATCAGAACCGGAAATACAGGTTTCCTAAAAATTTGTCAAGAACCGGGAAACCGGCACCAGAACCGTAAATACCGGTATTTCCCGGAACACAGAAAACCCCCAAAAATGGGGTCTTTTATTTAAATCCATAACTAAGGCCTCTGTTCTGTCTTTCACAACTTTTCAATTCACATGAAAATTTCCGAATCACATGAAATCAAGTTTAGTGTTTTGGTGATCACTTTTTCATTCGAAGTTGAAATCGAATAATTAAAATTTAAAAAATTATAAGAAAAAAAGTACATTTGTTTTACTTTCACCAAATTTTATTTATGTGAAATAAAACGAAAAAGAAATTCGGATGTGAAATCTAAAACACAAAAAAAAATTCGAAAATTTTCATTTTCACATTTTTTATGTGAATTACTTTTTTTGGAACAGCGGCCTAATACTGTCATTTATTAAACCACTCTAATGTGCATATATCAAACATTAACGCCATTCAAACAAGTACTATCACTACATAAACATGTTGGTTGCCTTTTTCCACTACAAATACAAAAAAGAAAAAGGTTCGAGCTGTTTAGGAAAAACAAATGGTGAATTTCTTTATAGTTATGATGACGACTGCAA
Source organism: Pegoplata infirma (assembly GCA_963921195.1). Lineage (NCBI taxonomy): Eukaryota > Metazoa > Arthropoda > Insecta > Diptera > Anthomyiidae > Pegoplata > Pegoplata infirma. The sequence goes on along the minus strand of OY992537.1, from coordinate 3,152,906 downwards.
CAATTAATAATGAACTAATAAAAACAACATGAATTTATTGCAATATTTTTACCATAAACATAAATTTTTTGCAATAACTTGATATTTGATGATTTGTGGTGACGCACAGTGGTTCCAAATAATTTAATTTAACTATGATCTAAAAATTTCAGAACACAATGAAGAGCACAATCTTCCATGTAAAGTACTACACCTTTTCCAATTGAAAATCAGAAAAAATGTTATTCAAAAATCACAACTGAAATTTAGAAATCCCAACTGAAAATCAGAAAAGATCGATTGTAATTCAGAAAGCCTTGTGATTTTTTGAATTACAATTGAAAAGATAAATTGAACAGTTTATGCGAAGAAGGGCGAATAGAGTCTATTCACTACACCATTTGTAGAGTTTTACAAACTGTAAAAAAAAATATAGTTTTGCCAACTTTTATGTATTATGCAAAAAATTTGACAAAAACAGTATGAACTAGAGATGGGCGCTGGTCACGTGATTTGCTGATTCACGTGAATCACGCGTGAATGTGAGTGATTTTCATTTCAATCACGTGATTGTGAGTGTGAGTTGAAAAAAAATCTGAGTGAGTGATTAGTGAGTGAGTCATTTATTTTTTGCGTGAGTTTGCGTGATTAGATTTTTTGAATTGCCAAATTTTTTTTTTTTTTATTTTTTGTAAAAACATTTTTTTTTGAGTTTTTTTTTTGTAAGAAAATTTTATTGCGTGAGTAGATTTTGCGTGACTCAAGCGTGAGCGTGATTGAATCTGGCGTGAGTCACGCGTGAGTGTGAGTAAGTTTTTTTAAAAAAAAAAACTTGCGTGAGTGATTAGTGAGTGATTCGATTATTTTTTGCGTGAGCGTGAGTGAGTGTGAGTCAAAATCTACTCACGCGCCCATCTCTAGTATGAACTAAATTGAAATAAAATATTTCCCACTTTCTTGTTTTCCTTATTTGAAAAAAAACAAGTGAGAGTGTTAAATTCGGCTGTGCCGAATTTTGTATACCCTCCAACGTTTAAAAAAAAAATTGCAGTGGCGTTTTTTTTGGGGGGGGTCAAAAATGTTTACAAATTGAATTACTATGCTTTTTGTACAAAAGATATACAATTTCATCATTATATAAAATATTTGCTAATATCCACGCCCACAAATTTTATGAGTCTAGCACTTTTATTTTGGACTGTATCGTGTCTTCCACAGACGGACAGACGGACGGACGGACAGACGGACATCGCTAGAATGTCTTAGAATCGATCACTGATCAATAATATATATACTTTATGGGGTCCTAGACCTATATTTCGATGCGTTACACACGGAATGACAAAGTGAGTATACCCCCATACTGTAGTTGGAGGGTATAAAAAATATGAACAAAAACGAAAAAAAAAATCTTTAGCGCCAAATCATTACCAATTTTTCTTCAAATTATTTAGTTTCCGCATTGTTAAGTTCACTTTTTTTTCAGTGCAATATAAAATGTAAATGAGTTTCATGTGATGTAACAAAAATTTAAATTTAGAATTTGTATACATTGTATTACCACATCATTTAATTGGGAAACACTGTGTGCCGGTGGTGGTGTTTTTGGTGGTCTCCTCATCGCCTTTAACAGCACCAACCATTAACATTATAACTCAAAGTGTTTATTTCTCTGTTTGTCTGTCAATTTGTTTGTTTGTTTAAAGGCCTACTCCACCAACCAATCGTCCGCCCAACCATATTTAGCTTCGAGTGGTTGTGGCAATAACATTAAAAAAAAAACAAACAAATGTGTACAAATTAAACTTTCTCTCATTTTATTTTTCTGCACACATCTGACAAACTAAAAAAAACAAAAAAAAACACGAACGACGCTAGACTACAAGTAGAAAAAGTAAAACTTGTACAATGATCACTTCATCCATCCATCTAAACATAGATTAAAAAAAAAGAGACGATGATGGTCTTGAAACAAAAAAAGTTCGATGACTGAGGATGTTGTCTATGTATGAGATAATTTTATGTGCAAAATTATGCAGGTTTTTTTTTAGTATTTATTTTGTAAAATTTATTTTGGTTATTTAATTGTGATTTTTTTGTTGTATTTGGTCTTGTAATTAATTTCCTGGTTTTTCTTGTTCATTTACTTATATGCAGTGTACCCATATTTAAAAATCTTCAGGAAGATACTCTTATCAAGATTTCGGATGTTTTGGAAGAGACCCACTATCAACTGGGTGATTATATTGTTCGTCAGGGAGCTAGAGGTGATACCTTCTTTATAATATCCAAGGGTCAGGTCAGAGTGACAATTAAACAACCCAACACACAGGAAGAGAAATTCATACGTAGTCTGACAAAAGGAGATTTCTTTGGAGAAAAAGCTTTACAAGGGTAAGAGAATATGCTTAAATAACATTTAGATGTAAAAATTAATTCTAATCAATGCTCTTTTTTTAATTACAGAGATGATCTACGTACGGCCAATATCATTTGTGATTCTCCTGAGGGTGTCACATGTTTGGTTATTGATCGTGAAACCTTTAATCAGCTAATTTCGAATTTAGATGAAATAAAACATCGTTATGACGACGAAGGAACTCTAGAAAGAAGAAAGTATGTTCTTTTATCAAACCGAACACTCGCAATTAACTAAAAGTAACTTAACAATTTGTATTTTTTCTATTCTAGAATCAATGAAGAATTCCGCGATGTTAATCTTACTGATCTGCGTGTCATTGCCACTTTAGGTGTAGGCGGTTTTGGTCGCGTTGAATTAGTCCAAATAAATGGTGATGGCCAGCGTTCATTTGCCTTGAAACAAATGAAAAAGGCTCAAATTGTTGAAACACGCCAGCAACAACATATCATGTCGGAGAAGGAAATTATGGGCGAAGCCAATAGTCAATTTATTGTTAAACTTTTCAAAACTTTTAAGGATAAAAAATATCTGTACATGCTTATGGAGAGTTGTCTGGGTGGAGAATTATGGACTATTTTACGTGACAAAGGCAATTTCGATGATTCAACAACTAGATTCTATACAGCATGTGTGGTGGAAGCTTTTGATTATCTTCACTCACGTAACATTATCTATAGAGATTTGAAACCTGAAAATCTTTTACTGGATGATAAAGGCTATGTTAAATTAGTTGATTTTGGTTTTGCCAAGAAGCTACAATCTGGTCGTAAGACTTGGACTTTCTGTGGAACACCAGAATATGTAGCACCCGAAGTGATATTGAATCGCGGTCATGACATTAGTGCTGATTATTGGTCTTTGGGTGTTTTAATGTTTGAATTATTAACAGGTATATTTAATGGAAAATAATTAGCAATAATGCATTTAACAATTTGGTTTGATTTCTAAGGCACACCTCCATTTACTGGCTCTGATCCTATGAGGACTTATAATATTATATTAAAGGGTATTGATGCCATCGAATTTCCCCGCAATATTACTAGCAATGCCCGCAATCTAATCAAAAAATTATGTCGGGATAATCCAGCTGAACGATTGGGATATCAACGTGGTGGAATAAGCGAGATACAGAAGCATAAGTAAGTAAACATGATTATGAAAATTTTTTTCTGCTTACTGGGGAAAGTTATATCGGTAAAAAAAAAGTTATACGTGTCCCGGCGTTTCGCTGGGTTAGCTCTAGTAATCGAGATACATATATCGGTTTGAAGTCATAGGAAAATTGTAGTTTTTTGTGCCTTTTTGTATATTTTGACCATCTAAATGTCCGAATATCACAAAGTGATGGTCAGCAAAGTTGTTGCCGGCATTAAGCCTAATAACTTCGCTGAACATCACTTTTGCGATATTCAGACATTGAGATGAAGTTAGTAAGTATAGTATAGGAAAATAGTAATTTTTTGTAAATTTTTCGTCAATTTTGGCCATCTAAATATCCGAGTATCCGCAAGTAAAGTTGTAGCTGGCGTTGATCCTAATAACTTTGCTAAACATCACTTTGCTATATTCGGACATTTAGATGGTCAAAATGCACAATAAAGCATAAAAAAATACAATATCCATACATATTGAAAAACAATTGGTTTTTCACAAAAACTTATTGTAAAACCTGATTGTTGGTTTTTATGCCTTACATAAACAACTTTGTATAACATCACTTTCCGATATTCGGACATTTAGATGAAGTAAGTACTTAAGTAAGTATCGTATAGGGAAATGGAAGTGTTTTGTGCTGTTTTCGTGAATTTTGGCCACCTAAATGTCCGAATGTCGCAAAGTGATGTTCATCAAAGTTATCAGTATTGCTGAACATCACTTTGCGATATTCGATATTCACGAAAACGGCACAAAACACTACAATTTCCTTATACGATACTTACTAACTTCATCTAAATGTCAGAATATCGGAAAGTGATGTTATACAAAGTTGTTAAGCTTAACGCCAGCTTCATGTTTGTTATCACTTCGTGATATTTGAACATTTAGATGGTTAAAATGTACGAAAAAGGTACAAAAAACTATAGTTTCCGCTATAACTTCAAATCGATATATTTCGATTACTAGAGCTAACCCAGCTAAACGCCAGGATAACTTTTTTTTACCGATTTAACTTTCCCCGGTAAGCAGAACCCCCGCCGATCTCTGACCCCTACCATTTGTATCACAGTGATAATTATTGCTTGGCAACACGAAAAAACACCTCCTCTTTAACAGCGCTAAAAGGACATTCTCAACTTTAAAACAAAACTTTGTTTTTGGAAATCCATGGTGTCCTTGTCAGGAAGGACATTCCAATATTGTTTTCACACATTTTTGTTGATTTTTTTTTTTTAACATTTTGTTCTAAATTTTAGATATCCATAATTTTATTACTTAGACGGTATTTACACACTGCGTTTTTTCTTCCACGCCTTTTTATCTGACTTTTTTTTTGAAGGCTATCGGGGGTGAGACGCATAGAAGAAGGAAAACAGAATTCGTGATTTTTTTTTCTATCCCGTTTTCTTTTCACCCGCGTTTGCCTACAAAAAAAAGTTGCAAGACTTTATTGCAAGCAAAAAAAGGCTGTGTATAAATACCGTCTTAACAATACAAAAAGCACCTCTATGAAATTGTATTAGTGTAAAAAGGACATCCTAGACTTTAATACAAAATTTTGTTTTTAGAAATCCATAGTGCCCTGCCCTTAAGTCGTATTTTTTCGCACTGGGCTTGACGAAAATTATTCTGCATCAAAGATTTAAGTTGCGTTAGAATTGGGAGTTACAAAAGGCAGAATTCAACAAATTTTAACCCAAACAATTAAGTAGATTTCAAGAACAAATTTAAGAATTTAGCTCTTTCTCAGAACCACAAAACTAAAATTTTGGACTTCGTACGAGGGTACATGTCATGGGCGGATCATTGAAAAAATTTTATATTTTCTGATTAATAAAAGATTAATCTTGATGGTTCGATGGTTCGGATGGTTCTCATTACCATTGACACTATTTAAGGTCCAAAAAAATTTGTTACCAGAAAAAAATAGGCTGCATTCTCGTTCTACGGAAAGACGCCAATTGGTTTTATTACAAAAATAATGATTTTGAAAAATTACTGAAATATTTGTGGAGTCGATTCCAACAGAAAATGGAATTTTTTAACAGTATAAAGCTGCAATTCCCATGCCAAGAGACTTCCTACCCTAGTGAAGTCGTGAAGACACTAAGATTTTAGGGTGGTCAGCTCATTTCACTGACTTAAATCCAAAACAAGAAAATAAATACCCTCCACAATGTTAACCAATGCACTATGGTTTCGCAGACCACTTTTCTTGTAAATTTGGAACCCACAAAAACGGTATTTCAATTTTTAGCTAATGCACTATTAAGCGTGGGATAGCGCATCAGTTTTCAATTTTGATCCGCTACACCCTTTAATTTTTATACGTTCGAAAAAGAAAGCATGAGCCAAAAAATGAGGGTGGTGGGGAGGGGTCATATGGCCACTAACCGAGGTCAAAAATGAACGTAAAAAGGTAAAAATCCTCAAAAAGCCCCACAACTGCCTTAGAAATGCCCCTGGAGGGGTGCAATAATCTATTGTTAAAATCCGATTTAAATGATTTTAATATCATTGCTTTTTGAAATATGTGAAAAAAAAATAGTTATAATAGAATTTCGCAGAGTGTATTGTTTTTATAAAGTTTATCATACGACTTACGGTTTCCGAGTGAAAAAATTAAAAAAAAAAATAGCTTAAAGTCAATATTGCAAAAAAAAAAAAACGCTTTTTTAAAATAATAATCAAAAAAAAAAAAAAAAATTTTAATAATTTTGAAGCTTTATCAAATAACCAAAAATTTTAAAAATCGATGACCCGCCAGCTAAATTTCCCATGGACTTCCTCATTACTTTTATTAATTTTGGAATCCTGAATACGAATATAAAAAAAATTCTTGAATCAGTCAAAAGGTTTTCGAGATAGTACTGTTTAAAAAATTGCTACAAAATTTCCAAAACTGGCGGTTCTTCCTAACGTTCAAGATTTTTTTTTTTTAAATCGAAAAACTTTTTTTCTTAACCCTTTCATAAATCTTGAGATAAACTATCATTAAAACTTAATTTTAGCCGAATCATATTATATTAACCAGTAGTGGACTTCGATCAAATTTTGAAAAATTTTAAACTTTGGTATAAGGCGCTTAAATTATCGGATTTGGCCTAAATTAATTTAATGTTGATATTTTTGATATTTTTTTTAACTACAGAAAAACGCAGCATTTTTTGCAAATTTTTTAATATAAGTCATTCCACACCAAATATCCAGCGAAAAAAACATGTGTACCGTAAATTTTTAAATATGTTGTATGGAACTAAGAAAATTTGGACATGTGTTTTTCGTTTTTTTTTTTTGAGAAAATTGCATTTGAATTTTGAATTTCATAACAATTAAGTAATTTGCTTGTATATTCTTGTTTCAACATAGCGTATGAGTAACATTTATGCAAATATTTAATACTCATCCGCAAGCAAATTACAAAATTGTTATGAAATTTAAAATCCAAATGCGATTTTCTCGAAAAAAACGAAAAACATACGTATGAATTTTTTATAAATTGACTTTTTTTAAAAATGGAAAATTTCAGCACGGGTTCTCAAAATTTTCAAAAAAAAAATTAATCAATAGCCCATACAAAACTATACAAGAATGTAAATTTTTGAGATTGTGGTGCATTCCGTTTTAATTTGATAAATATTTAATCAAGGCAACTCGACACAAATTTTACCATTTTTCCAATAGTTGACCACGCCTCCAAGCCCAGTTTTTGAAAAATTGACAAACCAAAAACGCAATTTTCTTAGTTTCATATAGGGCTATCCATACAACACATTCAGAAATTCACGGGACACATTTTTTTCTGTAACGAGACATTTTTTGTGGAATGCCTCATATGTAATATGTACCTTTTTACACCCTACACCACTCTGTGCTACAGGGTATAATGAGTTTGTGCTGATGTTTGTAACTACCCGAAATACTGGTCCTAGACCTACCTTAAAGAATTACTTTTTGAGTCGATTTAGCGACGTTTGTCTGTCCGTCCGTCCGTCTGTCCATCTATCGGTTTAAGCACTATACAGGTCGCGATTTTCAATCAATTGACTTGAAATTTGAAACTTAAGCATCTTTTGGCCGAATGACGAATCCTATTGAAATTGGAAAAAATCGGTCCATGTTAAGAACTAGTCCCCATACAAACGCCCCCTTTGGATTAGGCTTAAATAACTCTAATAACCGTATTGTAATAGATATCGCTTTGAAATTTAATAGTTAATCAAATTTTGTATGCCCGAATCCTCATTCCAAATTTCAAAGGAATCGAATCAGTCCTTCTGGTAGTCCCCATACAAACCACCCTCCCGATATTCACATAATTCCCTCAAAATTCATAAAAATGGAAATATTTAATAAAAATTTAATTTTTAGGTTTTAAAAGTGTATATTTAGTAACCTAATCAAATCGGAATAAAATTGGACCATTTTTGAACTTATTCCCACATATAAAAATTTCGACCGATATTCCATTAAATCGTTCTATTGGCAAAAAAAAGATAAACCAAATCCACTAAAATTTGATCTGTGTGTGTTTTCTTCACTAAATAAAGATCTAACAAAAGATAGATCCAATCGGTCCATGTTTGGACTTGGGACCCATTTTCCGGAAAACACTGGTGTAGGGTATCATATGGTCGCTCTTGACCGACTATAACTTTCTTACTTGTTTTTATATTCGTGTGCAGTATGATGTATCGCAAAACATGTTTTCTTATTTTTTTAAATATCAAAAACTCGATAATATTTTTTTTTTTGTTTTTGTATTTAAAAGATACTTAAGTAGGTATAATTTTTTTAACACAAATAAAAAATCCAAAATTTTATGCAAAATTATTGAAACGAATGATATTTTGTACATATCGTTTATTTGCTTGAAATAAACTTCGATTAAAAGTTTTTGCTGAATTAACAAACAGTTTATGTCAAACTTATATGGATCTCATAAAATAGGCATATTGAATTTTTATGTTCCGTATTTAAATGCATTTTGCTTATTGAGTTTAATTTTTTAATCCATTTTCTTTTTTTAATTTTTAGATGGTTCGATGGTTTTTATTGGTGGGGATTACAAAATCGTACTCTGGAACCTCCTATTAAACCTACGGTAAAGAGTGTAACCGACACAACTAATTTCGATGATTATCCTCCCGATCCAGAAGGACCACCACCAGATGATGTCACTGGTTGGGATAAAGATTTCTAAACTACAAAACGGATTTATTTTTCTAAAGCCATATTTTAATTAAGACGTAATTTTGTATTTGATTTTTGTTTAAGAACTAAGAAAAATAAAAAAAATGTCTTCCACTCTTTTCAAAAGAAGGAATGCAATAAACTATTAGTAATTACAAAAAAAAAAACCTTTTAATGCACAATTTTATAATTGTTATTTGGAACTGATATAGGTAATTATTATGGGATTTCATTTAAAATTTTAAAACAAAAAAAATATATGGTTTTACAGTTCTATTCAGATTTATGACTTAATATGACTGTCATTAGTTTATTTTAATGACAATTTTTTTTTTTTGCTTATATTTTTTTACACAAACTAACAATTGAATTTACATTTTACTAGCCAATTCTATTATGGTTTTGATAGCAAGTTGTGGAGTTGGCAAATCAAAATGTAAATCTCTAAATTTATTTAATGGATTGTAGGCATGTAAAAATATTGTTATACTGACGAATTTGACAAAAAAAAAATAGTCTTATGACAGTCATTGCGAGTCAAAACTCTGAATAAGAGCGTAAATTTTCATATTTATTTGAAAATAAAATTAGTATAAAGTGCATTAAGAGGTTAAAATGGCTTTTCATTCAAATTAGAATTTATAACATGAAATATTTTGCTTAATTTTATTAAATTTATGTATGTTATTGTATAAGAATATATTTTTACTATACATTTTTAATGTAAAAGTAATAATAAAAATAAAAAAAATCCTTATATATTCTTTTTTTAATTATTTATATTAATGTTCAGTATGAGATCAAAGAGCAAACCATAAACAACTTAATTTAAGGAGGGTACTACCTTTAGAAATCGTTATTTTTTATTTAATATTTCGATTGTACATATCGAGGACCTATATTTAAAACCCTCTATCTTCCATTTTCACGAAAACTACTTTCTGAAGGCAAAATATTTAGTAAAACGTTCATCTAAGGTGTTAAATTCAGAACAAAAATATATTAATTTTTCTAAATGCAAAACCCTTTATCTCTTCAAGCTATTAATTTATAATTTTTTTTTTTTTAAATAATTTCATCATGCAATATATGTTTTCATACTAATTTTTGCATGCTGAATGAATTTGTCAACAAAATTGCAGAACCACGATTTTGGTACACTGAAGCTAAATTTTTTCTGAAAATTCTTGTTTTACTTTTTTGAAAAATATGGCTCAATATTTGGATGTCTTGTGTACATTATGAAACAAAAATTTTAATCTTAAAAATCGCCATGCTGATCAGCATCTGTGGACCAAAATCGCGTTTTTAATCTTTTTACTATTTTTTACATAACATACTCAACAGTTTGCGATGAATTCGGTAAAAAATACTTTTTGTCTTAAAAATCAGCACCTGTGGACCAAAACCGCGAGTTTTTTTATTAGACGTTGTCACTAATAAATCACGTTAAAAATTTACCGATGCACACTGGGCCGAGATTGTAGTTTTTTTGGCCAAAACTAAAAAAAAAAAATTATCAAATTCAAAAAAGTGAATGCACTTTTGTATTAAGTATGACTTGCCGCACCTTGTCTGTAATTTTTGTAAAAATCGATACACCCATTCTCTTGGAATAATCAATCAAAGGTAAAATATGTATGTTTAAATCTCCATATACCGTAATCAAAAAAGCTAACAAATTTATACATTATTAAGGCGGGATCCTGTTTTTTTTTTTTGTTTTTTTTGATTAATTTATTCCACGAAGGGAAGTACAACATGTAAATGGGTATGAACAGATTTTTTTACCTATTTTTTTGACGATTTTTTGATATTTTTATTTAAATTTTGAATGGAACAACCATTTCAAATAGTTTTTCCAAAATGTTCCGCGACATAATCCAAAACTTAGAATGCCAAAATGTTCGTTGGTTTACTAGCTTTCAGAATTTTTGGTATTTTAATTCCATTTGTGTAAACGGGCACAAGCGGGCAAGTTTTTCGTAAAAAAGAGATAAAAAGGATATTTCTGGCCCAGACAGTTTTTTAAAAGGACGTGGAACTTTTTATAAAGATAAGTTTTTAAAAGGGAGTTTTCAAAAAAAAAAAAAATTACAAACATTTTATAAATTTTATTTTAATTCCATTTTTTAAAACGGGCACAAGCGAGCAACTTTTATGGAAAGTGTGGATAGGAAGGATAATTCTGGTCCAGACAGTTTTTTATAAGGGCGTGGAACTTTTGATAACGATGAGTTTAAAAAGGGGGTTTCAAAAAAAATATAATAATTTTCCTTTTTTTTATAAACTCTTTTTCAATTCAATTTATTAAAACGGGCGCAAGCGGGCAACTTTTTTGAAAAGTGTTGATTAAAAGGATAATTCTGGCTCAGACAGTTTTTTGAAAGGGCGTGGAACTTTTGATAACAATGAGTTAAAAAAGGGGGTTTTCACAAAAAATGTATTTTTTTTTTTCAAATTTTTAATATTTTAATTCCATTTGCGTAAACGGGCACAAGCGGGCAACTTTTTTGGAAAGTAGGGATAAAAAGAATAATTTTGGCCCAGACAGTTTATTGAAAGGGCGTGGAACTTTTGATAACGATGAGTTTAATTTTTTTTTAAACTCTTATTTTAAATTAATTTTTGAAAACGGGCACAAGCGGGCAAATTTTTTGGAAAGTGCAAATAAAAAGGATAATTCTGGCCCAGACAGTTTTTTGAAAAGGCGTGGAACTTTTGATCACAATGAGTTTTAAAAAGGGGGTTTTCACAATTTTTTTTTTTATTTTTTTTTTAATTTTTGGTATTTTAATTCCATTTGTGTAAACGGGCACAAGCGGGTAAGTTTTTTGTAAAGTGGGGTTAAAAAGGATAATTCTGGCCCAGACCGTTTTGAAAGGGCGTGGAACTTTTTTTGACGATGAGTTAAAAAAAAAAACTTAATTTTTTCCAATTTTTTATAAACTTTTTTTTTCAAATAAATTTTTGAAAACGGTATATTCACGTGATTTAAATTAAAATCGCTCACGCGTGAATCACGTTGTTTTGAAACTCTTTTTTTAATTTAATTTTTGAAAACTTTTTAATCACGTGATTTAAATGAAAATCACTCACGCTCACTCGTAAATCACGTTGTTTTTTTGAGTCACGCAAATCACGGGACCAGAGACCATCTACGATTGAAATACATAAACAAAAGACAAGTGTCTCTTCATTTGTTTCATCTATAACATCTGTAAATTTTATTTAAAATGAAGTGTCCACCCTGAAATAGTTTCCTTGTAGGTCCGATTCCAAAAAGTTTCAAGACACTTATTTATTACCCTAATATTGTCACGTGATTTAAATGAAAATCACTCTATAATCACGTGATTTAAATGAAAATCACTCACGCTCACGCGTGAATCAAGTTGTTTTTTTTTTTTTTTGAGTCACGCAAATCACTGGACCAGAGACTATCTCCAATATACATAAACAAAAGATAAGTGTCTCTTCATTTGTTTCATCTATAACATCTGTAAATTTTATTAAAAATTAAGTGTCCACCCTGTAATAGTTTCCTTGTAGGCCCGATTCCAAAAAGTTTCAGGGCACTTATTCATTGCCCTAATATAGGCTTATATTCTGAATTTCAAGAAAATCGGTTAACATTTACGACCTGTAGAGACTTTTGGCCAAAAAACCTACCATCTCGGCCCAGTGTGCGATGTCGTAAATGAAATCATTATAATCCATTTTTATTAAAATTCAAAACCCTCTATCTGATCATTTTCATTCATATACAGTCAAACCCGGTTATAACGAACTCCGAGGGACCGGTAAAAATAGTTCGTTATAAGCGTAGTTCGCTATAAGCGGGGTATATTTTTATCAACCTAGTTTTATTTCCAAAAAAAAAATAGATCCAATTTTGATTTATTTGATGTTTTTTTGAAAAAAAACTACTTATTGAAAAAAAACATTAAAAATTTAAATAAATTTCATCAAAATTATATTAAAAACCAAAAATTTCCAACTTTTTGTGTGTTCGATAAACATGATTGCCGCACATTCAGAAATATTTATGGGAGTTCGTTATAAAAAGGTAAATACACATGAAATTTTATTCGTGGGACCATAATAAGTAGTTCGTTTTAACCGAGGATTCGTTATAGCCGAGTTCGTTATAAAAGAAGTATTTTGTGTAAAAATTGATGCCAAAACGTCGGGACTTTAGAATTAGTTCGTTATAACCGAGAATTCGTTATAACTGAGTTCGTTATAACCGAGTTCGACTGTACTTAATATTTTTGAAAAACAAAACCCTCTAAAATAAATTATATGTGAGATTAGGTAGTTGATTTAAAAAAATATTGTAGAATATCGAATTTTAATTACTCTAACAATACGCGAAACTAACAGTTTTTTGGCTCTACTGAAAAGTTGTGTTTTTTTAGATAGAGGGTTTTGTATATAGGCCCTCGATATGTACTTTGCTGCAAAAATTTCATAAAAAAATTATCAGAAAAGTTACAGCTTGTTAAACAAAATAAAAATGTAGCATTAAGTCGTAAAAAGCTAAAACAGCTAAAATTAAAATGACTTTTTCTCATAAACATTATTCGAAATTGGCTGCCACGATACAGCGAAAACGGGTGGACCGATTTTTGATCTGTTTTTTTTTTTTAGTTTGTAGAAAACTAAAAACTATAGACCCTAACGTAGAGCTTTTTCAATTTTTTTTAAGTATTTTTCTATTTTTTCCCTATTTTTTAATCGTCTACAAAATAAAATAAACAAAACTAAAATCGGCCCACCTGTTTTTCCTGTATCATGGCAGCCGATTTGGCCTTTTAAAAAACACCTCATAATAAAATGATAACTATGGTAACCCTGGCAGTGCAGTCCACATACAGTGACTCAGACTAATAATGTAACAGCATATATTTGATAGCATTTCTTTGAAGAAAAAGTTATAAATACTTAACCATATTATTATCAATCGACTATTTTTGTAGAAAATGCTATATAGGAAATTTTCCAAGCTTTAATTTAAGCTTAATAGCGTTCAGATTGAGCAAAAATTAAATGAGATACGAGGGTCGCGTTGGAAAATGAAATTATCTGTAGGTATATACAGCCATGGACATAAAAATAGGACACTTCGTTGCACTAGTATATTTCATTATTTTTTTTACTGAAGCAAAAAGATATTTCAACTTGTTTTAAATTTATAATAAATATTGATCTAGTAGTTCCAAATTGCGCTAAAAAAATCGTCAATATTTACAACATTTCGTTATTAGCTGCTTTATTACTTACCATTTATCATAATTTATTTGGACATATTAATAGGACACTTTGAAAAAACTGTCAAATTTTTATTTGCAAAAATTAGTATTAATTTTGTTCTTACAATATTAAGTTGTAATAAGTGTGTTCTCTATATATAATCAAAACATGGGTCGTGGAAAACATTGCAGTCCCGAAAAAAGGAAACTAATACACCAGCTCTATGAGCAAAACAAATCCCCGACAGAAATTGCACAAATGGTAAAGTGCTCTCGAAATATGGTGTACAATGCAATTCGATTAAGTGCTATTGATAAGAAATATCACACAGAAAATAGAGAGCGAAAGCCTAAGAGCCGTAAAACATCAATTCATATCGACAGAATCATAGTACGAAAATGCAAGCTCGATCCTTTCAAGTCCTCTCGTCAGATAAATAATGAAATTAAAGAAGAATATAATGTGGAATTGTCAAATAGATCCGTAAGAAGACGACTGAATGAAGCAAACTTATTTGGGCGCATTAGCCGAAAGAAGCCACTCCTTTCAAAAAAGAATATTAAAAAACGCCTACACTTTGCAAAAACCCATAAAGGAAATAATTTATCATTTTGGAAAAAAATTCTATGGAGCGATGAAACCAAGGTAAATCGCATTGGACCCGATGGTAGAACAGTTGTACATCGCCCAAAGAACCAAGCTTTAAACATAAAGTACACACAAAAGACAGTCAAGCACGGTGGTGGAAGCTTGATGGTTTGGGGTGCATTTTCATGGTACGGCGTTGGTCCTATCGTAAAAATAGATGGAAAAATGGACAGATTTCAGTATTTAGACATCCTTAAGAATTATATGGATCCATTTGCATTTGAAAACATGCCAATAACCTGGACTTTTATGCATGATAACGACCCCAAACACTCATCAAAAGTTGTAAAGGAGTGGTTTTCAAAGGAAAATATTAATGTTTTAGACTGGCCAGCGCAAAGCCCTGACCTAAATCCTATTGAAAATCTTTGGAACGATGTAAAAAACAAAATTGCTCAACAGAATTATAAAAATGCCGAAGAACTTTGGATGGGAATTCAAGAAGCATGGTATTCTATACCAACGGACCGGTGCCAAAGGTTAGTGGAGAGTATGCCTCGTAGATGCCAAGCTGTAATTGACAATAATGGTTTCAGTACAAAATATTAATGTGGATTTAAAAAAAAATCAAAAAAAATTAGCTATTATTTGTTTTAATTATACTAGTGTCCTATTTATTTGTCCAGCCTTTAATGTTAGTTCTGGAGTTTTTTTTCGTTTTTCTTTAAATAAATGTAAGATTTTTTTGTAATAAATATTGAATTATGAACTTCGGGTATAACACTTCCGATGTATGAAATAAAAGTTTTAACTCTAGTTTTATTTTGGAAAATTTAAATCATTCTACTTTAGTACATAAATGTGTCCTATTTCTATGTCCATGGCTGTATATTCGATTAGAGTTTTATTCTAGTTCGAGGCCCAAAAATATTTCTATATATGATATTGTCATAATAGAGTATTTTTAATTTCTTGCTTTAAAAAAGTTACTCATCTCATAGTATGTCTGTACTGATCAGTTTCATCCCCACTAAAGGAATCGTCAGCAGACTTTAGAGAATCATCGTTGGTCAATCAAACATCAAACCAGACATAATATTTGATATATTTCACAAGTTATATGAGAAATATTATTATGAAGGTCCGAAATCTGTTTTCCAACAAAAATAACTCTTTTAAAGCAAAAATTGTATATACTAAATCACCATCGGTAATTAATAATATATGTGTTGCTGTTATTTTACAATAACAACAGTACCTAACCAAACAATAGTGTTGGTAGGATAAGTCGTACTAAACTTTGTGTTAAATGTTGTTTTTTATTTTTAGTACCAAAAGGTACATAAAAATAAAATGTATTTATTCGGCCTTTATATATGTATATATATTCGATTAGAGTTTTATTCTAGTTCGAGGCCCAAAAATATTTCTATATATGATATTGTCATAATAGAGTATTTTTAATTTCTTGCTTTAAAAAAGTTACTCATCTCATAGTATGTCTGTACTGATCAGTTTCATCTAAAGTTTGCAAAACGATTAAAATCGTAATCGTAATCGCGATTAATCGCACCAATTAATCGTAATCGTAATCGACAAAAAATCATGCGATTACGATTAAAAATTTTCTATGAAATATATTATATTTATAACGAATTTAAATCAGTTTAAAAATTTTTTTAAACTTATTTTGAAGTTTCTATTAAAATTATTTGCCAAAAAAAGAAATTAGCCTTAAAAACGATTATTTTCGGGACAATTTCAAACAAAAATCATTGATTCTGGAATGTTAGGTTAGGTTAGGTTAGGGTGGCGGTGCCAGATAATTGTTGAAAAAAATTTCCCCGAAAAAAAATTTTTGTAAAAAAAATCCGCGATTTTTTTCTTTTTTTGTCACAAAATATGTTCGTACTTGTTTAAATGCCATTTGGTGTTCAATTATGTTCACATATGTCAACCAGAAGCCGAATTAAAGCATTTTGTATTTTTAGGTTATGTTAAATGTACTAAAATTTTTGAGGTGTGTTTACATTTTCGGTCATAACTTTTGAACCGCTGAACCAACATCGCTCAAATGCAATACCAAACTTCTCGGGACAACTTCCAATAAATATGTTAAGTTTCAGTCATCTGTGTGCAATATGTTGTCCGTGACAGCATTTTCCACAGACAGACAGACGGACAGACGGACATCGCTAAAATGTCGATATGGCATCATGAATATATATACTTTATGGGGTCCCAGACCCATATTTCGATGAGTTACAATCGGAATGACAAACTTATATATACCCTCTATCACTAAGGAGGGTATAAAAAGAGACTGTGGTGCCAAAATCTCAAATTATTTTTACTGGGAAAGTTCGAAAGCTTAATTTTATTTCTTAAAAATAATAGTTTTTGTTCTAAAAAATACGTTATTAAATGTAAGTTTCAAAATATATTTTTAAAGATATTGAAACTCAAATTATTAAAAAAATTCGATTAATCGTAATCGCGATTAACGGCAATTTTTTTAATCGTAATCGCGATTATGAGATATCTCGATTATTTGCAAACTCTAGTTTCATCCCCACTAAAGGAATCGTCAGCAGACTTTAGAGAATCGAATATATATACATTAGAGTGTCCCTTATTTTGGAAATGTTGGAAATCTTGAGACGGTACCCGCTCATTTTTTTCCTTTTGACTTAAAAATAACTCAGGAAAAATTTTACGCCCCTAGGACCACGCCTTCCCTACGCGACGGGCCCTTAAAGAGCGGGGCCTAAAGAATCATTTTTCCATACAAACCAAAAAATTTTTTTTTTGATTTTTAATTTTTTTGTTATTATTTATTATATTACTTGGTTTGCTTATTCACAACAAAAAATTTGATTTTGGTGGGATAAGTCTTTCAGCGCTAAAAAATTTTTCGCAAAAAAAAATTTTGAGCCGCCGGGGTCCTACAGTAAAAAATTTTTAAAAAATATTTTTTTTTAGTTTTGACCAGCAACGGTTTTAGCTGCTATGTTGCTTTAAATGATATATATTCATAAAAAAATATTTTTTGTATCTGTGACATCTTAATCGTGTTCTAAAAAAGGGTAAAAAATGCATTGATGATTTTTTTCGATACACGATAAAAATGTCACAAATATGAATAATATTTTTTTTGGAATATATATCATTAAAAACAACATAAAAACTAAAACCATTGCTTTTCAAAACTAAAAAAAAATATTTTTTAAAAATTTTTTACCGTAGGATTCCTACGGCTCAAAATTTTTTTTTTCGAAAAAGATAAAGATGTCACAGATATGAATAATTTTTTTTTTGGAATATATATCATTTAAAGCAACATAGCAACTAAAACCGTTGCTGGTCAAAACTAAAAAAAAATATTTTTTAAAAATTTTTTACTGTAGGACCCCGGCCGCCCAAATTTTTTTTTTGCGAAAAATTTTTTAGCGCTGAAAGACTTATCCCTCCAAAATCAAATTTTTTGTCGTGAATAAGCAAACCAAGTAATATAATAATTAATAACAAAAAAATTAAAAATAAAAAAAAAATTTTTTTGGTTTGTATGGAAAAATGATTTTTTAGGCCCCGCTCTTTAAGGCCCCGTCGCGTAGGGAAGGCGTGGTCCTAGGGGCGTAAAATTTTTCCTGAGTTATTTTTAAGTCAAAAGGAAAAAAATGAGCGGGTACCGTCTCAAGATTTCCAACATTTCCAAAATAAGGGACACTCTAATATACATATATAAAGGCCGAATAAATACATTTTATTTTTATGTACCTTTTGGTACTAAAAATAAAAAACAACATTTAACACAAAGTTTAGTACGACTTATCCTACCAACACTATTGTTTGGTTAGGTACTGTTGTTATTGTAAAATAACAGCAACACATATATTAATAATTACCGATGGTGATTTAGTATATACAATTTTTGCTTTAAAAGAGTTATTTTTGTTGGAAAACAGATTTCGGACCTTCATAATAATATTTCTCATATAACTTGTGAAATATATCAAATATTATGTCTGGTTTGATGTTTGATTGACCAACGATGATTCTCTAAAGTCTGCTGACGATTCCTTTAGTGGGGATGAAACTGATCAGTACAGACATACTATGAGATGAGTAACTTGTTTAAAGCAAGAAATTAAAAATACTCTATTATGACAATATCATATATAGAAATATTTTTGGGCCTCGAACTAGAATAAAACTCTAATCGAATATATATACATATATAAAGGCCGAATAAATACATTTTATTTTTATGTACCTTTTGGTACTAAAAATAAAAAACAACATCTGTAGGTATTTAAAAAAAAAAAATTTAAAAACCTTTCTAAGGCCGCTGTTCAAAAAAAAAGTAACTCACATAAAAAATGTGAAAATGAAAATATTCGAATTTTTTTGGTGTTCTACATTTTACATACGAAATTTTTTTTCGTTTTGTTTCACAAAAATAAAATTTGGTGAAAGTAAAACGAATTTGATTTCAAACATGATCAACAAAACACTATACTTGATTTCATGTGACTCGGAAATTTTCATGTGAATTGAAAAGTCGATTTTTTCCAAGTTCAAAAATTAAAAATTTTAAAAACAAAGAAAAATTTTAATTATTCTAATATTTCCTTACTTCAGTCAAGGAGAGGAATTTCATGCAAATGCATGTTTTTTCCTGTTATACCATAATCGCATTCGTTTAAACTAGTTTAATTTTGTGTTTCCCCATACAATTTTAGACACTGTATCTGTCAAAATAAAACGCCATTTAATTTTGACGTTTAAAATGTATGGCGAAAACCAATAATTAAACAAGTTAAAAATTAATGCGAACACCGTTTTAGTCTTAGAATAACATAAACCAAATAACTTTGCGAATCAAAAAATTTGCTTGAAAATGGCATCGATTCATTTTTGCATGTTTTACCGAAAATGCATATTTTTGCATATCTTTATGTACATTTCTATAAATGCATATTTTTGGGTAATATTTTGCATAAAATTTTAGTTTTAGCTAATTTTTTTTAATTTTTGTGAACTTCTTTTGGTGCCTTTTTTTACAAAACTGGATATATCACTTCCTCCTAAAAAAAATATTCGCGTTCAAAATTATAAGTTTAGAGGTCACTAAGATAATCTTAAAAATAAAAATTCAGAATTTCCGAGTTGAAACCTCAATGCTTATACCTTAAACACCCCAGCCAGAAATTGCCAGCGGTACAAAAAATATAGTACTGGCAAAGTATCTGTTTTTTGGAAAATAGAGTACTGTTCCAGTGTTGGAAATAACAACCCAAAAAGTGCTTTGCCAGTACTTTTTTATAAAAAATCCAACCGTTTACTATTTTTTTTTACATTTTTGGTGTGAATTATAACTATTTATGTAATAGTACAATAGCAACTCTTTTATTATTTAATGTCGTGAGGATACACTTAACATCATTATTTAACGGCAGTAGTTATGTAAATATCATATTTTAGTTGAAACACCTCAATTCAACCGAAGACTTGGTACCAAAGGTAATATTCAAATTCGGCACATCAAAAACATTATGAAAAGCCTATTGTGGTCCAAGGTATTCAATGGATGCGTTTTAACTCCACAATGATATTTTCATAAATACTGCTTTGTTTTGCTTAAGAAGAGAGATCAATCTTCACGTCAATAGGCACAGTATAGGGCTTGAATTCAGACCAATGGTCTGAGTACAATACGAGTCTTTCGACAAATTTTCAAACTTTAAAATCCTTTTAAAAGACAACAGGATCACGAAATGAAAAACTGTAAATGCAGTTATACTCCATTTGTTCTTTACACTCACACGTATATCATCCGCTTCATGTTTAATATTGGCTGTCGGACGGTATTATTTTACGCGTTTTGCAAACTAAATAATTTAAATAATCAAGATAAAAGTTGAAGTTAAATTATAAAAAGAATCATATTTGCTGTGTTGCATGTACATATGTTAAAATTCTTATCATTGATAAACTGAAATAGCAATATCTTGTAATGTCTTACTAAGTATTGCCCACCCCTCTCTACGTGACTATATAGTGAAAAAAACTCCAACTACTTACTGAACCATTTTTGTTTATTGCGATATGAAGTTTTTTTTTTTTTTAAAAGTCACATTAAAAAATAAAAATAAAAATCGGCCGCAAAAAACGTTAAATAATAGTAAAAGAAAGACACGTATTCTCGGCAAGTTAAAAACTTCAAATATCATTAGTTTACAGTTAATCAAGCGACAAGGTAAAAAATATAACTGCTATAATAGTTGCAAAAAAAAAAAAAAAATAACAATTTAAAATTGAAATTCAATTGACAAAATTTGCAGAAATTTAATAACATGAATTTGAAATCAACTCTATTAATCTTTAGCCTGACAAAAGTCCTCTTATTCTGTCTTGTAATGCCGATGCAATTGAACGAGAATATATCAGGTAAATTTAAACACTTATGTGTTTTTTTTTTTTAAGAGTTAACCCTTTAACGACCACAGACAAGAATACCTCCCAAGCGTTTTTGGCGATTATTTTTGTGCAGGCAAAAATTTGGCTTAATGTGCTAAAAGTTTAATTGGCAACAAAAGTCTACGCCATTTACAGGTGTAATTTGAAAAAGATCAATTGTAATTCGAAAATTCTATTTGTAATTCGAAGATTCCCTTTGTAATTTGAATATTCTATTTGTAGTTTAAAAATTCCATTTGTAATTCGAAAATTCCGATTGTAATTCAAAAAAGATTAATTGCAATTCCAAAATTCGACTTTTTTCATTTTCTAAAAAGTTGATTTTTCGACTTTTTTCAAAATTTAAAAAGTCGACTTTTCGACCTTTCGACTTTTTAAAAAGTCGACTTTTTCGACTTATCGACTTTTTTCGACTTTTGACTTTTTTCGACTTTTCGACATTTTTCGACATTTCGACTTTTTTCGACCTTTTCCAACTTTTTTTTGTAAATAGAAGTTTAGTTTTGACTTGTTGTAAGCATTTAGGTGGTATTTTTTTTGGTGTATTTTATTTATCAAAAAAAGTCGAAGAAATCGAAAATTTTGAAAAGGTTGAAAAAATCGAAAGCAAAAGAGTCGACTTTCGATTTATAAAACCCTATCACTGAGGTGTTAACAATAATCAAAAATATTGGTAAATATTGCACTTAACACTTTCTAACTCATGAATTTGGCATTGACATTTTTGCTTCACATACAAATACATGGATATACCAATAGCTTTAGTTGTTATTAAACTCGGCTCTCGTTTGAATTTTTTTTCAGAAGAAAGAAATTATTTTCATCTGGCAAAAGTAAAAAAAAAAATCAAAAAAAAATTCGAAAAAAGTCGAAAAAAAGTCGAAAGCAAAAGTCGACTTTTCGACTTTTTAAGAACAAAAAAGTCGATTTCGACTTTTCGACTTTTTCATACAAAAAGTGGATTAATCGACTTTTCGACTATAGAACCCTATTCCAAAAAGATCAATTGTAATTCGTAAAAGATCAATTGTAATTCGAAAAGGATCAATTGTAATTCGAAGATTCCAATTGTAATTCGTAAAAGATCAATTTGTAATTCGGAATAGATAATTGTAATTTGAAAAAGATTAATTGTAATTCGAAAAAGATTAATTTTAATTTGAAAAAGATCAATTGCAATTCGAAAAAAAATCCATTGTAATTCGAAGATGCCAATTGTAATTCGAAGATTCCAATTGTAAGTCGAAAAAGATCAATTTTAATTCGAAAAACATCAATTGTAATTCGAAAAAGATCAATTGTTAATCGAAAAAGATCAATTGTAATTTGAAAAAGATCAATTGTAATTCGAAAAAGATCAATTGTAATTCGAAAAAGATCAATAAATTGTAATTAAAAGTTTGCAATTTTAATTCGAAAAAGACCAACTGTAATTCGAAATAGATCAATTGTAATTCGAAAAAGATCAATTTTTATTCGAAAAAGATCAATTGTAATTCGAAAAAAGATCAATTGTAATTCGAAAAAGATCAATTGTAATTCGAAAAAGATCAATTGTAATTCGAAAAAGATCAATTGTAATTCGAAAATTTCAAATGTAATTCGAAAAAGATCAATTTCTATTGAGTTGATATTTTTCGAACTTTTTCGGATTACAATTTATCTTTTTTGGATCTTTTTCGAGATCACCAATAAAAATTAGGAGAAAGGAGAGGTCCACTTTTTTGTTACTTTGACTAGGACACAAAAGGGTTGATGCACCCAATGATACAAAAAAGTATTCGAGAATAGGTACCTACAAACATTAGCCTGTCCCGAAAAATTAAATTTAAGTTTATAGCATAAAACGATGCGCTTTCGTGAGCTAACGGTGGGAAAAATAATCCAAAAGTCTGCCTTTGCCTCCCTACAATCGGTTTAAGTTCGCAATCGTAGTGTACTCTGTCAAATAAATATTTTTACCTGCAATTGGTGTCAAAATTTTCGGAATGTTGAGTACATTAAGGGAAAAATATTTGCATGACTTCAATTTTTATTACAAAAACAAGTGAAAAAAATATTTTTTTCGACTTTTTAGTGTCGCTAAAGCAGAAAAATCTTCTGAAAATACACCCATTTTGAGCCAAATGAGAAATCTGCTGATTTTAGCAGACACGTTTTGCTGAAAATCTGTCATGATGATCTAGGTGAAATCAGCAGAGAAATCTGTCAAAACAGCAGAGAAATCTGCTAAGACATTTTTTGTTTTTAGAAAATTTGATTTAATGAAAATTTTAATAGTTTTTTTTTTTTAATTTAAACTTAAACAAATTTGTAAAATTAGCAATATAATCTGCCGATTTTTTTGAGATTTGTCAATTATTAGTCTCAATCGTTTTAATTGTATAAAAAACAATAAAAAATATACTTTGAAAAACAAACTTAAGAAAGTTTTCTTGAAAAAAGGATGACAGCAAACTATTTCTGTAAAATTACAAAATAATCTGCTAAAAATATATTAAAATATCGTTTTAATTGCATAAAAAAAATTAACACTTTAAAAAAAAAAAACTAGAAAATTTTATTGAAAAAAGAATCATAGCAAACTATTTCTGTATAATTAAAAAATAATCTGGTAAATATACGTTCAAAAATATTTTGAAATTCAGCAAACAGAATCGGTAAAAACGCATTAAAATTTCTGTTATTTTGTAAAACTGAATGACAGAGATTTTAGTAAAAATTTAAATTTTAACAGAAAAATCTGCTGAAACTTTGCTAAATCAAATTGAAAGTCGTTTTACAGAGTTTTTAACAGAGTTTTTTTTTTTTGAGTGTAGGGATGCAAAAACGGGCTCCAATTTTGTTTTGCTATTACCAAGCAAAATTCCAGAAAGTGTTTTTTTCGGGACTGGCTATGGTACACAGAGTTTAATTCTCTAAATCTTTTAAAAGTTTGTTAATTTAAATTTAAAATCGATTTACAGATTTTTACAGACTTATTCTTTTGAGTGTAACCAATCTGCAGATTTCAGCAGACGAAGAGCTAAGAGCGCTATTTAAATTGGTTTAAACTTTTAAAATACAAACTTTTTTGTGTCGGGTATATATAAGTTTGTCATTCCGTTTGTAACTCATCGAAATATCGGTCTGGGACCCTATAAAGTATATATATTCATGATCCCCGATCGATTTTAAGACATTCTAGCGATGTCCGTCTGTCCGTCTGTCTGTGGAAATGGTGATCACGACCAAAATACTACACGGATATGATTGAAACTAAACATATTTATTGGAAGTTCTCCTGAGAATTTTGGTATTGCATTTGAGCAATATCGGTTCAGCGGTTCAAAAGTTATGAACGAAAATGTAAGGACACCTCAAAAATTTTAGTACATTCAACATAACCTAAAAATGCAAAATGCTTTAATTCGGCTGCTGGTTGACACATGTGAACATAATTGAACACCAAATGGTATTTGAACAAGTATGAACATATTTTTGACAAAAAAATAAATAAACCGCGGATTTTTTTTTTACCAATTTTTTTTTTTTGCGGAATTTTTTTTTTTAATTTTTTTTTTAAGTAATTTCCTTTTAAAAAAAGTTTTTTGGAATAATCTTTTTGAAATTGTGGAGGGTATCACTACATTCGGCAAGGCCGAATTCAACTTTTTTACTTGTTTTGTATATTTTGTTATTTTATTTTCATGACAGCTTGTTTGGAGCCTAAAACACCTGGTTTATGCCGTGGCAAATTATTACGTTATGCTTACAATGAAAAATCCGGCAATTGTATTAGTTTCAATTATTCGGGCTGTGCTGCCACGCAAAATAATTTCCGGACCTATGAAGAATGTAGGCGTGAGTGCATGACAAAAAAGAGATATTAACTAATTAATGAAACTACTGAATATTTAAACTTTAATTCTATTTAAAAATAAATTTAATTTGCAAATAAAAGTAATATTTTTATATTTTTCAGATATTATCTTATTTTATTTAATCAAAGTTGAATTTTAAATGCATTTTTTTCTATTGGGATAAGGATAAGGTTTAAGGATAATCTATGTTTACAAAATTCTGGGCATTGCTTCTATGGCAATACCGGAAAAAAGTTGTATACTTGTATCTGGATGACAGCACCTGCTAGGGAGACTTACATAAGTAGCATACTAAATTTTAAAAAATTTGTAACTATAGCGTGAAAAACTTTCAAATTTTATTTTATACGTAAGATATTGGATATGTGCTGTATGAATAGCAGTATTTCCTGAGTTATTTTAGCCTTTACTAAGTCTTAGTATTATCTCAAGAATATTCTTAATAGTACACTCAAAAAAAAAACCTTGTAAATTTACCAAAAAATCTCGTGATTTTACAAGGCTATTCTCGTAAAATAGGAGGTAGGTAAAATTCTCGTAAAATTACGAGGATTTCCTTGTAATTTTGAATGCGCCAAAAATTGGTAAAATAAAAATTTTATTGGCAAAAATATTGTTTTAAAACCGGAAAAATAAGAAAAAAATTGTAAACTTTCAAGAAAAAATGGTAAATATATTCAAAAAATGGTAAATTTACAAAACAAAATGGTAAATTTACAAAAAAAAAAAAAATTTGTTAAACAACATAAATCCTCGTAATAAAATCATTTTTGTGAAATAACTGTTTTTTTTTTGTAAATTAACTAGAATCCTCGTAATAAATTTTTCAAAATTGTGTCAATTTTTTTTTAATACATATTTTTCAATAAAAAAAAAAAATTTGTCAGGGACTTAGAAAATTTGTTAAAAAATAGAAAATTTACAAAAAAAAAAAATGTTTTTTTTTGGTAAACAACATAGATCCTCGTATAACATAATTTTTGTATAATAACAGTTTTTTTGTAAATCAACTAGAATCCTCGTAATAAAAACTTTGTTGTAAAATTACAGTTTTTTTTTTGTAAAATAACATTTCAAAATGGTAAAATACAATTACGAAAATAAATTACCAATAAAACTGTAGTTCTCGTTTGAGCAAAGTTCAAGCTTTTTTGTTAAAAAACAAGGAAAATTGTTAAATATTGGTAGAACGGGATTACAAGGCATTTTACCAGGCGTTTTACCAGTTTTTTTTTTTTTTTTTGAGTGTACTATGTGTACCCGAGTAAAAATAAACATATATAACAATATATAACTTGATACAAACATAATAAATTATATATGATTATACATCCCGTGAGGTATTTTCTAATTTTTTTAAATGCAGTCATATGTTGTAATATATAATTTA
Organism: Pegoplata infirma; assembly: GCA_963921195.1. NCBI lineage: Eukaryota > Metazoa > Arthropoda > Insecta > Diptera > Anthomyiidae > Pegoplata > Pegoplata infirma. The sequence goes on along the minus strand of OY992537.1, from coordinate 3,126,577 downwards.
AACATGATTCGGATTAAAAGGTATACGGTTGATATAAATATATGAAATAATATTAGGGCCAATACAAAATTTGTTTTTCTGTATAATTTAATATAAAATTATATATAGCTTATTTTGTTCCATATATAAATGTTTCCAATTAACCAAAAATGTTCTAAGTTTTTTAAGCAAAGTATAAGAAACTTTTAAAATGTTCCTAAACATTTCCTTGTTAGGGTTATGTATATCACCTATCTGGTTCGAAGCGTACCCAAACATTTTTTTTTGTTTTTAAAAATTATATGTTTGGTGAATGTATCGTTGACCTGTGGTGTAACTCACCCAAACCAAAACACACCAAGACTTTTTTATGTTTTTATGCAATTAGATCAAATTGGATCCAATGAAATATGGCAATGTCTGGTCAAAACTCGGATGAAATCGAATCATATTTTATACAAGTTGATCTTTTTTAATGCAAAAACATCCACCATTCCCGAGTAAAAAAAAGTTATATGACGCAATATTTAATTTTATATGAACAGATATGCTTTTATGTAAATCCATATTAATTTTGATCCGAAAATTGGCGGATCGAATATTATACGATTATATCAAATTCTATTATTTTTGATAAAATAATATCAAATTTGATTAAGTTTGATCCCAAAAATGGGTCTATCTAATTGTATTAAATCATATCTTATCTGTTAAAATTAGATAAATTTTTATATAATTAGATGAAATCTGGTAAAATTTTTTGGAATTTTAAACGTGAAATTAGAAATTATTTTATCAGATTGGATACATTATCTATTAGAAGAGTTTTTATTGCATTCTTCGAAATTTTTTCGGTACTTACCAAATTATTAAAAATTTGTAAATTTTTTTTTTTAAAATCATTTTTAAGGGGTTTAAAAATTCCAAAAAATGTTTGTGTCTTAGAAAATTTAAATTTTCGGAACTCAAAAACTTTTCAAAAAAATTAAATTTCTCATAAAAACATTTTCAATGATTTTTTTATTCCAAAAAATTTGCCAAAAAAATTTTGTGTCCGGGGACTTTGGAAAATTTTCATAAAATTTTTTAGAACTTCAATTTTTTTTTAATTGTCCGGGACTTAGAAAATTTTTAAAATTTTTTTCGGGATATAATTATAAATAAAATCATATATCTTTTTATCTGCCATATCAACAAAATTCCCGACCTTATATGTCATATCAAATTTCATATAGATCAGTATATAAATAGATATGAATATGTATGCTATCATATTAAAAAACAAGGAAAAATACAATGCTATATATAAACTTGTATGTCCATATCAAAGTTCATGCATAACCATATATAAATATAAATAACTATATAATAGCATATATGATTATATCAGATCTTTTTTACTCGGGTTATTCGGATTAAATTGCGTATAAATATATATTGTGTTATATATCATTATGTATTGCATCATATAAAAATTTTTACTCGGGTATTATGAATACGTAAAAACGTTACGCGTTACAAAAATTTGCATAGCAGATTTGGAATCAAAAGGTCTATTTTATACAAAATCAAGTGCTATTTTGTGTAAGCAACTTAAGATTAAGAGACCCGAAAAGTAATAAATTATCGTTTTGTTTTAATATTCAAACGCGAATATCTTCAAGCCGTTACGTGATAGAAAAGTTTGGAAGGCAGATTTGAAATCAGGAGGCCAACAGTGTTATTATCAGGAACAGCATTTTCGCATTACCGTATATAATCTATTATACCCTCCAACATGTAAAAAAATTAAAAAAAAAAATTTGACAGGGGCGTTGTTTTAAGGGGGCAAGGTAGGGGGGGGTCGGTGTGCTAGGGTGACTCCTTGGCCCTCACGGTATATGTTTACAAGTTCATTCTTGTCTGCTTTGTGCACTTACGTATTATAGTTTTATAATTACTTAAGTTATTTTTTATCCACGCCCTTAAAAGAGGGGCGGGCAAAAAAAGAGAAATTTTTTAATCCCCTGGGTCCAAGCTCAGGACTACAAACTTCTACGAACATAAAAATTACTCATTTGGTTCACAAAAATACAAAAAAACGTCAAAAAAATGAGCATTTTTAAGAGGTTGGTTTAGTTCTTCAAGGGGGAATTTTTTCCCCCTGGTCCGATTTGGCCCATTTCCGAACTTAACCTGCATAGTACCGTAACACATATTCATGCCAAACTTGAGGGGTCTAGCTCTTTTATTTTGGACTGCATCGTGTTAACTACAGACGGACAGACAGACGGACGGACGGACATCGCTAGAATATCTTAGAATCGACCACTGATCAATAATATATATACTTTATGGGATCCCCGACCGATATTTCGATGCGTTACACACGGAATGACAAAGTGAGTATACCCCCATACTGTAGTTGTAGCAGGGGGGGTGATTGGGGTCAGTGGGGGACGTTGAGCACCTTCCCATCCCGATAAATATAACAAATGTTTCATTTATTTAATATGTAAAAAAAAACATGTAAAAAAAGTTCTTCAAGGGGGAACTATTTTCCCCCTGAGCCGATTTAGCCCATTTACGAACTTAACCTGCCTAGCACCATAAGACATATTCATGCCAAATTTCAGAAGGCTAGCTCTTTTATTTTGGACTGTATCGTGCCATCTACAGACAGACGGACGGACATTCACAGAATGTCTTAGAATCGATCATGGATCAATAATATATATACTTTATAGGGTCCCCGACCGATATTTCGATGCGTTACAAACGGAATGAAAAAGTGAGTACACCCCCATACTGTGGTTGGAGGGTATACAAAATTTTTACAGAACAAAAAAAAAGAATTCCTAAAAGCACTATTCCATTAATATCCAAATATGAACTAATTTTTTTAGCTAAAAAAAAAAACAAAAAAAAATTTGTTTTTCACTTTGTTCGGAACTTTCCGATTTTCAAGTCAAAAAAGGAACCCAAAGACATTGCCCTACAAGTCTAATATTTTTTGTGCTTGAGCTATTAACGAAAAAAATATCATTTCGCACACATAAGTATTTCGGTTCCAGCAATTTATCAAGCGCTTATTTAAGCTTGAAAGCTTTTAGATTGAGTAAATAAAATAAGTTCTATGCGGGGCGAACTCAAAAATTAAATTATTTCGCGACCATGGGACAACAAGGTTCTATCTGTGCCTATTTCTTTAAGCAAATAGAACCTTGATGTTCTAAGGTCTCAATTTATCGACATTTTTTAAAAAGTTTGTTGAATTTTCCAAATTTCAAATTTCAATTATCAAATATCGAAAAAAAAACAAAATAAAATAAAATCAATCAACACAGTTGACCACAAAACCAATACTTTTGACCACAAAACTTTTGTAAACAAAGAAAAAATTAAAAAAAAAAATATAAATGTTTATAAATAACCACCGCTCAACAAATCAAAGGTTTTTGGATCCGGTTTGAAGTTTCATATAAAATTTTAAAAGACTTTGACTCGCTGATTCCAAATCTGTGTCCAAATTTTTCCATCACGTCTAAAATTTAAATTATTCGCGGTTGAAAATGCGAAAAAAACACGATTTTTGCCGTTTTTGAAAACCTGCACAGCAGCCACTGGGTGGAATAAAAATCTGTATTTTAAAAAAACACTGTGAAAAAATTAGAAAAAGCATAATTTTTAAAAGGCTCTAAAACAAAACCCAGATGATCAATCTTTACCGTGATGAGCTCAAAATTTAGGCAAAAGTTTATTCTTTCTTATAGACTTTTAAACCCATTAAAGATATCTTCCGGTTTATACGAAAAATAACACAGAAAACTTAAATTTGTAAAAAATTATTTTTTTTAGTTTTTCTTTGAAAAATATCAAAAAAAACTAAGGTACCTACCTTAACTTTTTTACAAAAATGGTAATTTTAACAGTATCATTTTTTAACGGAAGTGTAACCCAACACTCAAAAAATTATGTTAGTAAAATCAACTGAAAATGTCAGTTAAAATAACTACTTTGTAAGTTGTTTTGGGGTCAACTACTTTTTTAGTTAAATCAACTAACAATGTAAGTTATTTTAACTGACAAAAAACAACTGACTTATGTAGTAAAAACTACTTACATTTGTAGTCAAAACAACCAAAATGTAGTAAAAATAAAAAAATCAATATATAATTTTTGTTTTTCAAAACAAATTTCAGAAAAAACATTGAAGACCATTTTTTTCCAAGTTTCACACCATTTTTTTTTAAAGTTGTGAAAAATAAAAATAAAAACCGAAAATTTATTTTTTGGAAAAAAACTTTGAAAATTTTTCAGAGATAAAAAAATAAAATTAACTACTTTAAATAACTGTTACTACATAACAGTACTTTTTTGTTAGTTATTCAAAAAAACGACTTAAAATAACTAACAGAAATAGTTGTTTGATATTTTTCATACAAAAACAACTGACTTTGTAGTTGAAAACAACTAACTACTGTAAAATATACAAACAACTAACATGTAGTAACTTACATAATTTTCTGAGTGAACCAGTGTTGCCACCAGTGAACCAATAAATTATCCAGAAGTTTGTCCGAAATTATCCAAAATCCCGAAAATTATCCAAAATATCAAAAACAATTTTTTTTACGAAACAAAAGTGGTTTATTTAAATTTAATTTAAAGAATACATGAAATTATTTTTTAAATAAAAATCATACATTTTGTACTGTTCAGAATAAAAATTATTTTATAATAATTGTAATACTAGTTATTTTTTCCATTTTTTTTAACATTTCTATTGTGGGCTCAAAGTTTGAACCCCTACTTTTGTAAAAACAATTGAAGCAACAGTATTTGAAGATAATTGATTTCGTAAATCGGTTTTTGTTATCGTTAATTTTCTAAAAACTCTTTCTACTGATGAATTAGAAAATGGAAGAATCATAAGAAATTTAAAAACATTTTCTAAATTTAGAAAAAGATTTTCACCAGCCCAATTGGTAATTTTAAAAATGTTTGCCCAATTAATTTGGGCATCCAAATAATCAAAAAGACCATATTTTTTGTGGTCCAATAAGGCTTTGAAATTTGAAAAGCTCCAAATTTAAAGATATTGCCAAAACTAAAAACAAAAGAAGTGCTGTCAAATAAGAAATAACTAACAGAAATCGTCAAACTAAATTAAAATAAAAAAAAAGTATATTTTGTGCATTTAAAACTTTAAATTGTAACTGATAAAATTATCCATAAATTATCCAAAAATGTAATTATCCAAAGAGTATCCAAAAATTTTTAAATTATCCATTTTTTGGATAATTATCCAAGAAGTGGCAACACTGGAGTGAACCAAACGCAATAATTAGAAAAAAAATGTTTTCTATGTTGGAGACCATAGACAAATTATACTTTTGCGCTTTATACCAGATTTGTATTCCACTGAATGGCTGCTGTGCAGGCTTTCGAATAATGCAAAATCGTAATTTTTCGCATTTTCAACCGTGAATAACTAAAAATATGGACGTGATGGAGAAATCTGGAGAACAGATTTGTAATCAGGAGATTAAAGTCTACTAAAATTGATCACCAGAATTCAAACCGGAAATAAATTGAGTGTTGAGCGGTGTAATTGATCGAATAATAAGTAATAAATGATCGGGGTTTGGTATTGCTAACTTTGTCTTTGACGAATTGCAGTACACTTTCTTTTGACGCTCACTGTATATCTGTGACAAAAAAGAAAAACTGCATAAGTGGTTTTAAAAAAATTTTTTAAGAAAAAAATAAAAAAAATATTTGAGTAAATTTTTAATACTATTGAGTAAAAAATTACTCAATTTTGCACCAGTAAACAATTTAATAGTATTGAGTAAATTTTTAATAAAAATTTATTAAATGTTTGAAAAAAATTTGAGTAAATTTTTAATTGACACAATTTGAGTAAATTTTAAATTTAATTGACACAATTAAAAATTTACTCAAAATTTATCTATTTATTTTTTTAAAAAGTTTAAAAAAGTTTTAGTTTTTTAAAAAAAAAAACTTGTTTTTTCAAACTTTACCAAACATATTTATGTCTCAAAAACATAGGAAAATTTTATAATGACGATTTCAAACTTTCATTTTCATATACAAAAAACTATAAACCAAACGAGAATTCAAAAAACTATGAGAGTTAAAAAAAGAAAAAAAAGAAAATTAAATTTTTATTAAATTATTTACTTAAATTGTTTTTAAAATTTTTAAGTAAATTTTTAATTGCGTCAATTAAAAAATTACTCAATTTTTGTTTTTAAATTTAAACAAGTGATTACTCAAATTTGTTTCCCCCATATTTTTTTTCTGTGCACTTTTAAGATATGTATTTTAATACAAAATCACTGTTAATTGACATTTTCAATAAAAAATATTTAGATTATTTCTACAATCATGATAGGGGTTTAAATGCAAAGAGTAATCAAATATTATGACATAAACAAGATTAACATAACTCGACTTATGCACTTCTTCCTTTTTGCCACAGATATAATCACTTTCATTTTCTAGCTAAGCTTTTTTTTAATATTGTTATTGCGGCTTAGACCTTGCAAAGGTCGTTCGTTTTTTGTTAATATTCATTGGCGTTGATAAACATTTACCGGCTTTCGGTAGAATTCATATTAGTAAACAAATCTACAATGTGTGATTTAGTTGTAACATGAAATAGTGTGAACTGAAATGTAAACTTTTAAGTTTTTGTTGCTATTGTTATTAAATATTTGTGATTTTTTATTATCACAAGCATCTCAAAATAGTAAATAAGTATGTGAGAAAACTTGAGGGGACTTTTTCTTAAACAAACTCAAAAAAAAAATTGACGATAGTATGATTGGAAAAATATCAGCATTTTTGAATTCTGCCAAATGATACTGGAAATAAATCAAACGAGGTCATTACCGACACCAAAAGCTTCTAGCAGAGCAAGCCTTACCCTTACCAAAATGATGGATGGAAGGATTCCAACGCACAGCGGGAGAAATGGCTAATTTTTTGGAAATAATTCAGCCATTTAGTAAGTACTGGACCGATAGCCATGAAATTTGAAATGTTGATAGCTTACGTATTAAGCTTAAGTTTTTTAAGTTGGAGCCCAGTGGATGAAAAAAATTATATGTGGACAATGTGATAGAAGAGGCCTAAAACACCCTGCTTATGAGGTATTCCACACCAAACGTCCAGCAAAAAAAACATATGTACCGTTAATTTCTAAATAGGTTGTATGGATAGCTCTATATGAAACTACACAGAAAAAAATAAAAAAAATATTTAATTAAAAAATTCGTAGATTTAATTAAAAAATTAATTAAATCCGGACCAATCACTAAAATGCGCAAATAAATTAAAAATATTTGTATGTCGTTAATTAAAAATAAATGGATATGGGCAATTCCATCATGTCGAACGTGACCGTTGCACACATTAAAGTTGGAAAAAAAGTCAAAATAAAAAGATTTTTTTTCTTGACAAAAGGGGAAACTTATAGCTCTTAACTAGCTCTATAATTGTTGCTCAGGTTGATTTTGAAAATTGTTTGAAGCTTTCGAAATAATCGCAAAATAGACAACCATTCGCACGGGACAAAAAACAGAAGTCGTTTTAGCGACAATCAATCAAAACTCTGATTTCAGCGAAACGTGAGGCAATATCACAATTCGACTAATTTTGAAATGTTTGCTTATAATGTCTCTTAAAAGTTGTAAAATTTCTACTTATTTTTTAATTTAACTTTAATCACTGTCGCACGGGACATGTCGCACGGGACCGTTTTTTCCATCATCATATTTATGTTTTTTTATTGTTCTTTTTTAACAAATTATAAATAAATAAGCTTAGAAAACCTGGCATATATATTTTTCGTTCCTCTGGTCTGGTTCGTATTGAATTTCAGCCAAATCGGTTCAGTGGTTCAAAAGTTATTAGCAAAACCGAGAATTTCAGATTAGTTTCACCTTAAATTCAAGTGTTGAAAACCCGTTAAACATGTTTTTAAAACATTGGTAAGTCACAAAACTATTTTACAACGTATTTTTGTCACTCAAAAATTTTGTCACAAAAAAGTACACTCGAAAAAGTTTTACACTCAAAAAAATTTTACACTCAAAAAAAAATTTAGTAAATTATTTTTTTTTTCCGAAAATTACTTAAAAAAAATTTTTTTACATAACATTAAATATTTCTAATCCAAAATATTATTTAATTTCACTTAAAAAGAGCATTGTGGAGGGTATTCATTGATTCGCCTAGTCGAATTTAACTTTTCTACTTGTTTAATTTATTGTCTTGTAATTTCATTTCATCTTCCTTCAACTTTTCTCTCCGCCGTTTGCATCTCTTTTTATTTTTTTCGCCGTTTGTGTTCATCTATACTTAAATATTTTAAAAGAATGTATTAAAATAAGTAAATCATTTATTTAAGAAAAAAATATTTTTTCAAAATTTGAAAATCCACACTTACCATGTCGCACGTGACCAACTTTATATAAGAACCAAGATCACAGATTTTATTATTTTTAAAATTTTTTTTTTTTTATTTTAATTGTAATAAAAATCTGTGTTTGTTCTCAATATTTGATGAATTTTCGTCATGTCTACTTGACGCACTAATAACTAATGTTGTTTTTCTATGTCGCACGGGACATCGAAATATGTGATAAAGCATAGCAAAAACTAACCGTTATTTTTTGAATTGCATAGTTTGTTATGCATTTTTTTTTAGCTCTTTGTATCTCCAGAAAGATTTTTTAAAAGCAAAAGTCCATATTTAATGCTTCTCTTTAAGAACTTTTAACAAAACAAAAGGTGCAATAGAAATGTCTCAATGAGAAAAAATTGGATTGCCCGACTTTACATTCGAATTTCTCGAAATGGGTTATGAATAAATGTAAAATGTGTTCACATTAGTTAAATTTGATTGTTTTCCTATGAAAATATGTTAAAACAAATTCGTTTCAGGAACTTTTGGTTTTTTGGTCTTGGTAGACCTTTTGGTGGAAGTGCCCATATTTATTTAATTAAAAACTTAATACTATAAATTAAAAAATTTAATTAAAATTAAAAAAAAAAAATAATTAAAATTTTAATTGTATAAATTAAAAAAATTAATTAAAAATATTATATTAAAAAAAAAATAATTTGTAAAAACATTCTTTTTGAATAAAATAGTTTAAAAAAAATATTTCTTCAAACTTTACCAAATTTATTTATGCCGTAAAGACATAGTCAGTGAGATGATGATGATGAAGTTGATTATAAACCTTTCATATACATACACATAAAACTATAAACAAAATGAGAATTCAAAAACCTATGTGAAAAATAAAAAAAAAACTTTCAACAAACTTTTTATACTTATGTATTTTTTTGTATGTAATACAATGCAAGAGAAAAACACACACTCGCACACACACGGAAAACAAAACAAAAAAAAATAAGTAAAGATAGAAATTTAATTAAACATTTAATTATATAAATTAAATACTTAATTAATATTAAATTTGAAAACAATTAAAATATTAATTAAAATAAAGTTAAAAATTTAATTAAACAATTAATTATATTAATTAAAAGTTTAATTAATATTAAATTAAAAAACAATTAAAATTTTAATTAAAATAAAATATACGATATTATTTTCTGTGTAAGAAAATTGCGTTTTTGGTTTTTCAATTTTTCAAAAACTGGGCTTAGGAGGCGTGGTCAAATATTGGAAAAATGGTCAAATTTGTATCATGTTGCCTTGTTTAAATATTCATCAAATTAAAACGGAATGCACCACAATCTCAAAAAATTTACATTCTTGTATAGCTTTGTACACTGCGGATCACATCAATAAGGAATCGAGTTTTTCACTTTTGAATCAAAAATATCTTTGTAACGAATAAGCGGAAAAATATAAAAAAATGCACTAATATAGACCATTATCTAGCCAATAATGTCAAATAATAACAATAATCAAAAGACTGAAAAAAGTGCTTTAAAAAAATATTTTTCCGCAACTTGTTAAAAAATCACTAGTTTTTTTGAATCACTTGAATAAGGAATTTTGGAATACAGACCAAGTAGGACCTGAATCCAATTTGTAATGAATAGCAATCCCTCAAACAATAAAAACAAAACAGTTTTGTTTCGAATTTCAATAAAAATGGGACTCACAAAGCTCTTAGCTCTTCCGAAAAGGAAAAAGTACTGAAAAAGTGTTAAAGGCCGTTGAAATCGCGGAAATAATAGAGAGGAAAAAAACTGCTGTATGCAATTATCTAAATAACATTCAGAACTATGGAAAAAACATGAATGGGCGAACTAAAATGGCAACAACAGAACGATATCGACAAAAATTGTAAGTATTCCCCCAAGTTCTACGCCGACATCGTTCAAAATTCTCAAAGAAAGTGGCGTTAATGCGAGTATTTGTACAGTCCGTCAAGTTTAAAAGTCAAGTGAGATCAGTGCACAGAAAAAAATAAAAAAAATATTTAATTAAAAAATTCGTAGATTTAATTAAAAAATTAATTAAATCCGGACCAATCACTAAAATGCGCAAATAAATTAAAAATATTTGTATGTCGTTAATTAAAAATAAATGGATATTTATTTAATTAAAAACTTAATACTATAAATTAAAAAATTTAATTAAAATTTAAAAAAAAAAATAATTAAAATTTTAATTGTATAAATTAAAAAAATTAATTAAAAATATAATATTAAAAAAAAAATAATTTGTAAAAACATTCTTTTTGAATAAAGTAGTTTAAAAAAAAATATTTCTTCAAACTTTACCAAATTTATTTATGCCGTAAAGACATAGTCACTGAGATGATTTTATAAAGTTGATTATAAACCTTTCATATACATACACATAAAACTATAAACAAAATGAGAATTCAAAAACCTATGTGAAAAATAAAAAAAACTTTCAACAAACTTTTTATACTTATGTATTTTTTTTGTACTTATGTAATACAATGCAAGAGAAAAACACACACTCGCACACACACGGAAAACAAAACAAAAAAAAAATAAGTAAAGATAGAAATTTAATTAAACATTTAATTATATAAATTAAATACTTAATTAATATTAAATTTGAAAACAATTAAAATATTAATTAAAATAAAGTTAAAAATTTAATTAAACAATTAATTATATTAATTAAAAGTTTAATTAATATTAAATTAAAAAACAATTAAAATTTTAATTAAAATAAAATATACGATATTATTTTCTGTGTGCTCGTCGAAAATTATGCAAAAATTAATAGCTGAATGACAAACGTAGTTAGCAGCGCCGTAATCTCGCCAGGAATACAATGACACGGTCTCAGAAATTTTTTAAAGTAATTTATTCCGACGAAAAAAAAATAATACCGTTGCATTAGACAGATACAATTGTTTTCGGTGATTTGAGACAATAAGAACAGTTTTTGCATAGCAGACAGATCATAGAAGGTGTTTTTATGGTGTGGGGTGCGATATTCTACTGTAGCATCATCACTGTTCCTTACGTTACCATCTATGCTTCTTAAGTTTGGCATAAAGGGTTGCCTTTTTTTGCAATTTTAAACAGACTATAAATTTATTGAATTTTTAATCTTGATGGACTATACAAATACCCACAAAATCACCACTTTCTTTGAGAAATTTGGAACCTGTCAACGTCGAATTTGAGGGAATTCTTAAAATTTTGGTCGATCTCGTTCTGTTGTTGCCATTTAAGTTCGCCCATTCATGTTTTTTCCATAGTTCTTAATGTTACTTAAATAACTGCATTCAATAGGTTTCCCCTCACTATTATTTTCGCGATTTCAACGACATTTAACACTTTGGACTTTAAAGTACTTTTTTCTTTTCGGAGAGCTAAGAGCTGTTGTGAGTCTTCGAAACAAAACTGTTATGTTTCTATTGTTTTAGGAATTGCTATCAATAACAAATTGGATTCAGATCCTACTTGGTCTTTATTCCAAAATTCCTTATTCAAATGATTCACAAAAAACTAGTAATTTTTTAACAAGTTACCAAAAAATATTTTTTAAAGGACTTCTTTCAGTCTTTTGATTTTTGTTATTATTTGACATTATTATCTAGATAATGGTCTCTATCAGTGCATTTTTTTATATTTTCCCGCTTATTTGTTACAAAGATATATTCGATTAAAAAGTGAAAAACTAGATTCCTTATTGATGTGATTCGCAGTGTATGATGTTCAGAAACCGTTCAATTTATCAAAAATCTGACCACTTTTTTTTAAAAAGTTTTAAAGTTTAGATGTGTATGTCTATTAGAGCGTCCCGTCAAATTTAATCTTTCGAATTTCGTTTTGTAATACCTACCAATCGATGGCCACGTTAGAGCTAATCGCGGTTTTGGGATTTTTTAAATATTTTTCCAATAAATTACGCAAAATTTCCGAATTTTTGAGCTGGATTTGATTAAAAAATTCGGACATGGATTTGGAACGAAATATGTAATTTTTTCCAACTTTGACCGCTGGTTGAAATTATTTTTCATAAACTTTCCCATAAGCAGCTCTAACGTGGCCATCGTTCGGCAAAAATTGCGACACGAAATTTGAAAGTTTAGATTTGACGGGACGCTCTAATGTCTATCCACACAAAAAAAATTCAGGCATGTGTTTTTCGTTTTTTTTCAAGAAAATCGCATTTGAATTTCATAACAATTTAGTAATTTTCTTGTATATTCTTGTTTCAACATAGCGTATGAGTAACATTTATGCAAATATTTAATACTCATTTGCTATGTTAAAACAAGAAAATACAAGCAAATTACAAAATTGTTATGAAATTTAATATTCAAATGCGATTTTCTCGAAAAAAAACGAAAAACACATGTCTGAATTTTTTTTAAATAGTCTAACTTTTGACTAAAACAAGATATCGCTTTATTTTTGAGTTTGCAAATGAAATTAGTTTGAATAAATCGGGATAAATGCGGCCGTGCTATTGACAACAAAAACTGGGACCGAATCGGTCATATTTTGAAATTTCACTTTTTAAATGGCTCTATCTCGGAAAGTATAAGAGATAACCACACCAACTAAACAGGTTTTTTATGTCTCTACTAGCACATTGTTCATATATCATTCGCTTAGTCCGCAAATCTGTCAAGTCCATTTTTATAAACATTGAGATTTTAACGTAGTATGTATTGTGTAACTCAAAATACATCATTTGAAAAAAATTAATAAATGAAAATTTAAATATGGTGATCTAAAGAAAAAAACTACACTGAGGGAAAAAAACATATTTAAATCAAATATTTTCATGTTTTTTTTAAGTATGCTACATATTTTTGGAAAAATTTAAATTTTAATATTGTTTTTGATTGATTTAAACAAAATATGTTTGTTTTAAAATTGCATACAATTTTAATTTAAAATTGATCACTTTAAATTTAATATGCTGTCATTAAAAGTCGTTAAAAATTTAAAAAAATCTTATTCAAATATTTGTATTAAAAACAATATTTTTCGTGGTTATTTTAAAGTTGGACAATTTTGTTTTTTGACATTTAAAGTTTTTTTTTCAAGAAATATAGTAAAGTTGGGCAATTTTATTTTAAGTAGATACAATGTTAAAATATTTTTTCATTAAAAAAAAGACGCACATTTTTCACATCTCTAAATGTGGCGAGTTTTAAGTGAAATTAATTAAATTAACAAAAGTAAAATTAAAAATTAAAAAACTAAAGTGAAAAAGAATATTATTAACAATTAAAACAAAAATAAAACTGAAAAAAAAGTAAAAAAAACCAAGTGAAAAAGACAAAGAAGAGAAGAGGAGGGGATGTATCTATGTATGTAATTGGCAGAAAATGAAAACTTGTAACTTTAGTTTTTTATATATGGTATATAGTATTAATTTAAGTATGTTTATTTTTCATTTTTGGTATTTAATTACATTTGTTGTAATTAGATGTAGTGCTACAATTAGGGTAGAAGTACATCCAAGGCTTTGGCTTTGATTTTTTTATGTATAGCAAAAAATAAAGCCAACAAGCAATATTTAAAGCCAAAGCCTTGGATGTAATTCAACCTTAGATGTACAATTAGAGTAGTGTTAATTTTTTTGATGTGTTATTAAAAAATATTGTAAAAATAATTTAAAAAAAAATTAAAACAAAAATGTGTATTGTTTTATTTTAAGTTTCATGGTTTTTAGGTAAGTAAAAAGCTGCAAAAGAAAAAAAATTTGCATATTAAAATTAATATTGATCAACTTTAAATTAAAATTTGTTGTATATTTAAATTTAGCATGGCCAATTTTAAAACAATATTGTTACATCTTAATTTTAACATGTTGTCTACTAATCGTGTCATGTTAAAAACAATTAGAAACATATTTAAATTAAATAAAAACAAACTTTGTTCTATTTCGTCACTGTTTTATATTTAATTTAAAGTTGTTTCTGTTTGATTTTAATATTTTTTTTTCTTAGTGTACGTTTACAAACTTAAAAAAAGTCAACCTAAAAAAAAGTTAGAAAGCTTTTATCCCTCCCAAAATCAAAAATTAAAAATGGACTTGATAGATTTGCCGACTAAGCCAACGATATAGCTTTTTAGGAAATCTGATAAAAAAAAAAAAAAAATAGCAAGCGTTTTAAGTGTACCTCTGTAAAGATTATCTACTTTGGGGGATTCTGCTGCTTACACCGTTAAACCGCTGGGCTCCAACTTCCAAACTTTTGCTCAAAAATACGTTAGGTAAGACCATTTCAAATTTCATGGTTTAGAACTTATTGAATGGCTGAATTATTTCCAAAAAAATTAGCCATTTCTCCCACTGTACAGTGTTCCGAAAGAAACGCCAACAGATCACAAGTAGAACGAAAACAATACTGCACTCAGAAAATTATGTTAGTTACTACATGTTAGTTGTTTGTATATTTTACAGTAGTTAGTTGTTTTCAACTACAAAGTCAGTTAATTTTGTATGAAAAATATCAAACAACTATTTCTGTTGGTTATTTTAAGTCGTTTTTTTGAATAACTAACAAAAAAAGTACTGTAATGTAATAGCAGGTATTTAAAGTAGTTAATTTTATTTTTTTTATCTCTGAAAAATTTTCAAAGTTTTTTCAAAAAAAAAAAAATCATTTTTTTATTTTTCACAACTTTAAAAAAACTTGGAAAAAATTTGGTCTTCATTTTTTTTCTGAAAATTTTTTTGAAAAAAAAATATATATTGGTTATTTTATTTTTACTACATATTAGTTGTTTTGACTACAAATGTTAGTAATTTTTACTACATAAGTCAGTTGTTTCTTGTCAGTTAAAATAACTAACATTGTTAGTTGATTTAACTGAAAAAGTAGTTGACCCCAAAACAACTTAAAAAGTAGTTATTTTAACTGATATTTTCAGTTGATTTTACTAACATATTTTTTGAGTGTGCTGATCGTTTAATTGTAAGTTTCTAGATACCTAAGAAGATGGCAATTTAACATGGTCTCTATCAATTTCGGAAGCGCTGATTATATTGCGATTGGGCGGGCGATAATTATCAGTTTTATTAGCCGCAACCTTCCAACATGAGGGAAAGACTCCAGCTCGATAAGACGAGGAAAAACGTTATTTTTCAAATCAGAACGCTTTCTCCCTGGATGTGACTGCATTCCTGCAAGTCTGGTTAAACCAACATTTATCTCTTGGTTTAGCAGAAATGAGCCTCGATAGAATAACTTAATTTTAAGCACTATAACATTTTCAACAATTTTTCGCCTTAACGTCAACTATACCGTCTGCCCAACGAGCCTTCTTATATATTAAAACTGAACACTAATTTGAAAATTTAAAAAAAAAATTGACAGGGGCATTTTTTTGATTCTTCTTACATTAAAATTTTTAATTTTTTTTAACAAAAAAGTACAAAAAATTCGGTAAAAAAACTTGGTTTGTATAGTGTATTCAATTCATGACAAATTTCATAAACTTTAAAAATAATAAGCTTTCCCTACTGTTTCACAATAAATTTTAAGTTATATCCTTGTTTTGTTTAAAAAAAAATTACCAAATTTAAATGTTGCAACATTTTAAATGTGTTACGAAATCAACCACTTTTAAAGATGTTTCATTAAAAAAAAAACAAAAAATACGCTCTTGATCCCTAACTTGAAGTCTTATCGGTATACAGTACTTGATTTTTAGTGTGAAATGCTTCACAGGTCAATATGTTTACTGCCATATTGTTGATAAACAAACAACAAAAAATAAATAAACAGATTGATGCTGAGGGGGATGGAGATGATTTCAATTGAAATTATTTTGAAGTGTTTGTCTGAATTTAATATTGAGGATGAGTTGGATTTTGCCTAAATATAATCAATGTTGGAATATTTAGTTAAACCGATTTGTGATCGTTTTCAATACGAACTTTATGTCAACGATTTAGCCCTTGGCTGGATTTTTAAACAGTATATAAGTTTCCACATCAACTAGATGTAGACATCACTTTTTATAGTATCTTCATTCAACGCAGACAGACTTAAATAATAATAAAAATATTCAATATGAAATTCATTTTGGTTTTATTCAGCATCATTGCATTGATTTTTGCTTCCGTAAATGCTGTTGACAAATCAGGTAAGTTTTATATTCTACTTAAATTCATTTCAACAAAATTAACATGAATTTCATTTATAGCTTGTTCTCAACCTAAAGAAATCGGACCATGCCGTAAATCAGATTTGGTCTATTATTATGATGCTGAAGCTAAGGCTTGTGATCAGTTCTTCTATGGTGGCTGCCATGGAAATGACAATCGTTTCGATACCAAGGAAGAATGTGAAAAATTGTGTCTTTAAAGAAATCGTATTTTAAGAAGTTAAGTTTAATATTATTTACTTTTTACATAAAATGTATCCAACTTCATTTTAACAGAACAATCATACTTGTTGTTACGTAATTGTTAAGTTTGTTTTCGAAAATATAATTTGTTTTTATTTTTTAATCATTGGGTTTTTTTTTCTTTTAAAATAAAACAAAAAGTTTAAAACGGGTTTGAGCATGTTATTAAAAGAACCAATACAGTGCTGCACGGTTAAAACAAACTTAAAGATACTGATCGTTTTAATCGTTTTGTGCCAGGTACGTATAGGGTTGCCATCCGTCCTCTATTCCCCGGATACCGTCCTCTTTTTTAGGTCGTCCGGGGCAGTTCTGCTTCTTTTTTTTCACATAACTTTTTTTATTGCTTCTAAAGTTTTGAATTATTGGCTGTATTTTAGTTTGTCAGCAATAATGTAAATTTTTGACAGCAAAACGCGAACAAAAATTATTAATGCATATTCAACTCATCATTCATTGAGAATTAGAAGAAGAAAATTGTACAATCTCTTAATGGTACTTTCCACTATCACACTTTTCCATTATACACATCAAAATTTACCAACTTCCTAAAGATTTTTTGATTCTTTTTTGATTGAAACCTAGTCGTATCTAATAAGTGAACAATTTCTAGTAAGATCACGATCGTGTTGGTGATTTGACGATCGTGAGATTGTACAATTTTTTATCTTCTAATTCTCAATGAATGTAGAGTTGAATATGTATTAATATTTTTGTTTGAACATTACCGATTTATCATTTAAATTCCCTTTGATACTTGTAGTATATGGTTTTTTATTTGTTTAATATTCTTGACAATGGAATCCGACAAATTCCGAATCACGTGTCGACTATAAATCTCACTTATACCAAATTTTATGTCCAAAAACATAATCCACTTAAAAATTGGAGTAAAACCAAAATTTTGTTTAAATCCTATCCAGGGCACCGTGTTAGGCCTCTTTTCAGTCTTTCACAACTTTTTAATTTACATGAAATTTTCGGAATCATATGGAAAAAAAACAACAAAAAATCGGAAATTTTAATTTTCACATTTTTTTTTTGGAATCGCTTGTTTTTCCCGCTAATTGTCATAAAACCCTGCAGGGGTTAAAGAAAATAATATTGAAACTGTTTTTTAGTAAATAAAATTAGGTTGACATGAAATATACCCCGCCTATAACGAACTTCGAGAACTATTTCTACTGATCCCGCGGAGTTCGTTATAACCGGGTTTTACTGTATATCAAAATGTTTTGGGCATTATGAAGGGTATTCACGTATGTATTCATTTTTGATATATTAAAAGAAAACAATAAAAATAATCTGCAGAAATAAGCCTAAACATTTTTGAAATATGTAAAGCGAATAGAATCGCAAAAGTAAAGAAAAATTAAATATTTTTTGCTTTGAAAGTTAACATGCTAATTCATAAAAATCAGCTAAGAGCCGGTTAATGTAATTTAGAGTAGTTTTACAAATATTAGGTGTGTTCCAGAACTTTCCGGGTAAAGTTCGGTAAAATGAGAGAAAATCAAAAAACCTCTCACGATACCACAAAAATGCCCCAAAGAACGGGAACGCTAAAAACCACATTTCAAGCCCAAAATAATAAAAAAGGTAAACAAACCAACAACGCTAAAATATTTTCCTAAGAAAAGTTACTTTAAACAAGAAAACAAATTGTAAAAGTTTATTTTAATAACAAATTATCTTTTTTTGTATTGAAATAACACATTTCCTTGGTTTAGTTCTTTATTTTATTTCAATTTCCAATTTAGCTTCACAAAAAAAATCAGCTGTTTTTCAACATCTGACTGTTTACCAATTTACCCGAAAAAAAAGTGCGGTTAAGTTCGGTAAAATGAGAAAGTAATTTATTCTCTCAAAAACTCTCTCATTTACACAATTTTTGCGTACGGAAACGCTTTTCGGGCTTGTTTGGGCACCCGCGGGTACCCGCGGTAACGTTGTGGAACGAACCAATTTTTACAGTTTTTTTTTTTTCAGAGTGAAGGCTAATACCATTATTAATACTGTTAAAAAATATTTCAAATATGAAATGAAAAGCAAACGATATTGAAATCAGCTTAAAAATTTCTATTAAATGTAAACTTTTAAAAATCTGACTTATCCCAGCAAAAAAATATATACATTAGACCGACTCACCTTACATGGGCAAAAAAAAAGTTAAAGTTGTACCCACCTCAAAATTAACTTTGACATGTTTTAATGAAAATTCCCAAAATATTTGGGCTCTAGCCATAATCTCCCTTGAGCTAAACCGCGTCAAAAATGGGTCCAAAAATCGGACAATATTAACCCGTGCCGTTGGGGGGTTAAAGTTTTTTGTACAAACCAAAAAAACAAAATTTAGGGTCGAACTTTAACCCCCCAGCGGTAAAGGTTAAAATTGTCCGATTTGGCTAAAAACTTAAATATGGTTTTCAGACCAAAACGAACCATAATTTTCCCGGCAATCGACGATATTCGAAAAAGGTATTTTTTTATGGCAATACATAAAATGTGAAAAAAGGCATTTTTTACTGTTTTTTGATACATTTTAGTACACGATAAAGATGTCACAGATAGCAATAATATTTTTTTGTGGATATGTATCATTAAAAGCAACATCTTAGCTAAAATCCTTTCGAGTCAAAACTAAAAAAAAAAAATTTTTAAAACTTTTAGAATTTTTTTTCGAAGTCAATTTTGAAGCAGAAGGGCTTATCCTACCAAAATTAAATTTTTAGTCGTTAATAAGCTAATCAATTAAAATAATAATTTAAAGAAAAAAATTTAAAAATCGAAAAAAAAATGTTTGGTTTGTATGGGGAAAAAAATGGGGCAAAACTTTAACCCCCAAATTCACGGGTTAATTTTGTTCGATTTGGCTAAACGAAGAATTTTTTGCCCAGCGATCGACGAAATTCGAAAAAAGACATTATTCGTGCCACCCTAATGTTTACACTATGTAACACGATGAGAAAGGCTCTATGCTTCTAATAGGATCGTCGGTAATCAATCAGTTTTATTTCTTACTTCTCTGCAAAATTTTTGTTTATATTATTAGGGCACCAAAAAGTGGAAATTTACGTTCCATCATTTTTGGTTTTTTTTTTAAAGAAAACAATTGTAATGGAATTCACGTCAGAAATTTTAGTCTTGCAAAATTGCGCAATAATAAATGAAACTTTATTTGCTTGTTACTTTGTGAATAGAACAATTGTATTACTTTTTAAAATAAATACCGAATCTTTTTTTACGCATTATTCAAAAGGTAATAGAAAAATAAAATTTATTTTAAAAAAGTGGTTGCAATATTTCACTGTTGCAAGGGTCAAAAATTTCTGAAATGAATACCCTGATTATTTTTTTTTTTTTTTCATTCTGCAAAAAAAAATTATATTTTTTTATGAAAACGGTGAAAATATTTTTTAATTCTTACTGATCCGTTAACAAAATTTTACGTTCTTACCATAGAAAAGATTAGAAGGTACGCAGTGTTGTATTTGATGTATTTTCCAATATGGTGGCAAAATGCTTGTTCTTCCTTATCTCACTTGTAGTTAATATTAAATTCAATTCTTTGTTTTTAAAAAATGGTATTTGTCTTTTATTTAAATTAATTGATTATTTTGCTTTATTCAACGTTTTTTTTTAAAGATAATACGCACAATTGATCGTTTAAAAACTTTTTTCTCTCTTTTGTTGTTTGCTTTGTTGTTGTTCTCCTTAATGTTGCATTGTTTTTATTAAACGTCAAAAGTTACATAAAATCACTAATACTTATTCAAGCGAAATACGACTCTGTTTCAATTCTATTTTTTTCTATGGTTCTTACTGAATGGTGAAGAAATAAAATTAATTCAGTAAAGAATTAATTCAATACAAATTAATTTTTAATAAATGAATTCTTTGAAAGTATTTAAAACAACATTAAAGGATTCGACACAATGTCGGAGTACTCTGTACTACAGAGTACCATCTCTAAAAATAGAGAAGACATCATACAAAAAATATGTAAGAGCGAAAGAGAAAGGAACAATATCCACTCTCTGACTCACAGTACTCTGTCATTGTGAATTCAGCTTATAAAAGAATTGAATTCTTTTTCAGTGTCATTGAATGGAAATAAATACGAATTCGTTCGATTCACTTCAATGTGAACAAGGATTTTATACTTTCGACTTTAGTTCAGAACTGAAAATTGAATTAAGGAATTAATTCTTTAGAAGGTCTGCCTAGATTTGTGTAGTTTCGCAAGACTTTCGAAAGTATTTTAGACTTTTATCAGACTTTTTTGAAAATTTGTTACAGAGTGTTATTAGGTCCGCAATGCGAAAAAAATATTTTCTAAATCAATAAATTTGCTGTTGCATATTTCGATTTTAAATGCATTTTTTTTTTTTGCATATTTTTAAAAATTAAAAAAATGTAAATAAATTAAGTAAAATGTTTAAGTTCGAGGTTCGTGTTTTTTAGAGTGTAGATATACAAAAATCAGCATGATAATAAAATTTTGACCAAATTCCGGATCAAATTTACCGATTTTTTTAATTTTTGTAACTAAAACTTATATATAATTTGATATAATTAATGGATCAAAATAGATCTATTTTAAATTTTTACTTGGATATTTATTTTTTATTTAAAGATGGATGTAATAGTTTTATATTTATTTGCTAAACTGGCTGACTCCTTAGTAATTGGAAATTTATCGCTGGGTATGAAAATGTTCTACATAAACTTGCAAATATTCGACAACATTTCTAAAGTTAAATTTTTTTGTAAGAAATCGCAAAAAATGTTGATACATAAACCAAACGCACTTGACAAAAAAACAATTAATATTTTATTTATTATGTAGGAACATACATATGTATGTACGTATGTATGTATGTAGAAAAAAATTTAAAAATCTATGTAGAATATATAGAATTCGGTTAACAGCCACTACTCCAATCCACTCCATTAAAAAAACAAAAAAACCCGAAAACAAACATTCTATGTACTTCAACAGTGACATGTGTGCGTTTTGTCTACTCAATGAATGAAGGTGAGAAGCATTACAAAAAGTAAACTCAAAGAGGACTGGTTTTAAATACGCCGCACTTGGCGTACAAAATAATCAAGAAATACAACAACAATTATTATAAATTGAAATACGGCTTACGAATGAATATATTGTATATGAAGTACATACATACATACAGCAGAATTTTATATTTTTATTCGCATTTCATTTTATAAAGAGATTTTACATTACAGATTCCAAACTAAATACCAGAGGATTTAGTTTATTCTGAATACTTCAACTGATCGCAAGTGCAACACGCAATCAACCATCTAATAGACAATTTTAATTATATTAAGTATTCGTTTTTTTTTCTCGCTTACTAAATACAAGTATTAATGCAGCAGCTACTGCTTTTGGATTTATTCCTCATCTAAACGAAACAATTATATGCAGTAATTTTTGTTTTTTGTTAGTACATTTGTAAAGATTTCCATCTTCCATCATTATTGTAAACAACACAACAGTTCTACTTCAGTGCTCTTCAGAAATTGGAAAACAAAGGAACCAGTCAGAAAATTGAAGAAAAAAAAAGAGTTATTAAAAATAGCGGCAGCCATTTAAACACTGACCACGCAAATAGTGAAAACTAGAGGTTTCACTTACAAAAAACAAGCATCAATTTTATGGTATTAACTTAAAAGACTTGCAATAAAGCAAAGGTGTTTCTTCTGTGTTTCAATTAATCACAACACAAATCACCTGTACGCAAGCGTACATTACTTTAAGTTTGAAAGATAAAAAGTAATAAAAAAAATTATTAAAATGAAATTTATAACAACGCCATTATTACAATTTCTATTGATATTCATTGTGAGATCAGCCAAAGATGTTCAAGTGGATGCAACCGTAGGTTTATATGGACCAGATCGATATGAAGGTAAAACAAGTGAGAATGTTAAATTCGAATTTTTTATACCCTCCAAAATGTAAAAAAAAATGTTAGGGACGTTTTGTGGAGGGGGGAGAAAGGGCCGTGGAATGTTGGAGGATACTTTTACTATCGAGATTACTGTTTACAAATTCATTTATTATGCTTTCTGCACTTAAGTAATACAATTTTATTATTTAAATAATTTTTTTATATCCTCAAAAAAACATGTAAAAAAATTGGGTTTTTCAGAGGTTGGTTTTTTTTACTTTGAACTGCATCGTGTTATGCAAACGGACGGATGGATATTCATTGAATGTCTTAGAATCGATCATAAAAGATCATATATATGTATATACTTCCCCGATCAATATTTCGATGCGTTATACACGGAATGACACATTTAGTATACTCTCATACTGTGGTTGGAGGGTATAAAAAATAATATTGTGGTGACCCTTAACTAAAGTAACCATAACAAATATATTAAATGGAAATTATTTTTTATTTTAGGACTACCAGAGATTTGTTTAATGCCTATGGATTTCGGTTATTGTCGTGCCAAGGTTCAACGTTATTATTTCGATATTAGACGAATGAAATGCACAATGTTCTTTTGGGGCGGTTGTGCCGGCAATGACAATAATTTCAAGTCTATAGAAGAGTGTGATCAATTCTGTGCTGCCGCCTATGACAATACAAATAGTGTTGTACCACCAAAGAGAGAACGTGCCGAAAATACTGCCAACACTAACAGTAATTCCAATTCGAACACTAAATACAATGCTTTGACTAGCAGAGGAAATAGTATATCTAAATCGGCACCGAAATTTACAGTAAAAACTAACTCAACTGCCACTAGCGGTTCTGTAAAGGCTAGTCCAAAAAGTTTTAATGTGAACGCAGGACCAAAAACATACAATTATCCGTCAACCACGGAAAATATTGAGGATGAAGAGTATGATGATTAAAATTTATGGTTTGGCAAAATAAAATTTAATTCCAACATGTATTTGTGTAAAAATTGTATACATATGTAATATAATAAATAATATTAAAAAGAAATAACTTCATATACAAAATTCAATTTACAGATATTTAGTTAGGCAAATTTTTGATTAGCTTTCGTAGGTGTTTCGATAAAAATGTATGTACCATTATTACATTTAATGGTATAATGAAAAATATGTTATAATAAATTTATTGAGAATAAATATTAATTACTCATGCTATTGGGTAAGGTTAAGGTTGTTAAATTATACCCCTTCCACCCTTCAGCAACTTTATGTTAAGTTTACAATGACATTTAACTGTTATACATAAGAATTGAATTTATGATTAAAGTTATTCAATGAAAACTAGATTTTTGATGACGATGTAAATGCAATGGAATAAAAATATGTAATGCCAATATGTATATTAATTGTTCAACAAATAAGTGAATGAATGACTCATGCATATTTTGTAAATCAGTTTGAAAAAATGAAAGTTATTTTCAATGAGCATAGTGAAATGTATGAAAATCTGGATGACATTACTTCAAAAATAAAATATTCTTATATTTTATTGTATTTAAATAAAAAATAGTTTATTAATAAGTGTTGAACATATTTTTTGTAAAAAAAAATAACAGTCATCTCGTTAAGGCACTTGTTTTCATGACAAATATTTAAGTTTTCTTTTAAGCACAACCATGCGATATAATAATATCTAAAGATTATGACTGTTTTAATTTTTCACCTTTCATAAATATTTTTCTCAAAGTGCATTTAATTAAAGTTTTCATAATCAAAATTGTTAAAATAGCAAATATTAATATTATTGATAGAGCGTCTAAAGAATAAAACACAAACCAATTTAAATTAACAGCATGTGTATGTAATACATCGGAATTGCGTTTGTGGTTAAGTAAATGCTCAACCCACCAGGTGGCTGTGTCGAGAGGTTTCGATTCACGATCACGAAATATTTTTGAAATTTCCATTGCACTTGTTGAATAACTTTAATAATAATTGCTTTCGTTATGATGGCAAATAACTAATAAAAAATTATTGATTAAACTTACCTATGATGTAAAATATTTGATATTTCTTTATTAAGGATGTCTTCAGATATTTCATTGAAATTGACTATTCGACCAATTTGCCTATTAACTACAGCATATGCATTAACAAATTGATCACCATAAATTGGTGTTAAAATCATAGGTTTACCACAATAAACAGCTTCGGTGGTACCTAAAAGACCACCATGGCCCCAAAAAAGTTTTACTTTCGGATGGCCTACAAATAAAAATTACGAAAAAACATATACGTTACAAATTTAAGAGACTGACCAAAATTTAATTATTTTTAATAGTTAGAAAAATAATATCCAGTACCCATGTTCTGTAACTAGGCGAAAAGTTTACGCATCGACAAAAATAAAATAATATTCAGGGTATTCACTTCAGAATTTTTTGACCCTTGCAACAGTGCAATATTGCAACTTTAAAAAAAAAAAATAATAAAATTTTTATTTTTCTACTACCTTTTATAATGCGTAGTTGCAAGAAAATAATGTGAAAATTATAAATTGATAACACAAAATGTTTGTTGTGTTTTCTACAAATATTTTATTGAAACTGAAAAGAAAATTTTCTGTATAATTGACAATTAGAAAATTTGAACAAATGTTTTCTAGTTTCAAATATGCAAAGTATAAAACAGTAAAGTATTATTTGGATATTTACAACACTTCCCCTCAAAAATTACTTTACATAAATCAATTAAAAATATTAACTAATCCTATTTTAGAAATACATTTGTTATGTTTTGGACTTGATAATCCTTTTGTAAGAAAGTCAGCAGGCATTTCGTTAGTAGACGCATATTCAATTTTGATTACACCATCAATTACATTTTCTCTTACAAAGTGATGTCTTATGTCCATATGTTTTGTTCTGTTGTGAAAAATTGGATTCTTGCTCAATAATCCAGCACCTTGATTGTCGTTGTATATTACGGTTGAGTTTTGTTGACCCATAACTTCTGAAAGGAAACGCCTTAAATGTATAGCTTCTTTAGTAGATTCGGAAAGTGACATATATTCAGCTTCTGTACTTGACATAGCAACAGTTCTTTGCTTTCTCGAATCCCAGCTTATAGCTTATAGCTAAATTAAAAACATAACCAGTATACGATCTTCTATCATCTATGTTCGCTCCCCAATCTGCATCAGCAAAGCCAGTAAGTTCTTCATTAAATGATTTGTAATGTAAACCAAAATTTTCGGTTCCTTTTAAATAACGTAATACCCATTTTGCAGCAACCCAATGTTCTTTACCATAATTTGTGTTATATTGACTTAAAACACTTACCGCGTGAGCAATGTCAGGCCTGGTGGAAAATGCCAAATACATAAGTGAGCCTACAAGATTCTGATATGGTAACGTATTAGCTTCGGATTTTTCATCTTCACTTTTTGGGCACATTTGTTTGGATAATTTTATACTTGGATTTAAGGGAGTACTTACTGGTTTACAATTTTCCATATTAAACTTGTTTAATATGTTTTGTACGTATTTTCGTTGTGACTAGGGCTGTCAAACGGGATCGGTTTTTTAAAATCCCGGGATTCGGGATTTGAAAATCGAAATCCCGGGATCCCGGGATTTTTCGGGATCACGGGATTTTTCGGGATCCCGGGATTTTCCGGGATTTCGGGATTAAATTTCTTTGATTATAAGAGTAAAAAATAGTTTACTCCTTATGTTTCAATTTTATTGTGCATATTAAGGGGGCTACTTTGGGTTAGTTTGTAGCGTGCTAGCCTATTAAGCAGGTAGTCGTGGGTTTGATTCCCACGAAAAACCTTTGGTCTATTTCGCTACAACGATTAAAAAAAATATTTCTAATTATTCTGATTGTTATTTAAAGGCAATTAAAAAATTAAGTATACGCCACTTATGCTGTATTCAAGTAATTATTATTAAATATTTAGCAATGAACTAAAAAAGCTCTGAGGGGTTTGTTATAGAAAATGACAACTTTTACTTGCTTTTGGTTTCATTCCATTCCGATTTTGGTTATTGCACTGTATAATTTTAAAACTAATTTAAAGAAAATTTAAAATAATAAAAACATGTAAAGGAGAAAAGTAATAATATAATGCATTAGACCTTAATTTTTTTGTAAAAGAAAAGTTTTTCTTCCAATTTTGATGTGGTACAAATTTGAGGCCAATCGGATTATATTTGCCCGTGGCGCCCTTCGATCAAAGTTTAGTTTTTTTAGAAAATTTTCGACAAAACTTGCAATCTTTGGTCAAAGGGCTCCGTGACTGTGGCTTAATGGTTAGTGCGTTGGATTATTATTCAGCAAGCCTGGGTAGAATTCGCAGCTCAGCCAAGTTCGTGGCCAGCTACGTTGAAAATTAAAAAAAAGTTTTAGTTTTAATTTGTTTATGTAAATGTAACAATAATTGAACAAAGTTGTAAAAATAAATTCTCATGCATTTTTAATATTTACAAAATCCCGGGATTTGAGCTTAAAAATCCCGGGATTCGGGATTCATTTTATGACAAAAATCCCGGGATTTCGGGATTCGGGATTTCGGGATTGACAGCCCTAGTTGTGACATTGTAATTTCTTTTGAATTTGGATCTTGTTTGAATTCGATTCCAAGACAAAAATTCAATTGACCTAGATCTTTCATTTCGAATGATTTTGCCAATTCGCATTTCAATTTGTTCCATTGTTGTTTATTGTTTGTTGCAACGATTAAATCATCCACATAAATTGCTACTATGGTGACAACTTCCCCTTGTTTTAACATGTAAAGGCAGGGATCAGAATTCAGTGGTTTAAAATGTAACTGTTTTAATTTGCTATCTAACTTTTTATACCATAGTCTACCGGACTGCTTATATGAAATTAGTCCCAGTGTAGTGGGACTTATTGCACAAATTTTGTTGGGATTTATTTCATTATGAAATAACTTCCAAATGAAAAA
Source organism: Pegoplata infirma (assembly GCA_963921195.1). Lineage (NCBI taxonomy): Eukaryota > Metazoa > Arthropoda > Insecta > Diptera > Anthomyiidae > Pegoplata > Pegoplata infirma. The sequence continues at coordinate 3,098,816 of OY992537.1, read as the reverse complement.
AAACCCCAACAAAAAATAGATTGGAAGTTATTTCATTTCTTGTTAAGCATTGGGAGTTATTTCATCAATGGTGGGACTTATTTCATTTTAATTGAAAACAATATACACCTCTGTGCAATTGTTTTTTTTTTTTTTTTGCTTAAAATTTTTTCTGCGTAGCCGGCCTTCGGCCGGGCTTAGGGATTACAAAATCCATGCATTAAACCCACCCTCTCCGCAAAGTAAAGTTTTCTAGGGTAGCAGGCCTTTACGCTATCAAATTTGTTATGCCTCAACTTTGGCACTTATATCATTGGGAGTTCTTTCATTTTTTTTGGGAGTTATTATTTTGATTTTAAATAACTCCCAAATATTGGGACACATTTCATTTTTTCTTTGGGAGTTATTTCATTTTTTAAAGTGTGGAGTTAATTCATTTTTCTTGGAACTTATTTCATTGGGACTTATTTCATTTGGGAGTTATTGCGCAGTACCTTATTGTACTCACCCTGAAAAAAACTAAATGACTATAATATTATTTTATTATTCTCGATGCGAAAACTGTTCTCATAGTTACATAACATGAACACAGGATTCTATAGCAGAACCGGAAATAAAGGCGTATGATTAACATTAAATTAGTATTCAATATTATTCATACGTCTAAGTACTTTTATAAACGCAAGGGTTGCCAAATAAGATATACCGAAATTTGTTCCTTTTTATGCATTTTATAATAAAAAGCTTATTTTCAACATAAACAAAATATCATTATCATCATTATGATAAAGTAGTAAATTTTTTTGATTTTTTTTAATGAAAATCGTGACTTAATTCGCGAGTTTTGTAGAATACCTAAATGGATCCATACGGTGACAGGACATAATCCCCACGGACATTACCCCCATAACGGAAATGGAGATTATGACCGAATTCATAACGGTCATAATCCCCATAAAAGTTGCATGGAAATCTCATCGCTAGTTATGACTATATAAATATATTTTTTAATATCTTCAACATTCCTTCTTTAAAAATGTAGTAATGTTGAGAAACAAAGCAATCAGTAGAATATTTATGAAATATTGTTTGGAAAATTTTGTCAGAAATTTTCACTTCAACTTAATTATTTAGAGCAATTGGTCGTATTGATTTTTGTGTTTGAATATTTTATTTAAATTAATTTTCTTTATATTTTATTGTGATCAATAAAATCTTTTTTGTTCGTTATTTTTATATAAAATCTGCCTTTCAATTTTGAGATTCAATAAGTAAATTATTAAGCTCTTGGTTAATTGGTTTTCAAGATATAATCGGTTAAAGTTTAAAACCCAAACTGGTTACTGGCAACGGAGTTTACATTTGGCCTACAAAAATGAAAATAACTTGTTTAAAATAGCTGATTAATAACCGGATTGTTGTTAGTTATTAGAACGGCAATCTATACGACGTTGTACATAAAAAAATATGCGAATACATTAACCCATGTATGAGATATTACAAGATTACATGGTTTGGTTGACATTTTTTGATTTCACCCATAAACAAATTTTTGTTTATTATTTTGTGTTTGTTGCTTTATTTCTACATAATTTTGGAAGGTGTAGCCGGAGGGTTAGATTTAAAAAAAATGTTTATGTTTTAAGAAATTATTAAAGTAGAAACAAACCAAACCAGGCACGACTTTTTATATACGATTTGATAGATAAAACTGGTGGCCTAGTGTGAAAACTTGTTCTATTTTTTAAAGGTGGCGATTCGCATTCTGATTGTAAATCGTTCCTTGTTCTGTTCCTGCGCTTAATCTGACAAAATTATCAGTTTCTAAATCATTTTTTCTTAGAAAAAAATCTTTCCTGCTACAGAAAATTATAAGATACTAAAACATTTTACAATAGAATAATCCTTACAATTATTTTTTTTTTAAATATAGTATTAACATTCTTAGATTCTGAGATAATTATGTATATCAGATTATACTTAAGTATCAAAATTTTTCATTAAGAAAAACTTTGAAACTCTGAGACATTTTTCTATGTAAAACTGAGGCCATCCATATTTCAATGGCACAAATAAATTGTAGGGGTCTGAATTGTATAGTTGTACAGCGTATCCTAGTGGAGATAAAAAACTTTAGACACGTAATAACTTCCAAACGGTTAAAGATTTAAAAATACATATTTAAGATGTGTCTATGACCAATATTTCGGGAAGTTACAAACATGATCACAAACTCATTATACCCTGTACAGAGTGGTGTAGGGTATAAAAATAATACGACTTAATTCACTAAATGAATTAATTCTTTAAAGTTATGAAACAATCCAAAAAACTGATTTTAAATTTCTTGTTATACCTATAGAACAGTTTGTGTTTTAACTAACAATATGTACTTACACAACAATGTTAATTGCGGAGCCCATTTAATAAACAGAATTTGATCATTGATTATAGGAACTTTATCACTTTCCCACTTCCATATTACTTTCATTGGAATTTTCTTTAAAACTTTAAGGATGGCTTGGACTTTTTCATTATGCATAGAAGACGCCTTTATCATCGAGCCCCAACTAATAAATAACACATCTTCCTTTGAATTTTCCAAAAATTCATTAATATTTTTTGGCAATGTAGAATTTAATGCCTGTTCAGTAATGTGTATGCCTCCAATTTCAACAAATTGTTGGGTATGAGGTCTAATGCCCATCAACGAATAGTGTTGATTGCCAAAAATGATACGGGTGTTTTGTTTGGCAATAGCATTGACATCGACCTTAACATCAAGATAACGATGAATTAATTCATTGTCACGATAATTAGTGTAATATCTGCAATTTATCAATATAAATCAATCACTTTTTGTGTAAATATAAAGTAATAACAAACACACATACCGATAGAGAAGTGATAAAGTTTTCGCTTGTACAAAATTCAGTAGTCTATCATACCAGTTGAGTGGTATAGGAAACCCTATGAATTCTGATTGCACATACGATGGTGTATCGGGTAATAAAATACGCTCATAATACCAGGGCATTAATAAACAACTACTTAAGGCCACTATTGGTGTCTCCATTAGATAAGGCACTGCTAATTGGCAATCCGAGTTAAAATTTTCGGTGATAACAAGATCATATTTCTGTTCTTGTTTGTGACGCTTAAGTACCACATCAATGTAACCACTCTCGTATAATCTCTTACAAGATTCTTGACCTTCTATATGTAAACCAACATACTCATCAAATAAACCCTTCCAAGTTCTTGGTTTCATTTCATCCAGCGGAACTACATTAACCACTTCCATGCCTTTTAACAGTAGTTCCTCATAGTTGTCCAACGGCACATCGGGGCTATTTATATAAGTAATTACAGTTACATTGTGACCTCTTTCAGCCAAATTGCGCATTAACGGATAGAATATCTTGAAATGGCTGTAACCAAAATGTGGGAACAACCCAAGAATTCGTTTTGCCTGCCCATTTGTAAAAAACAGAAATAATGCGATTACACAACAAAACAATTTTACAAGTCGCATTTCACTTCACTCCTTCACAATTGCTAATTTAATTGCTAGCCGGTTACAAAAACTTTTTCATTTTTTTTAAATAATTTTGAGTTGACATCAACAATTAACATCAAAACACACTCGAACATGGTTATCAGTAGTGTAGTTAATGAACGAACTAGTTCAATTGAACCAACAAAAGTAAATGTAAAAGATTTGTTAACTCGATCTTTTATGTAAAATCGTCTCTGAAATTTCTTTGGTGAAGTCCGCTATCGAACAAAACAATCTGGAGTTAAAAGAGCCTACATCAGTGTTGGTATTTGAGAATATAGGTTGAAAAGGGCCAAAAAATTTTTTTTTAAATATTTTTTATTTTTTAGTACTTTTTACACAACTTATAACTTTTTTTATGCATAAATGACGGTTTTAAAAGTAAAATCATCTCTGCGGGAAGTGTGATCAGTCGAGGACCGGGCATAGAGTGTTTTTTTGTACAAAAAGGACCTGTCAATAATTAACACCTTGTGATATGTTCCAGGACTTGTGTCGAACTGATCTTTCAGATCTCCGGACACATTTTTACTGGCCTTCGAACTAGTATTCCATGACCAGTTCGCGTTGAATAAGTCATGGGATATGTTTTTATGATCAATTTTTCTTGTAGGACCAATCAATTTTCCTCAGGGATTAAACACTTCAAAATCTTAATTTAAAGAAAACAGAAACTTACATTGTTGTAAGGGGTAACAACTGATAATTTTTTCGTGTTTGTAAAGGTAACTACAGACGACGCAATATTATGTACAATATTTAATTATATTGATCGTGTGTGGGTAAAGGTACCTACAGACGACGCAATATTATGTACAATATTCAATTATATTGATGGTGTGTGGGTAAGATTGACCATTGTACAATCGTCAATATTACCCACACACGATCAATATAATTGCATATTGTGCATTATATTGCGTCGTCTGTACGCACCTTAAGATTGACCATTGTACAATCGTCAATCTAACCCACACACCATCAATATTATTGAATATTGTACATAATATTGCGTCGTCTGTAGGTACCTTAATACATTATTAAATTTTAGTACGAATATTTTTGTTTTAAATAAATTTTGACAATATTTGGAGAGAATGAAAAAGGGTCAAAACTGTTATTTGTGGTGCCACTGACCATTCAATAGTGCCAAAAATGGCACTATTGTGCCAAATTTCCCAACCGTGACCGTGGTTAATTATAAATGAGTTTTTAGGTTTTAATTTTATAACTAAAGGCAGGACTGGTGCCCACGCTCTTTATTGCAGTAAAGGATTTGCCATAGCTTCAAAAATTTATTTACATGCAACCTGTAAAAATATAAAATTATTACCAAACACTAATTTTTAATTAAAAATCTATTAAACCTTATTGGTCTTCGGAATAGGGGTAAACTCACTTTATCATTCCATTTGTAATTCATCGAAACATACGTCTGGAACTCCATTGGATTTGCTAAATGAATGGTGTTTTAAGTTATGACAGCAAAATTAATCATTTTTTTATCTTACATTTCTTTATCTCTTAAAAAAACTAATTATTTATTTTCAATTATTAATTTATTTTAATTTTATTTATCAATTTCCGTTTTACGTTTTTATAACACAAAAAATAAACGAACAAAATGAAAATAGCGGTCTGTATTTTTTTTTTTTTTTGTTTTCTTTAGATAAATTTTTGTGCAAGTAATTTGCGTTATTGTGCAAGCTACTTGGTTAAGGTACCTACAGACGACGCAATATTATGTACAATATTCAATTATATTGATGGTGTGTGGGTAATATTGACGATTGTACAATGGTCAATCTTACCCACACACGATCAATATAATTGAATATTGTACATAATATTGCGTCGTCTGTATGCACCTTTATCTTACATAAAAAATTAATTACGTTACTCTAACATTGACAAGCATAATTTTAGCAAAAATTTGGTAAACAATTTTTTTTGGTATGAAAAAAATTTTACCAAGTAGGATTGCTCAACACAGTTTTTTTTTGCGTGTACCAACTCACTCGTTCACTCGTTATAATAAAAAAAAACGAACGAACAGGGTTGTTTTTTTTTTCTTTTTTGTTTTATCTATTGAATTCTGTAGACGCCATTGTAATAGTTGAACCAACTATACTGATTATTCAACGATATCAATATTTATTTTTGTTGAATACGACATTATTCTGTAAAACTTGATCTACAATGGGTTTACTAATTTTCTACTAAGATATTTCTATGAGTGTAAAAGCCATAAACAACAATTTAGTCAACAGCATATAAACTAGCGCCACCTGGATTGTGTCACATAAATTAAAAATTTTGATTTGAAAAAAACAAACCTAATATTGCGTCGTGGATAGGCACATTTAAAGTAGTTACTTTTGAGTACTGGATACTCGAAAAATTGGTCAGTATCAAGTACTTAATACTCAAATACTCTATACATTCACAACACTAGTTCGTGGTAAAAAAAAATGGACGGCGAGGAATTTGTGCAAAAATATTAAAAAATATAATTAATTAGTTGCAAATTATAACTATAAATACATTAAATTAAAGAAATAAAGTGTACTTTTTATAAATTTTATCTTTAAACAAGATAAATATGTGCGTGTTAAGTGTTTGAAAAAAGAAAACAAAGGGAAAATTTTTTTCTGACGCAGAAGAAAAGAATGTAATGCGTTGCACAAAGAAAATTAAAAAAAAATGGATAAATTTTAAGAAATAAAGACTTAAAGAATAATAAAATAAATATTGTATACAGCTTTTTGCAAAAAATATAAAAAAAAGTTCAGAAAAAATTATAAATTGGTTATAATTTGCGCGCTAGGTTGATTCGTCAGCAGAGGGCAGAGGCGGCCAAATAAAATCGATTTTTTTAGGTAAGCTTCGGTCGGCAGACTGGTGTTTTTGTAGTAAAAAAAATATTACGTGCTGAAGTCGTCGTAGGGAAGTGGCGCGCAATGTCGAATATTGTGGAAACTCAGGTGACGTCGTCAACGTCACAACAACAAGAGCAACAAATAATAGAACAGCAGCAGCAGAAACAAATACTATCACATAAAACAACATTGAATACAAAAATAAATAATGAAAATTTAGCCGGTGGTAAAGATAATAATGATGGGAAACAACAACAATTAGATGAAGTGGAAGGAGGTGGTACCGAAAACCAACAACAAAAGTTCCCAAATAAAACCGAACAAAAAGCGTTAGAGAAAACAACGCCATCTGATAAATTAGAAGCAAAAGATCCGAAATCCCTTGTAATTAATAGCAATACAACGCTAGGTGATACCAATATCCAGAATGATAAGTCGTCTATATTACAATTATCGTCGACACCAACTAAAGAACGCAGTACTGACAAAGGTAAATGAATTGTTTGCTATTTTATGATATAATTCTAATTTTTCATTGACATTTTTTTTTTTTAGAAAAATCTCATAAAAAAAAGAAAAAAGAGAAAGACCGTGAACGTGATAAAAATCGTGAAAAGGACAAAGATCGATCGGACATCAATAAAAAGTATAAGGATAAAGAAAGAGGAGGCGATAAAGAAAAAAGTTCATCTAACGCAAGTCACACAAACAATAACAGCAGTAAAGATAAGGATAAATCATCGAAAAATTATAACCGAAGTAGTTCGAAATCAAAATCAAATTCTACTGCCGCCGGTCACAAAGATGGTCATATCAGCAGTACTTCCAAGTCTAAATCAAAATGTAATAGTACTTCATCTGTTACAAAGGAATATTCATTAAATTCGTTTGGAGATAAAGAAAAGGTATAATTTATATATTGATTTTTTTTTTTTAGAAAGCTTAAAATAATTTTAAATATTTTGTCAAAGTGGCATTTTTAAAGAAAGTGGCGTCAAGTTGGCAACCCTCGCTCGGATAAAATAAGCGAGTTTTAAATAAGTATAAAAAGGACTATTTGTAAATATTCCATATTCTTTTATGGGGTGTCACATTTTGGAATTGGCTATTTTCTTTTTAATATTGTATGTACTTTCGTCCATATAGGGTACTTTTCACTATCACACATTTCCATTATACAAGCGTAATTTAACCATGTTAGCGAAATATTTTTTTAAAAAATTTGGCCAGAAATTGTTCACTTATTAGATACGACTAGATTTCAATCAAAAAAGAATCCAAAAATCTTTAGGAAGTTGGTCAATTTTGATGTGTATAATGGGAAAGTGTGATAGTGGAAAGTACCCTTATGCTGCAAGCATTTTGTAAAAAATTTTGCAGAAATAAAAAAGTTGCAGCTTGTTAAACGAAACTAAAATGAAGTGCTAACTCTTAAATATCAAAAACAGATAAATTTCCAATTTATTTTTTATTTTTTTATAAACCTGTTATAAGTTTGTTAATTTCAATATGAATAAGGGCCTTAATATCTAAAAATATTAAGGGTTAAAGCACTCCAAATAGAAGTACTCCGCACTTTTTTGCTGGTATACGTAAAGTGCTATAATAAATGTAAAAACAAAAATTATGTGCTCTCGTATAAATACCAATTTGATTAAAAAACCTAATTTTTTCACAAAAATTCTTGAATGTTTAAATTTACATTTGTTTAAATTATGCCTTGCAAATTAAAGAAAAAATTAATATCAGCTGCTTTATTCATAATAAATAAAGTTACCTTCATGCAGGTTTTTTGTCAGATATTATATTACACCCAAAGGCATCTGCCAGCCCCAGCGACGTATCCAGGAATTTGAAAAGGGGGGGGCCCAACTCGAAAATTTTTTTAATCTTCACCTAATAAAAGTATTTTCTCTTACACCCCCCCCCCCCCCCCCCCCCCCTGTACAAATCCTCAGAATTTGTGAATTTTTTTATAGAGAAAGTATATCTCAGCCTCATCAAAATTTAAAACATCTCAGAATCTGCTCGCAAAAAACACAAACCTTTTAGTAAAATTTTTGGTAAAAAAAATACAACTCACCAATTGCTTTTGCTTAATTTAACCAATTTTTTAGAACAAAAACTTGGTAAAACTTCGCAGTCTTAGTGAGTTGTATTTTTACCAAAAACTTTGTTAAATTATGCAAAAGTCTTGGTCTTTACCAAAAACTTGGCTCATTAGTGTAAGTTTTTTTGCGTTTGAGAACTTTTTTTCTAAAAACATGTCTCAGAATTTGCGAACTTCTTAGAATTTTAGAACTTCACTCAGAATATGATATTTTTTTTATAGAAAAAAATGCATCAAAACCAGAGAAGTTTGATATACAAAATATTCTGAAAATAATTCTGAAAATATTCCATTAAAAAAAATCTTTAAATCTGCGAAGTTTTTATGAAAAACTGTATAATAAATTCTCAGATTCTGAGGTATTTTTCCAATAAAAATGGTTATTGGAAATAATAATGGAATTCACTTCAGAAATTTTAGTCTTGCAAAATTGCGCAATGTCAAAATTGCAACTTTTTTTGCTTGTTTCTTTCTAAATAAAAGCAATTGTATTGATATTAAATTAAATTGCAAATGTTTTCTTGCAACTACGCATCATATAAAAGGTAATAGAAAAATACAAATTAAAAATTTTATTAAAATTTTTTTTTTTAAAAAACATTTTGCAATATTGCACTGTTGCAATTTCTGAAGGGTCAAAAAATTCTGAATATGTTACCTGTAAGTCCAACCACCAGAAATGTTATTTTTTTATTTTTGATAATTTTGGAACTGCAAAAAAAATCAAAGTATATTGATTTTGCTCTCCTGATTCCAAATTATCTTACCAAATATTTTAATAGTTTAACATTTTACCGATTTTTGCCTTTGAAAATTCGAAACTGCTAATTTAGGCGTGTTTATGGCTCTACTGATACGTATTCGTAGGCTGGCGCGTTCCATTTTCGAGATATTCACATTTGAAAATTAAAAAAAGCCTTATTTGGTGCTCACTGCTACGTATTCACGCGTAAGAACCATAATACGCGCAAATCAGCATTCCACATGGTTGTAGGACATTCCGTTATCGAGATATTTCAACTTGAAAAATATATTAATTTCTTAGCGCTTTTTACGGCTCTACTGCTACATATTATTGCGTTAGCGCAACACTTTAGGGCTGGATAAAAAATAATCGATTCTTTTTTGCCAGTTTAAATATTTTCTTAAGTCGTTTTTTAATAATTGAAACTTTAAAACCGATTTTTTAAAAAAGTGCTAGAATGAAAATTAAAAATTAAATATGCAAATTTTTCTTTAGAAAATTATTTTCATGATCCTGATGCAAAATTTTCATTAAATTAAACCAATATAATGTGTTTTCGATACATTTTTTACAGATATTTCGATATAAATAATTTTTTAAAAACGAAAATTTATCAAAATCAAGAGTTTTTATAAACATATATTAAAAACTTTTCTTTAAAATCCAAAATATTTGTAATAATAAAAAACATATGTTTGTTTCTTGTATTAAGTGTTCAAATGAATAAATTTTTTAAAATTTTTCAATCCAAAAGGGGGGGCCCGGGCCCCCTGGCCCCCCCCTGAATACGTCCATGGCCAGCCCCCTCCTCCATTCCCACTCACCACAAAAAACGGCCCTGTAATTTTTATTATTTTTTTGCATGCTGGAGGTATCAAAGATTCGGCACAGCCGAATGTATACTCTTACTTGTTTATATATAGATTACTCAGACCCACAAAAAAGGAAAAATTTTTTGAACAAATTCCTGGTTCAATAGATTCTTGAATATATTCTACGGTAATCACAACAACATTTTCTATGTAAAATTATTTTTCAAAAAAACTACTTGCTCTAAAAAACGATTGCTTTCGGGACAATTTCAAACAAAAATCATTGATTCTGGAATGTTAAGTAGAACCGGTTGCAGGGTAATTTGATGCGTTCTGGAACCGATTATTTGGAACAGAAAATTTTCCTGGGTATGTATTTGTATCTTCTAAATTCGATTTCGCCATCAGAATTAAATTCTATCGTTTGGATTTCCTGTAATTTACAAGGAAAGTCCGCAAGAGTGAACCGACCTTATTTCCTTATAAACTTGACTAACAATAAGTTAACATTTTATTAAATTTTATTTCGATATGTAAGGTTCACGTCTGTTTTGTTACGAAGAAAATATGAGGTTTTTTCGTTAAATCCGTCAAAAATTGCGGAAGTTACTTGCATTTAAACAAACATGCATCAATTCCTAACATAAATACAACTTTTTTTGTATCAAAATGAATTAATGCATTTTTGTTCAAATGCATGTAACTTCCACAATTTTTGACGGATTTTATTAAAAATACTCTTATTTTCTTTGTAATAAATCAGACTTGAACTTTACATACCGAAACAAGATTTAAAAAATTTTGTAACTTAATCAAACATACAAGGAAATTAGGTTGGTTCACTTTGCGGACTTTCCTTGTAAATTACAGGAAATCCCAACTATATAATTCAATTCTGATGGCAGAATCGAACTCAGAAGGTCAAAATACATAAGGATTAGTTGGTTAGTTTCTGAGTCAGAAACTTTTTTGTTTTTTTTTTTTGTGATGCAGTGTTATTGAAGCCACAAGATTTTTTTCATAAAAGCTTGAATAAAAAAATAAAGGCATTAAACGAGGACGTTTTTTTTCTTTTAGATTAAAGCTTATACTATATGCTTTATTACCAAAATGTATAAGCAGTAACAACATCTTACTTTTTTTTTATATTCCATCAAGTACTAAAAATTCTCCAATTTTGGAACATTTTACAAAAAAACAACAAAAATATTTTTACAACAATTTTCAAAAAAGAAAAACAAATGTATTTGAAAATGCCTAAAGTTGATAGTTCCATAATAAAAAAATTACCTTTGAATGAATAAAAAAAAAAATTAGAAATAAGTTGATTTTCAATTTTTAGCACCACATTCAAAAACACCAAAAATTATTTGACTTTGACGGTGGATTAGAAGAAAAGTTAACAACTTAGAATAATAGTTGTGACAAATAATTTTGTGTAATTTTATATACTTTAAACCTAAATTAAAAATTTTTGTAAAAAAAAAAATGTTCAATTTTTAATAAAGTGCCACTTTTGATTCATTTCAACCTAATGTTCGCTGTTCCAACTGCGCACCCAATGTGCGCTGTTCCAAAATGTGAAAATGAAAATTTTAGAATTTTTTTGGTGTTCTAGATTTTACATCCGATTTTTTTTTTTCGTTTTGTTTCACATTAATAAAATTTGGTGAAAGTGAAACGAATGCACTTTTTTCCTTATAATTTTTTAAATTTAAATTATTTTATTTCAACTTCGAACGAAAACGTGATCAACAAAACACTAAACTTGATTTCATGTGATTCGGAAATTTTCATGTGAATTGAAAAGTTGTGAAAGATAGAACAGTGTCCTATATCTACCGGTTCTCAAAAAACAAAAAATACTAAAATGTTTAAATTTAATAATTACATCATTTTTATCGGTATTTCTAAAATATTAGGTTTGTTCCACAACGTTACCGCGGGTGCCCGCGGGTACCCAAAAAAAAGCGTTCCAAAAATTGGGTTAATGAGAGAATAAATTTGTTTCTCATTTTACCGAACTTACCCGCACTATTTTTTCGTGTCAATTGTTAACAATCAGATATTGAGAAAACAGATGTTTTTTTTGTTGAAACTTAATTAAAAATTTTAATAAAATAAAAAACAAAACATTTCTTTTGTTTTGTAATTTCAAGACAAAATATTATATTTAGTCATTAATGAGATTTCCATGCAAATGCATGTGTTTTGTCGATAGTCTAAAAAAGATATTGACCAATTATCTTTCCGAATCAAGAAATTTGCGTTAAAATGACATCGATTTGTTTTTGCATATTTTGGTGAAAATGCAAATTTTGATTTTAAATGCATATTTTCTGCATATTTCTAACTTTTAAGTGCATATTTTTGCATATTTTGGCATAAATTAGAAAAAACACAAATTGAAATTATTTTTTCCAATAACTACACCTCAACAAATCAAAGATTTTGACTCGCTGATTCCAAATCTGTGCTCCAAATTTTTCCATCACGTCTAGAATTTTAATTATTCGCGGATGAAAATGCAAAAAAACGCAATTTTTGCTTTTTTTTTAAAGGCCTGCACAGCAGCCACTGGGTGGAATAAAAATCTGATATAAAACGTTAGAGTAGAATTGAACTATGATCTCAAATATATGATCAAAAAAATTTGAAGTTGTTGCACTATTATTGGCCAAACATGTATTTTAAAAAAAAAACTTTGAAAAAAATTACAAAAAGCACCATTTTTGAAAGGCTCTAATACAAAAACCAGATGATCAATCTTTACTGTGATTAGCTCAAAATTTAGGCAATAGTTCATTCTTTCTTATAGACTTTTAAACCCATTAAAGATATCTTCCGGTGTATACGAAAAATAACACAGAAATCTTAAATTTGTAAAATATTTATTTTTTTTTTTAAATTTTTTTTTGAAAAATATCAAAAAAAAACTAAGGTATCTATCTGCCTTAACTTTTTTTCAAAAATGGTAGTTTTAACAGTATCATTTTAAAACGCAAGTGTAACCCAACCAAACGCAATAATTATAAAAAAAAATTGTTTTCTATGTTGGAGACCATAGACAAAAATATACTTTTGCGCTTTATACCAGATTTGTATTTCACTGAATGGCTGCTGTGCAGGCTTTCAAATAATTCAAAAATCGTAATTTTTCGCATTTTCAAGCGTGAATAACAAAAAATCTGGACGCGATGGAAAAATTTGGAGAACAGATTTGGAATCAGGAGATAAAAGTCTACTAAAATTGATCACCAGAATTCTAACCGGAAAATGAGTGTTGAGCGGTGCTATTTTAAGTTTTATAAATTTATTTTGAAAATAAAAAAAAGGTTGTTTTCTTTTTAAGTTTTTAATATAGATTTTATTAATTTCTAAAAAAATCTTGCTTATATAAAGTTTCAAATGTTACTATTTAAACCCGGCGTTATTTTTTGTTTATTAAGAAGTTTCTCCAGATTTGAAGCGTTTTAAAAGCGATGTAAAAATGTGCTTTGACAACGTTTTTTTAAAGTCGTCAAAGCGCTTTAAAAACCCAAAGTAAATAATTTTTGTTTTAGTTCGGTTATAATAATTTGTTTGATACAAAGTGAAATCTAAAAAAAAATTGTACTTCAAAAACTTCGAAACTTAGAAAATTAACAAAAAAACCTAAAAACATTTTTTATGATATTTTTAGTTAAAAAAACAAATAGTTTCGGAACTTAGAAATTTTTTTCAAAAAAAAATGTAAGGAACTCTTAAAACGCTTTTCGAATACGCTCGCAAAGCGTTAAAAAAAACGTTTTGAGATTGTTTTTTTTTTTTTTGTAATAGTGCTTTCATAACACTTTTCAAAAACGCTCGCCAAGCGTTTGTTACAGTGCTTTCAGAACGCTTTTTTTTATAACCATCGTCAATTTCTGCTTGGGTAGCGTAGATCGATGTTATCATTCGGATCATCTAAAAGCTCTTTGAAGATGGTAAACAGAACGCTTGTTCAACCATCTACAACGCTTTAAAAACGCTGTTGAGATTGTATTTTTCTGACTGGGTTATTTTAACTTTGGGTTCAATTGGGTTGGGCACTTTAATTTTATATCGAAGAATTCCAACCTCAATAGACACAAAATCACACTTTTTTATTTGACCACCTTAGATTTTTTTCCAAATTTGGTACATATATTCTCCAGATGATTATGAAGAAATCGTTTTTTGATTTTTGTCAAATTAAATGTAATTCGCGTTTTACCGCTGTTCAAATTTGTGATTTTTTGGATCATAATCAGATGTCATAATTAGATGTTGTTTTGCAAAAAGTATAACAAAATTTAAAAAATGTCCTTGATTAGCGAATATCTCAAAATACATATCTTCCATTTTCTTTATTTTGATATCACAAATCACTTAAGGTGTCCTCTGCAGCAGCGGTTACCAACATATGGTACGCGTACCAGTAGGGGGTACGCAAAACTGTCCGCGGGGGTACGCAAAATTTTAGTAATTTGGACATTCGTTTAAGATTAACCATTCAATGCTGGATCCGCATCTGGCTTCCAAAGTTTTCCGTAACGTCAGGGTTTTAAGAAAGTTGAGGTCAAAGTCCACAAAAACGTGTTTTTGTGCTATTTAGAAGGCATTTTTTTTTTCGGTATTTTGAGATCTGACCACTTGTTTTCGATTAACCTTTCGATGCTGATTACAAATATGGTTCCCAAATTTTTATATTTACATTTTTAACATTATATTTCCGCCCTCTGTGATGTCTTTTTGAAACTTCCGTTGTTTAAATTTTTGTTATAGAATCGACCTGTGAAATCAGATTTGCAATATTTTCAGCCGTTTTTGCTCTGCAGAAAAATCAGCTCAAAATCCGCGTTTTCAAAAAAAAAAAAAATCCAAAAAAATACCACCATTGTTTTGATCTCCCCTTAATCCTTCAAAAATTGATAAAAAATTGATACCCGCAGATCAAAAATTTCAAAATTAACTCTAATATTTTTATGAGAAGTTTTTAAACGAAAACAAAAAACTCGTTAGGGGGTACGCGGCTGACAAAATTTAAAATTAGGGGTACGCGAGCCAAAAAGGTTGGTAACCGCTGCTCTACAGCATATAAAAAATTCAAATTGGGACAGAAATTGGTTCATTAGATATCTATATTTTATTAAAGAATCCTTTGATTTTACTTGGCATAACTGATTTTTTTTTAATAATAAAATTACTTTTGGAATAGTTTTATTTTAGGCAAGTAGTTCAAAATTAGTTTTTGTTGAAAAAACTTTTGCAAATATAAACCTATAATTTAAAAATTTTCAACATAAGGTTTTTAGACATGTTCACATATTATACTAATATATAAAGTCATAGATAAGTTTTTAAAGGTATGCTGCCATACAAAAAAAAAAGATTTTCGCGGTTTGCTACAAAACTATTCCATCGATTCCAAAACGGACTTCACTATTGGAATCAGCCTACCTAAATTATATAAAAATAGCGGTCAGACGTTGTAAAACAAAATTTTTTTTGACTATCAAAAAACAAAAATCCTATATAAAATTAAACAATTTTTAATTAAAATACTGATATATAATGAACCCATTTCAAGTCAAGTATATTTTTAAAAAATTGTCATACTTTTTGCAAAATACAATCTATTTAAATGTGAACTGTCATAAAGTAGACGATGTAAGCTTTAATGTGATATCAAATTTATGACAATCGGACAACGCGTTCAGGAGATACGATCTTCTAAAATTCATGTATTTTTATAATTTTACTTAAAAATCACATCTTTGAACAGCGATTAAACGCGAACTACGTTTAATTTGATAAAAAGGAAAAATGGAGTTGTTCTCCAGACGATTATAATCGTCTGGAGAATATATTTACAAAGTTTTACAAATTTTAAAGCACGTGTGGTAGTGGTGTGTCTACACTCAAAATAATTACTCATCTCTAATTAGGTTATAAAAACTAAAATCGGTTAAAAATCAGCCAAGTTATAAAAACTTCCCACGACAACTAACGTGTGGCCAGTGTTGCCATATATCAAGCTACACTTTTTTGATTCTTTAAGTTTCAATGTAATAAGATGATAAGTTGTTGTGATTGAATAAGAAAACATTGTATTTCTAAAGATTTTTTTAATGTGGAATTATTTCGGACCATAGTTTCTATAGCCATCTACACGTCATCAGTGAAGAAACTTACATTTGTTTTATTTTTATTTATGTAATTTTCTCCACTGATGACGTAGAGGTGGCTACAGGGACGATGGCCCGGAATACATCTATATTTAAATAATGTTGAACTTTTTATATGAGAGGTGTCAAAGTTTCTGATAGGTCATGTGGACAGGTCACTTTTAGTGCATGAAAATTTTAACCTTTTCATTATTAAGAAATATTTTTCTACGTTTCGTAAATTAACAAAAGTCCGGACTAATTAATTTTTATAAAAAATATTTTGACAAAAAAGTACGAAATTTTATTTCGTGAAATGTTTTTTTCCGTGAAGAAATTCATTAAAAATAATTTAAGCGTCGAACCAGAATCTAGTTACTTTGCGTTTGGCGTAACGCCCAATACATTTTTCGTTTTACAATTTGAATGCGAGGTACCTCAATCAAACGGAAATAAAAATTTAATACTGAATGTGTTTGTTTTTGTTTAAGCATAGTACTCTGTTCGATTTTACGTAAAAAAATCTGTCAAACTCTATAAAAAAAAATTAATTTTGGCAACGCGTGGAACTATAGGGAAATTGTTAAAAAAAGTTTTCACGCATATTTATTATACAAGACAATTTAAATTGCCGTGAAAAAGTGACATTTCAGTTTTGTTATGATAGTTATTTTCTTTCTTAGAATGGTCAAAAGTTGTTGATTTGTACATTTTTTATTACGATTTGAGGCGTTCAAAGTTTAAGTCAAATTTTCGCTGTGAAAAACAGAGTACTATGCTTTAAGATAAAAAAATTTCTAAAAATTTTTTGAAAATTTCAAAGTCTAAAAAAAAATTTTGAAAATTTTTCAATCCCAGACACATTTTTTTGAGTTTTGGAATAAAAAAATATTAAAGATGCTTTTAGAAAATTTTTTAATGCTTTTAGAAATTAATCAAATCAAAAAGTTGTATCAAATTTAATATTAAAATTTAGAAAAAAAATTAATTAATTTTATGAAATACCTGCATTACATTATTTATTTTTTTATTTTAATAGACTACGTCGTCAGCATCATCGTCCGGTACTAGCAGTCGAAGAAGGAGCTCTGAGAGCAGTAGAGGTAGTCATTGCAGTATCAAAATTAATTGTGTAAATGTCATTGGTGATCAAGAAATTGAAAAACCAAAAATTAACGAAAATATTCAAGAAAAAAAACAAATTTCTGATGCACATTCAAAAGAAAGCGTCGACATTAAAACTGATATAAAAGTTAATGATTTTAAATATGCGGAAGGTACGACTGTCACAATTCAGCAAATGATTAAAGATGAAAAAGAAAAAGATAAAAAATATGCAGCTAAGTTGGAGGATAAAGATGTTGCAACTAGATTTTCACAAAATCATCCTGAGATCAAAGCTAATTCTATAAAGAAAGAAAATGAAATTGAAATCAAAACCCATACGACAAGGACACCAAACGAAGTTGCAAGACAATTGAATTTTGGCAGTGAAACTACAGTAGTGAATGCAAAACAGGTGGTAGTAACAATAAAACAGGAAGAAACTACTATTCCTGTAAATCAAGAACAAATATTACAAGAATCACCAATGAAGAAAGCAGAAACAGTGACAAAATCAGAACCAAGTTCACCTGCTACTCAAAAAAAAAATAATATGGAAACTCTAATGATGCCTTCGCCAGCACTAAAAACAGCAATTACCTCTTCTTCTACAGCAGCCTTAAGCCAGGGATCGTCATCTGTTACATCACACATAGCTACAAATAATCATCATACCCAACATCATTCCTCGACTGTTAATTACTCCTCTTCAAACTTATCTAGTAGTTCGTTGCCCGTTGCACCTACTTCTTCTACTTCATCATCTTCAAAGTCAGCTACGTCATCGAGACGTTCCTCTTCTGGCAGCAGTTCTCATACGCACCATCATTACCATCACAAATCTTCATCATCTAGCAAACATAGTTCCAACTCCTCGTCATCAACTTCTAATAATACATCGACATCATCGTCGTCGCGTAGCCGTGAATGTTCCAGATGTTATAAGCGTTCAAAAATACGTCGGGCCAGTGTCGGAACGCAATGTGCACAACATGCACCAACACCAAATATAACACGTACTAGCCGTAATAATATTCATATCCCCGGAGGACTTGAACATCTTAAATATGGTCAATATTTTGAAGTAGAAGTATATCCAAATGGCGGTGCTTCTGTAGTACATTTATATCAGGACGAAATAAAAAATCTTTCTCCTGATGAAATGGAAGAATTGGTAAATGAATTTTTCGAAGTATGTTTTGCAGAAGACGAAGATGGATATGCCCACCATGTAATGGGTATAGTACACGATGCTGCAAAATATTTGCCAGATTTGTTGGAACACATGGCGGAGAACTATTCGACATTAACAGTTAAAGCAGGAGTTTTGGGTAGAAATTCTGATATAGAAACATGTACCATGGCTCAATATTATGAACAGGCAAGAAAAATATTTTTAACTCTAAAACAAAGCAAAAAACAAAAAAAAATTATATTAAATTGACAAAACTTTATTTAATATTAGATTATTCAGATGAAATTTTCCGAATAGCATAAAATAAAATTTGGTGTTTTGGTGTCCTCCTTTTCATTCGTAGTTTAAATTAAATTACTTAGGCTGGATTACTCAATGCTCCGTTATAAAATAGCTCTCCGTTAAATTTAACTTTTTCATACAAATTTTGACATAAGGCTCCGTTAAATCGGCAGTTAGCAGCTAACTTTTTATTGAGTAATCCACCCTAAAAGTTTAAAATTATAACAAAAAAACAATTTCACATTTTTATACCCTCCACTTATTGATAGAGGGTATATACATATAAGTTTGTCATTGCGTTTGTAACTCATCGAAATATCGGTCTGGGACTCCGTATTGAATATATATTATTGACCAATCATCGATTCCAAGACGTTCTAGCGTTATCAGTCTGTATGCTAAAATGGCGATCACGGACAAAATATTAAACAGAGATGACTGAAACTTAACATATTTACTTGTTGATATCCGGAACCGTTTGGTATTGCATTTGAGCAATATCGGTTCAGTGGTTCAAAAGTTGTAAACGAAAATGTAAGGACATCTCGAAAATTTTGGTACATACCACATAACAAAATGCTTTAATTCGGCTGCTGGTTGACATATGTAAATGGAATTATATTTAAATTGTATTTAAACAAGTACAAACATATTTTTCGCAAAACAAAAAAATAAAAAAATCGAGGATTTTTTCACCTCAATTTTTTTCCGCGAAAGTGTTTTATTTTTTTTTTTACATTGTGAAGTTTATTAATACAATATTAATAGATACACACAGAAATAAATTCCATATCTCATAGTCTTGATATAACCTTCAATAACATCGGAGAGCTGAAAGTTACAGCCGCACATCGACAAAGATGAAGACAACTTACAGACTTTTTTGGACCACGTCCGTTGTGTTGTTTTTGTCGAATTTATATTTATATTCGGTTGGCTCTAATTTACTATGTACGCTTAGTTTAGACGTGACATTTTTAAAAAATTAGACACTTATTCAAATTCCTAAGTTCAAAACTTTTTCTTTTAGGTTGTTCGCAATTATTCACAAGGAACTTTTCGTTATGGACCCTTACACCAAATAAGTTTGGTTGGCAAAGTTCACGAAGAAGTGGGAGGATATTTTCCAGATTTATTAGGACGCATTGAAGAAAATCCATTTTTGCAAAAGGTAAAACAATAACTTTAACACAAAAATACTATGTGTAATTTTCGTTTTATAAAAAATTAGACTATGCCCTGGGGTCCCTGTTCAATACTTCAAACTGATCCACGTATATCTAATGATGGTCCAATATTGTGGATACGATCTGGTGAACAGTTGGTGCCTACAGCTGAACTAAATAGTAAAACACCTTTAAAACGGCAAAGGTATTTTGTGTAAAAACTTTAAGACTTTCCACATTATAATTATATGATTTTTTTAAACTTCTTTAGAACACGTATTAACGAGCTACGTAATTTACAATATTTACCACGTCTGTCTGAGGCTCGTGAAACCATGATAGAGGACCGTACTAAAGCTCATGCTGATCATGTTGGACATGGTCATGAACGTATAACAACTGCTGCTGTTGGTAAGTTTTGTATACGTGTTTTATACACTCAGAAAATTATGTAAGTTACACCATGTTAGTTGTTCGTATATCTTACAGTAGTTGTTTTCATTATTTTTATTTTTCACAGCTTTTTTTTTAATTTTGGTCTTCAATTTTTTTTCTGAATTTTTTTTTAATTATATATTATATATTATTTTTAATACATGTTAGTTTTTTTTGACTACAAATCGTCAGCTTATTATTGTTTTGCTCTATACGCCAACAACTCGGTTTCGAGAAAAACGATAAAATAGGTTTACCACACATCTTCTCGAAAAGTAATCGATGGATTTTGTTTTAATGTTTACCGTTTATTGCTACATACATATATTGTTAACAAAGCTTCTAGTTTTCAGACTTTTACATACAATAGATCAAAAGATTTTAAGCTTTTAAGAAAATAAGATTTTATGGTGTTATGCTCCATATCCAATTTTGCTTACACATTTGGGACTTTTGTGTGATATGGAGCAAATGAGTTCTCAACGCCAAACAAAATAACAATGAAACAAAAAGAGCTAGATCGACAAAACTGGGTATTTAGAACACTTATATAGTCAGGTTGCATGGTATTAAAAATGGGGATGATCGGTCAATGGACACGCCTACCTCCCACACAACCTAAATGGCAAATATGACATTACTTGAAATGTTTAGAAGTTACGGTATTAAAATTTGGTACGTGGAATAGTAAGTACCAACATAATTAATCTTCATTCCAAAAATATAAGATCCGTTAATTTTTAAATAATCTAGAGCCTTTTCTATAACGCAAATTTTCAAAAAAACGTCAAAATGGTGTGTTTTTCTTAGAAAATGTTGGATATCTCAAATTTGAAAAGATGTTTTAAAAAACGGACTTCGGAATAAGAGGATATTCATATTAAATATATTCCATTCCTAACTCATTTTTTTCAAAAATGGCGTATGGAGCAAAACAATAATAAGGTGACGAAATGTAAGTTGTTTTTAATACATAAGTCAGTTGTTTTTTTTTTGTCAGGTAAAATAACTAACACTGTTAGTTGTTTTAACTGAAAAAGTAGTTGACCCCAAAACATAGAGAAACATAGAGGCGAAGGCGTCAAAAATTGAGTTGTCAAAGTACAACTTGTTTAAATGTATTTGTTGACAAAGTACGACTTGTAAACATGTATTGTGTGGTGAATTCACATCGACAACGTACGTGTGAGAAATTAGAAAAAGATAGCAATATTGTTTTTTCTTTCACCTTCGCCTCTATGTTTCTCTATGCCCCAAAACAACTTACAAAGTAATTATTTTAACTGACATTTTCAGTTGATTTTACTTACATAATTTTTTGAGTGTAAAACCGAACAGTGTTGTGACCCTCAAGGACAGGTCGAGCTATCTGCTATGTTATAAACCTGCAGAATATAGTTCAACGATATATATATGATTTTAAATTGCTTCATTTAAAAAAAAATTTACCCAAACCCAAATTTTTTCTACATAGGTAGTAAATTATTTTATACGAAAAAGTGTTTTTTAACTCAAATTTATTTGTTTTCAAAATGTTTAAGGTTGTGGAGGGTATTGGTGTTTTGATCAAGTCGCATTTTACTTATGAGTTGTTTTAATATATGATTGATTATTGACATTTCTATATGTAGGTATTCTAAAAGCTGTTCATTGTGGCCAAACTTATGAACAAAATCGTATTACCAAAGATGTGGTGGCATTTGCGGCACAAAATTTTAATCAATTAGTTGGAACTTTACAACTAGACTTGCATGAACCACCTATTTCGCAATGTGTGCAGTGGATTGAGGATGCCAAACTAAACCAGCTGAGGAGAGATGGAATACGTTATGCGCGAATAAAGTTGTGCGATAATGACATATATTTTTTGCCCCGTAATATTATTCATCAATTTCGAACAGTTACAGCGGTAACAAGTGTTGGTAAATAAATTTTGCATTTATTTCTATAATAAATTTATTAATGTTGATTTTATGTCATTTTTTTTTTGTAGCTTGGCACTTACGCTTGCGTCAGTATTATCCCGGACAAGAAGTTATAAATGAGAAAAATAATCCAGTTTTGGCTGAGCCACCGCAGTATAAAGAAAAACAAACTATCTTACCCCACCCCATTTCACATGACGATTCTAAAAAAACACCATGTAAACGTACTTACGAAGGTAAGGCCAAAAA
Source organism: Pegoplata infirma (assembly GCA_963921195.1). Taxonomy (NCBI): domain Eukaryota; kingdom Metazoa; phylum Arthropoda; class Insecta; order Diptera; family Anthomyiidae; genus Pegoplata; species Pegoplata infirma. Next base: position 3,076,209 of record OY992537.1, on the reverse strand, counting down.
ATCGGAGGCCAAAAAGTTGATTGATATGGAAAGCGGCAGTAGACGCTCCAGTGAAAGTGGCACAGATGAATCTACCAATGCCACTAAGGATGATCTCGATACACCAATGCAGACTAAAAAGAAACCGACTAAAGATGAGCCTAAGATAGATATGCGCAAAATGGTTATTGAACATAACATGATTAATAAAGTGGTGGCCACCATTGCTGGATCGCCGCAAAAAGTAGAAAAACAAAAAGGTAAAAAAGCGGCCGACGCGGATGGTGAGCACAAAGATAAAAAAGAAAAACGAAAGCATAATGAAGAAGGTGAAGCAGCAATGGCAGGAGAAGAAACCGCAGGAAATTCGAGCAGCAAAAATTTGGATTCATTTAAGAAAACAAAATTATGTACAACACATGAATCAACATCAAATTTCAGCGCTACATCTGGAACGGCAACAACATCGTCAACCCAATTGCCATTGGTGGTAAATGCAACAAATTTGACCAATAAAATCAAGTTACCCGAACCAATAGTGCCTGCTTTACCTTTGCCTTTAGTACCTCCGACACCATTTACACATCGAGAAGCTTATGTAAATAGTTTAAATCAAAAGGAACCCGAAATAAAAATTCAAGTACAAATAGTTTCTGATCAACCTCCCACTCAAATAACAAAACCTCAAGCACCTACAAAAACACCACCCACAGTTAACTTGAAGAAAACCATAGCAACACAATCTCTAAATGTTGCAAATCCTCCAAATCATATAATTACTAGTGTAGAAGAAGCTCTTACTCCCACGGTAATAGGAGAAGATGTATTACTTTCCCAGCCCCAACTCTTTGTTGATCATGAAGAAGAGGTAACCGTATCAGATGTTATTGAAACTCTAACTATACCTGCAACAGCAGTAGATACAACCGCCAATACTGTCACTATTTTAACGCCACCAACTGGTTATCCGGCGGTACCGTCACTTCCGCCGTTGCCCCCTCTACCACCACCACCATCTGCACAAACTGCACAGCCACCTCCACCCCCAGTTACAAGTACTGCAACTTCTAAAAATATTAATGTTCAAATTAAAACTACCAAAGCTTCTGCCACTCCCTCAACTCCAACAAAATCTCATAAGGGCATTTCGAAAATTTCAAATAAACAAAATGTTAAATCTTCAACGGATCTCTTAAGTTCAATAATGGCCAGCATGGATAATACTGCAACCACCAACAGCAGCAGTATCAATTTAAGTACTTCATTAACAACAACAGCAGCATCTGCATCCTCGGCTGTGAGTTACACAACCACAACAGCATCTATGCAGTAAAACAAAAATATTTTCATGTTGTAAAATGTAAATATTTGTATGATTATTTCAGAAGAAATTGGCATTAAATGCTTAAAGGACATGAAAAAAGGCAGCAGCAGCACCAGCCGTTCTAAGGGCTCTAGTTATATAAACTGAAACGATTATTTATCTTTTATTTCGTTGTGCTTTTTTAATCAGATATTCAATCTCAATTATAAGATGGGAATATACAGTGAAAACTTTTCAAAGATTTTGGCAATGACATTTAAAACGATTTTATAAAAATGAATTTTCCATTACGTAATAAACGTACGGATAAAGAAATTCCTTTTATTTCACGGTCAGAGCTGCTATAATAATTTTCGTAAAAGATAGTTCTCACTGTATTCTACTGTATATATTTAGATTATGTAAGAGAATAATATCATCATAATGGTAAACCGGAAGAAATTAAATTATATTTTGTTAATAATGCTAACAAAGATTTTGTTATTTGCTAACATAGTTTTTGTTTTTTACAAATTTAACACGTCAAAAAGAGATTTAAGCTAAAAAAGTTATAATTTTATTTATTGATTGAAATTATTTTTCTCATAGTGAAAAAATAAGAAAACGTTTTCTTAAAATGTTCTTTGTCGTTAGATTTCCTTAAAAATATATTTCCCCCGCAGCATAAACAATGTTTTAATGATTGTTACATTATATTTTTGTCTTTACAACATTTAAATTTACATACATATTTATAAAGTACGTTTATATAGGAAAGATATTCATCTCATATGTTCCGCAAAAAAAGAATCCCAATCATTAAAAATCTTTCACAGTTAAACGTACATAGAAATTAAAATCAAATTTTTACCTTTTATTAATATAAATACAATTAAATTATGTAATAAAATACATATTAAAAAATAAACACAATCAAGCACATACTCTCACGTCTCCATATAAAATAAATAATAAAAAAAAAAAAATAAGGAAAAAAGCTTAGCGTATAAAATAATAATATTTAATTATGTAGAATTATAAGACCATAAATAAAAAAACATTATGTAGTTGTATACGTGAATTTTTATTATTCATTCAAAAGGAATTGTTATGATGACCGAGATGACCAATGCATTATCCTTTGGAATGCTAAACTATTAAATGATTGTTTCAAATTTCTTTACTGCGAGGAATATGCAGCTTCCCCTGCCAAATCATCGGCGAGGCTCTTTAAATGGAGGAAAGAGGCACAGCTGTAACTGGATGGTATAGTCGATGTCATCAAAATTCCGGTAGTGAACCAACCCAAAATATTGGGGTAACATTCGACAGTTTGTATTCGTTCTCAGCTCATGCCACTGCAACGTGCAATAAATTGCGCAGTAGAAACAAGATGCTCAAGTCACTAGCCGGCAGCACTTGGGGTAAGGACAAAGAAATCTTGTTGGCTACCTACTAGGGCATTCAATCTTTAATTGGTTAACCGATTAATTTTGGTCGATTAACTGTTTGAACAATTCAAAAATGCCAATTTTCAAACAACAAATAAATCGGTTAATTTGTGCCGAATAATCGATTAACCGAAATTTCTTTTTTCTTTTAGATTTTTTACTTATTTTATGAGTATTAATTTTTCAGATTAATTCCAAATCACGGTTCTGCTAAAAAACGTTCAGATTTCAAAAAAAATTACCAAACTTTTTGGGTATAAGGTATTTTTTAAACGAAAAAGGGCATTTCGTTAAAAAATAAAAACGTTTATGCTACACTGTCCAAATTTTTTTATACATTGCCACCACAAAAATGTATCCAATAGTTTTTTACGGGCTGAATGCGAATCGTGCTTTAGAATTCATCTATCACATCGGGTTCCTGAGATTTTCTGGTTCTGTATTTTCCATACTGAAAAAGCTTAAAGTTTCGCTGTGTTCGGGATTCTGAAACATCGCGAAAACTTTTTATTTCATCTGAAAATAATACTCATCCTCTTCAAAATACTTTCTGTCATCAACGTAATATCGACCGAAGAAGCTATTCGTTGGTTGGCCTTTAAGAAGGCCTATGTGCAGTTTAAAAAAAATATCGAAAAGACTATGTGGGCGTGTATATATGCGATATAGGACCACCATGGCATGGTTAAAAATATGAAAAAAATCTTGCACATATGCCTTCTTGAAGGTATTGCAACTTTGACCCTAATATTTTGTCACACTGAATCCGTCTGTGGCCTTAAAATAGGTCTATCTCTTCAAATTTATGAGATATCTAAAATTTTTTTACTGTACTTAGGAATTTAAAGAAAAATTCTTTAATAATTTTGGAGGGCATTTAACGAATCAGCATAACGTAATATGATGGCTTACTTGTTTAAAATACTTAAAATACTTAAAGGTACATATAATTCCTGTTTTTTTTTTAAATTAAATTCAAAATTGATATTATTGGGCTAATCGAATAATTCAAATTTAACCGATTATTAACCGATTAAATCTTAACAGGTAGACACTTTATTCGGTGGTTAGCGAACACCTTATGAAGTTAGAGTTACTATGAGTAGTAGTGAACTTTCACTGGTGGTTATCGAGCACCAGGGAAAGACGTAGTAAATCTAATTTAGGTATATGCTTCGACTGGTGGTTAGCAAGCACCAGGCCGAAGCTAGGATAATCCTCCGACGGTGGTTAGCAAGCACCCGAGGACACTAGTGGGTTGTGAGTAGCACACTTCAGCCGGTGGTTACCGAACACTGGATGAATTTAGCCATAAGTTTTAGATTTAACGAGCATTCCCGAAGGTGGTTAGCGAGCACCGGGGGGGATTACATTAAGCCGTAGCCTAGAAACTATTCCACCCGAAGTTGTTCTGAGTGTCAGGACAAGCGAGTTCCATCAGGTCTAACATCCGAGAAGAAATTGTGGCGTAGGATTGTGCGGGAAACGTTGGCCAGTGATCACGGGTCGGATGTACAAGGGTTTACGAGTGGTTTCCGAACACGAGTGGACTACTGGACAGACGATTTGTAAAGGCAACTGGATTGGAGACTGGGAGTGGTTTCCTAGCACGCCCAGTGATCAACCCCGTATAAAAATTGAAGCACGAGCGAGGTGACCCGACCAAAGCCGAAGGGTAACGAGTGTAACGGGGGACCCGAATGGTATTCCTATGTGATAATCTGTTCCAGTAGGATACCCAGATCAAAGAACCGGCCACAGGAAGCCAAGGAGGTGGCCCAACGAGGACTGCCGAATAGGAACGATGCAATTAATACGATATCTTTGAATGAAATATAATATTAGATTGATAAATAAATAAAACCGAGATTGAAATCTAAAAACCAAAACGAGCACGTGTACATTATTTTCTTGTAGCGGAACCTGGACAAAGGCTGAGTATTTTACCCTAGCAAAGCAAGTCGTTACACATTATTTAGTTTCAAAAATCATAATAAATTAATTTGACAACATATATCACGAGGGTGAAGGTGTTCTCCGCCGAAAAAATAGAAAATTGTTTAATATCTGGACTCCATGTACTCAGACACGTATAGCGTATAGTCCGATATTTGTAAAAGCTCGAAACAGATATGTAATTATTTATCTGGAGTAAAATAATTACAGACACCGAATGCAATAACCTTAAGACACAAGTGTCGTGTGTAATTATACCCTACACAATTCTGTGAGGGTTGCCAGACAGCCTGGATTGGCCTGGATTTTCCAGTTATTTTCGGTCTGGTCCTGTTTCCAGCTAAAAAAATAATTTATCCAGTTAAAAAATAATTTCTTTTATTTTAACAATTATTTTTTACATTTTTTTTGGATTAATTCTTGAATAAAACATTATTTATGAATAGAACATAAATGCCTCTTTTGGCTACGGCAAAATGTGCTATTTTTGCTGCATTTTCTCTCCTTTTTTCATCCCTGTTTTGAACATCTCGGGCAGTCTACTGTTGATTTTGGCACAACTGTTTTCCTTGAGCTCGTCGATGATTTGAGGATTATTTCATACATTTTCCTTATCAAATACCACAAACATTAGTCAAGAGGGGTCAAATCTGCAAATGAGGGTCAATTGTTGTCGCCCTCTTTCGACATCGCACTTCCAGGAAATTTCCTAAATTTCTAGATTTGACCACTTTGGACTTATTTTTGTGGTATTAATAGAAAAATATACGCCAACAATCCTCAGACCATTGACGAGATCAACAGTTTGAGTTGCTCGAAAAAGTAATTGAAATGCTTAAGAAAGGCACATTTTGCCGTGGCCACAAGAGACGGCCATTTAATTGATGTTATATTCGAAAAGTAGTCCAAAATAAAAATATATATCTCACATATGAAAATCGCTTGATATTTTTTAAAATACTTAAAAAAATATGTATGGTTCCAGTTTCTTTTTCAAAATCCATCTGAAAATTTTCCATTGTCCATTTATTTGACTTCTAGTATCTGGCAACCCTACCTAGCCCCCATACAAACGCCCTTTAAATTTTGACTAATAACCGTATTATAATATGTATCCTTTCGAAATATTACACTAATTAAGGATCTAATGAAATATAGATCCAGTCGGTCCATGTTTGGACTTAGGATCCATTTTCCAGAAAACACTGGTGTAGGGTATCATATGGTTGGTCTTGACTGACTATAACTTTCTTATGTTGGAAATCAAAATGTACTTTGTAAAAATATACTTTGTATTTTCAACATTTCAAAATCACAAGTAGTCATTTGTTTTATGTTAAAACAAAATAGAAAATTTTCAATAAAACTTTTTTACATCATTTTTGTACTTCAAATAAAAACGTTCGTTTTTCATTTAAAATATTACCAAGAGGTTATGGGCCAAGCAGCCTATTGAATATTTGAAACAACAAAGGCCTTACATCCGTGTTGAAGAATCAAGATTCAAGAATTTTGCGTAAAAATTTTCGTGTGAAAAATGGCAGTTAATGGTTGTAAAATTGAACCATTAGGACGTGATAATTATGATACGTGGAAGATACAGGTCGTGGCGATGTTGATAAAAAACAACACATGGTGGTACGTAAATGGATCTACACCAAAACCAGCGTCTCCAGCGGCAAAAGTTACGGAATGGGAAAGAAATGATGCTCATGCAAAGGCCGATCTAGTGTTATCAATTTCCCCACCAGAACTCAAGCAAATTAAAAATTGTGAAACTTCGAAAGAAATTTGGGATAAGTTGAACAGCATCTACGATTCACGAGGTCCCGCAAGAAAAGCAATGTTGCTAAAATCGTTAATTCTTTCTAAAATGAAACATGGTGAAAGTATGAAGGAGTATTTGGATACATTCTTTGACGTAGTGGATAAATTGTCTGAAATGGACATCGAGATTCCTGACGAATTGATCAGTGTCCTAATCCTGTACAGCATCCCCGAAGAATATGAACCCTTTCGTATAGCAATTGAAACCCAAGTAAAGCTGATGTCCTCTGAGAACCTCAAGATAAAGTTGCTTGAAGAATACGAGGCTCGTCGATCCGTGAGAGTAATAGTGATGCTTTAATGGTAAAGAAGGTTAACAAAGGCAACAGTCAAAACCCACAAAAAGAACGTTTTAAATACAAGTGCTACAATTGTGGAAAAATTGGCCACAAAGCCAATGAATGCAAGTCAAAACCAAGTAAGTCAAATGAAAATTCTTCAAATAAACGTGAAAATGTCAAGTCAGCGGCAATGCATGTGAGTATTAATAATGAAGAATGGTGTTTAGATTCCGGTGCTTCATCGCACATGGTTTCAAATAAAGACAAATTTGTAAGTTTTGAGTCTACCAACCAAAATCTTAATTTGGCGAACAATAACACGACAAATATTCTAGGAAATGGTCTGGTTGAGATAAAGACTGAAGATGGTTACCAAGTGAAGCTTAATGATTCCTTATTTGTTCCTGATCTACGTTCAAATCTTTTATCGGTATCAAAGATGACACAAAATGGATTTGAAGTAAATTTCAAAAAGAATTTTGCTATGGTTGTCAACCCTAAAAATAACGGGAAAATAATGACAGCATACAGAAAGAATGATTTGTATTATGTGTCTGAAGTAATCGAAGAAGGTAAAGTATCGCAGCAAGCAAATACAGTCCAAGATTGGCATGAACGTTTTGGCCATTTGAATGAAAAAGGCCTGAAAAATTTGGTTCGTAATGGAAAAGTCAAAGGCATAAACATACAAATGAATGACAAACTGCCAATGTGTGAGGTATGTATTCAAGGGAAACATTCCCAACAACCGTTTAAGCAATCAGAAACGAAATCATCTCAAGTTCTAGAACTGGTGCATAGCGACGTGTGTGGTCCTATGCGGGTAAATTCATTAGGTGGTTCTAAATATTTTGTTACTTTTATAGATGACAAAAGCCGTTGGTGCGAGGTGTATTTTATCAAGAGCAAGTCCGAAGTCATGGAAAAATTTATAGAATTCAAGAACATGGTTGAAAACCAAAAAGATCGAAAAATAAAAATCCTCAGAACAGACAACGGTGGTGAATATACAAGCAAAAAGTTTGAAGAATATTTAAAGAAACACGGTATAAAGCACGAGTTCACAGTTGAGTATACCCCCCAGCAAAATGGAATTGCTGAACGTAAGAATCGTACTCTAGTCGAGATGGCTAGATGCATGATGATTCAATCAAAGTTGTCACCTAGTTTTTGGGCAGAGGCTATCCTGACCGCAAATTACATTCGTAATCGATGTAATTCTCGTAGTATTGAAGGAGAAACACCGTTTAAAGTATGGACTGGAAGAGTTCCATCAGTCAGTTATTTTAGAAAATTTGGATCAACTGCTTATATTCTTGACAAGAAACCAGGAAAAGGTAAATTTAACCCTAAATCTAAAAAATGTATTTTACTAGGATACTCTGTAGAATCAAAAGCGTATAGATTGTGGGATCCGGAAAAAAGAAAGTTGGTTAAAAGTAGAGACGTAAAGTTTACTCCAAACTTTGATAACGAAGAAGACTACACTGATTTCATTGATGACGAAATTTGGAAATTCAGCGAAGAAAATCGATATGAAATGGTAAATATTAATGAAAATTTTAATCAACAGAACGCAAGAAATCAAACACAACAACAAACATGTCAAGATGAAGTAGATTTGTTAGAGTTTGCGGGTATTATTCAGATGACTGATCCACCAAACGTTAAGAAGGCTTTAGAATCAAAAGAAGCACAAGAATGGAGAAATGCTCTGCAAGTAGAGTATGCAGCTTTAATGAAAAATCAAACGTGGACAGTTGTAGATAGGCCAAAAGCAAAGAAAGTCGTTAAATCAAAGTGGATTTTAAGAACTAAATACAAGTCAGACGGAACAATTGAGAAAAGAAAGGCGAGATTAGTAGCTCAAGGCTTTACTCAAGTTCCAGGTGTACACTCAGAAAATTATTGCAGTTACTACATGACGGTCGTTTGTGTAGTAAGTAGTAGCTGTTGTTTTTAACTACAATTTCGGTCGTTTTTGTATGAAAAAATCTCAAACAACTTTTTTTGTAGTAGTTTCAAAAAATAACTACAAAAAATATACTACACTGTAGCAATAGTTGATTTATGTAGTTGTTTTTAGTTTTTTTCTAAAACTCGTTTTTTTCTAGAAATTTTTATTGCAAACGAATGTGTCGAGCGAGTTCAGTGATGCCATTTTAGCACTTTTAGTGCTAGATCTAGCACTTTTTTTTTGGACTTAGCACTAAAGTTTTGGAAAAAGTGCCAAGTGCTAAGTTAGCACTTTTTTATAATTTTTTAGCATTTTTAGCATTTTTTTTTTACATTTAAATATGTTTTTTTAATCTCTTGTAAAAAATTTTTGCCTGCGGCGCTTTCTTTGCACCTGTATAATGAAATAACTCCCATATCGTATAGAATTTATTTAATTTTTTTCTTCTTGGGACTTATTTCATGGCGCCCAATTGAAAATCAAGAATCCCAAGAAATAAAGAAAGTATAAATTGAAATTCAAAAATTAAGAAAATATAAAAAAAATGTTTTCACGGATTCAGTTATTTAAAAAAAATCGTTTTTATGTCTATTTTCCTTATATATCGCGTTGTATACATCCGAACTTCTCGCAACTTAAACCATTGTAAAGAGAATCATACTTGCAACAAATCGTATAAACATTATTTTTCCAATCAACACATTATATAACGTGGAATTGGCATACATATGACAAAAATGCATTATTTGAGTAAGAAAATATGAACTTGATTGCAACCGTAACAAAAAAATGTTATATTTTTTTTTAAGCCTGATTCTTAACTAAGATAACAAAGTCGGTTTGATGAAAATCTATGGGTTATCACCGAAGTTATGACTTATTATATGAAAATAAACACAAAAAACACTATGGTACTTAACCAAGTTTTTATTCTTGTATTTTAAATAAAAAAAATTAAGGAAATTTTTATGCGTAGTTTCAAAAAATTCATTATATAACTTTGGTGATTGCCTATAGATTTTTATGAAACCCATTTATGAATAGGTTCAGGCTTTTAAGGTAAACAAAAAAATTAAAAATGAGTTTTTTGATAAAAAAAAAAAATGAATTTTTACAATATATTTGACTATCGCGCGTAAACTTATGAAGGATGGGAAAGTAACGTGTGTAAATTTTGTTGCAAATTTGATTAATTTTAATTTGGTTTTTATCGTGAGTAGATCGGAAAATTTTTAAGTTTAGCGGTCAAAAAAAAATATGTAGACGAAGTTAGTGCGCATTTTCGTGTTAAACTAGAGTTATTGTTAAAAATTATGATTTCTTAATTTAATAAAAGAAAAAAAAAAAATCTAGCACTTTTTTTTTGGTCTGTAGAGCATTTTAGCACTTTTTTTTCTGTAATTTAGCATTTTTTCAAAATTCTTTTATGGCAACACTGAGCGAGTTGGTCGTGCGGGATGCGGAAGGAATTATTTTTATACCAAATAAATAATATCTAAATAAATTAAATTACAATTTATTAAATTTAATTATAACAAAAAATATGATTTTGGAAAAATATTCTTGAGCGAAAGAAAATAAGTGGATAAATGAGATAACAAGTGTGTATAATATAGCGCTCACATATGCGTGCGTAAAAACCAATCGGAAAAAAACAAAATAAAATGTGTGCAGTGTTTTGTTTTCTTATGAGCGCGCCATCTTTCTTTTCTTTGTATACACAGTGTTGCCATATATTTATTTGAAAAATCTTTTTATTTCTGAAAAAAAAATCTTTTTTTGTGAAAAAAATCTTTTTTTTTACAAAAGTATTGAAATAATTAAAAATAAATGCAAATTTATGTATTTTCAATTCAATTTTTATATCAAGTGTAAAAAAAAACAACCCAGCGTTCATTTGGAGCTAGAAAATAGCTAAAAGAGTCCTAAGACGCTCAGAAAAAATAATAATATGAGTTTTTTTTCGCGTTCAAAATGGTCGCTTTTTCTGAGCGCTCTTAATATATAATATTAATAATAATTTTGATCCAACGATCAGTTTTTTTAAATCGACCAACGGTTTAGTGGGAATCGAGTCCACGTAGCCCTGTTTCATAGGCTAGCACGCTATCAACTATTTTAAGTGAATATCGGGTTGAATTTTCATATGGCGACCAAGTAAAATAATGGTCTGATTTTAAATGGATTTAAAGAGGTTACCAAGCTAAAAACAAAATTTGAATTGAATATATCATATTTTCATATAATAAAGCCATATTTAATTGTAACCGTTTACATAGACTGAAGGACGGACACGATAAGTCAACTCAAATAGTGATTCTGAATCGGTCGGTATACTAAAAGGTTGGTCTAGGACCAATTTTTCGGGTATTTACAAAAAAAAAACTGATGCTTTTTGTATTTTTTAACTAATTAAGAAAAACTTGAAAAAACTTCATTATTTTCCAAAAAAACTTGTTTTTTTTAGAAAAAATCTTGAAATCTTTTTAGCACTTCAAAAAACTTGCAAAAAAAGGGAAATCTTGATATATGGCAACACTGTGTATACACAACAGAGCAGGTACATACTTTTTAGAAACATTTCAAATTAATTCTTTTTTTTTATAAATCAATTTTGCCAAAGCATTTCGTTTTTTTTATTCCAGACAAATTTTGATCAGTAGCGGTGAAAATTTGAAATGAACTATTAAAAAAACAAAGGTAAATACAATCAATTTATTTTGTTTAACATTTTATTAATATAATTTTTTTCTTCTATAATTCCAGATAAATACATCAAAAAATTGTCATCATGTCGAAATTCTATACAACCAACTGAAATGTATTGCTTTTTAAATAAATAAATATCAATCATTTAAACGTTTAAGAAATTTTTTAAATAAAATTTCAGGCAATTGTAAAAAAACAACTGTATTAAACAGTTTTGTAGTAGTTTTTACTACATTTTGTAGTTGAAAATCAATAGTTAAAAACAACAACATGTTCAGTTGTTTTTACCGTTTATGTAGTGGACGCCTTTTCAACGACAAAATGTAGTCAAAACAACTGTCTTTTGTAGTAGATTTTACCGACATACTTTTTTGAGTGTAGATTTTTCAGAAACATACGCTCCAGTAGCCAGAATTTCGTCAATTAGGCTAGTAATAGCTCTTGCAGCTCAACTGGATCTTAAAGTACATCAGTTGGATTTTGTCAGTGCGTATTTAAACGGTGAAATAGATGAAGAAATATTTATGGAAGTACCGGATAAGTTAGATGCAATATTAGAGCCACAAGAAGCTGAAAAATACAGAAATGATAAGGTATGTTTACTTAAAAAGTCACTGTACGGACTTAAACAATCCGGAAGACAGTGGTACAAGAAATTACATGAACATTTGGTAAAGATAGGCTTAGAACCATCAGAATTTGATCATTGTGTTTACACATATCGTGATAATGACATTTTAATTATTGTCGTAATTTATGTAGACGATTTAATTATCGCAACGAATAATGATAATGAGTTAAATAATCTCAAAAGAAAACTAGCAAAATCTTTTGAAATGAAGGACTTGGGAGAACTAAAGTACTGTCTGGGAATAGAATTTTCTAAATCTGAAGATGGTGATATATCAATGTCTCAGTCTAAGTATATTAAGGATATTTTAGAGCGTTTCAACATGGGGGAGTGTAAAGATGTCTCAACGCCCATGAATCCTAATATTAAACTTACAAAGGAAATGTGTCCACAGACTGCTGAAGAAATATATGAAGTTAAGGACTTTCCATACCAAAACCTAATAGGTTCGTTGATGTATTTAGCAGTATCCACAAGACCAGATATAGCACATGCAGTAAGTGTTCTTAGCCAATTCAACGTAAATTACGGAAAGCAACATTGGATCGCAGCTAAAAGGGTTCTCAGATATTTAAAAGGCACACAGCAATGGGGACTTACATTTTGTAAAACAGATGTTGGATTAGAGGGATTTGCTGATGCTGATTGGGGTTCATCAGTTGATGATCGTCGTTCGTATACAGGATACGCTTTTAAGTTTGCCAACGCAGCAATTAGCTGGGAATCCAGAAAACAAAGAACAGTTGCATTGTCCACCACAGAGGCGGAATACATGTCCATTTCGGAATCATCAAAGGAAGCAATTAATATAAAACGTTTTCTTTCTGAAATTATATCTTTTCAGGGACCTGTTACTATTTATAATGATAACCAGGGTGCTGGAAAGTTGTGCAAAAATCCCGTGTTTCATAATCGAACAAAACATGTCGCAATACGTCATCACTTTGTAAGGGAAACTATTGAAAGAGGTGATGTTAATATAGAATACCTTTCTACTGAAGAGATGCCAGCTGATTTAATGACAAAAGCTTTATCAACACCAAAACACAATAAATGTTGTCTACAGTTGGGTCTCCTACCAATTTTATAAAGTCCAGTTTGAGGGGAGGTGTTGGAAATCAAAATGTACTTTGTAAAAATATACTTTGTATTTTCAACATTTCAAAATCACAAGTAGTCATTTGTTTTATGTTAAAACAAAATAGAAAATTTTCAATAAAACTTTTTTACATCATTTTTGTACTTCAAATAAAAACGTTCGTTTTTCATTTAAAATATTACCAAGATCTTACTTGTTTTTTAATGGAGCATTGAGTATGCCAGCCCCAAAGTTGGATACAATTAAATTTTATTAAGCATCATTGTAAAACTATAACGGTACTATCATTAGAAAAAGTAATCAAAAATATGTAAACAAACATAAAACCCCTTGACTTCAACAACTCCAAATAATAAAGCAACCCAACAAACAAAGAAATAAAAGGAAGATTTCCAATCGCATTTCATTTGAGAAAAATTGCTATTGTTGCAAAAACTGTGTTCGTATTGTGAATATTAACCGATTTGTTTAAAACCGTGGTTTAAAGTTTTGTTTACGGGCATAAACATAACCACTTTTTGGAATACATTTTCAAATTGTCTGCTGGGATTTCTTGTTTATTTTGTTGTTTATAACTTTTTTTGTTTTGATTTTTTTATTTATTTGAATTTTTATTTTCAAAATTTGAAATTAATAGGTGGATGTTATTGACAACAAATTCTAATAATACTACCTGGTATTATTGTGCCATGATTAAGCATCAATAAAAAAAAAAACCTTAACATTTAGAGCGAATTACTCAAGTTCTAGTTAGCAGATTTATGTCTATTTAATAGAGCCTTATGTCAAAATTTGTATGAAAAAGTTAAATTTAACGGAGAGCTATTTATAATGGAGCATTGGGTAAACCAGCCTTAATCAGTGAAAAAGCACCTACAATTTTGTTTCGGTGAATAAACACGTTAGACATTAACTATAAGGTACTAGTTTTTCTTTTTAAATAAAGCCTTTACTAACTTTTTTAATATTTTGTGTTGCACAAACAAATATTTAATACACATATTTTTACAGTATTTGCATTCATAAGAACATCAATTTTTTTATTAAAAAAAAAAATAACTATAGAATGATAATAATAGTCATATTAAATAAGTTTTGCAATTAAGTAAAAAAAATCATCTTAATTTTCTAAATATGCATTTGACCTCTTCCTTAAGATTTCAAATTAAAAATATAAAAAACAGAACAAAAAAATACAATTTACAATTAAATAAACAATTTAAACAGAAATTTACAACTTAGCGCGCAGGGCTTCAACACGGGGAGCGGTAATACGTTGCAAGTCCATAAGTTTCATAGCAGCACCCATGTTACCTTGGATCTTGATTTTGCCTTGGAAGAAAGCCTTTTGTGGGGGCAATTTTCCGGTTACAAAGTCCATGACATCTTCGTCACTAATAATGAAAGTAACATCACATTTTTCTTTGCCGTTAAAGGTGATTTTGCCTTTGCCTTCCTTGGTATTAATTGTCCAGAAACCGGTTTTACCATTAGGGCCATTAGTTACTTTGAAGCCGTAGATGGCACGTGCCTTTTCAATAAGATTTTCTTCATCTTCCTGCATGGCTTGCTCCAAAACATTCAACAATGGAGACACATTGAAGCCCTCACCATTTTCGGCGGTGGCAGAGGTCAAATTATATTTAACACCAGCGGCAGCGGGGAATCCCAAACGGTACAAGCCAACAACAACAGCACCACCCAAACCCAAATTGTGTTGCAAAGCCAATTTGACATCTTTAACTTGACGTTTTTCAGCCAAGCCACGCAATTGCCAGCACAATTCAGCGCATTGAGCCAAACCAGTTGCGCCTAAAGGATGACCCTTGGAGATGAGACCACCACTGGGATTGACAACATATTTACCACCGTATGTATTATCACCACGGTCAATCATTTCACCAGCACCACCTTCGGGGCAGAGACCCAAACCTTCATAAGTAATCAATTCGTTGGCAGAGAAGCAATCGTGCAATTCTACAACTTGAACATCGGTTGGTTTGTAACCAGATTTGGCAAACAGACGAGAAGCAGCCAATTTGGTCATGTCATAACCAGCAATCTTCATGAGAGATTTATCCTTGAAAGTAGATTCGGGATCGGAAGCCATTTCCATACCAACAATTTCAACAGCTTGAGCTTCCAAACCATGACGGCGTACAAAAGCTTCAGAAGCTAAAATGGCAGCACCGGAACCATCAGAAGTGGGACAGCATTGCAATTTGGTAAGTACACCTTCTACAACTTGGGGAGATTTCATGATTTGTTCCAAAGTGTATTCATCACGGAACTGGGAGTAGCTATATGTAAATGGACAAAGTTAGGCAATTAATAACAAACTACTATATTAAATCATAATCAGTATTTAAAATTTAAAAGGTTAAGGTTGTAGTCAGGCATGATTGTTATTATTATAACTAAACATTTAAATTGTTACTGTTTATAACTTATATTTGAAGTACTTGTCTGATTAGATAGCCAAAATCTATAGATTTGGACTTTATAACATTTAGCTAGATTATTACTTACGGATTGTTAACGGAGTGTTTGTGATTTTTCCAGGCAATTTTGCCAAAATGTTCGGGTTTGCTTCCGTATTTTTTCATGTGTTCCTTGCCAGCATTACCGAAAATTTGTGCAGCCATTGGGCCAGTACCAATTTCGGCCAATTCAGCCATTTCGGTAACGTGACGTTCCATGGGATTAGCACGATCGAAGTACTGAAATTAAAATAGAATTTTTTTAAGTTAGTTCTATTTATATTTTAAACAAAAGCTTAAGTTTTTCAAGGAATTCAGCATGGATTTAAACAATATTAAGGTTCTAAAATATTCATGATAAAAAAAATTATGTTAGGACAAAAGAGAAAATAACAAATTTACTTAGTTTTGAGTAATTTGATTGTTAGCAAGCATAAAATTGGTGTTTTGGATTGTATTTAAATTAATTACATGTCAGGTGTTTTATAAATTATTTTAAATTTAAAACTACAGTTTTATTGACAAGAAATATCGAAATTTTACCTTTATTTATTAGAATTTTTGTTTTCCAAATTTTGGACTAATTTAATAAAGTTTCAGAATCTACGGACACAATAATACTTATGTCTTTCACAATTTTTCAATTCAATATTTTTTTTATTTTAAATTTAAATCGAATAACTAAAAGTTAAAAACTTTAAAAAAAAAGTGCATTAGTTTCACTTTCATCAAACATTATTTCCGCTGTTCCAAAAAAAGTAATTCACATAAAAAATGTGAAAATGAAAATTTCCGAATTTTTTTGGTGTTCTAGATTTTACATCCGAATTTCTTTTTCGTTTTGTTTCACATAAATAAAATTTGGTGAAATTAAAACGAATGCACTTTTTTCCTTATAATTTTTTAAATTTTAATTATTCGATTTCAACTTCGAATGAAAACGTGATCAACAAAACACTAAACTTGATTTCATGTGATTCGGAAATTTTCATGTGAATTGAAAAGTTGTGAAAGACAGAACCATAGAGAAACAGACAGAACAGAGGCCTATGTAAAACAAAACGAAAATCAAAAATTTTCATTTTCACATTTTTTATTTTTTTGAAAAAGAAACCTAAATTTTATAAATATTTAAATAACATTTTCTTAAATGAAATTAGATTTTTTTATTTGAAATTTTAAAGCGGTTATTAATTGAAAGGCTTAGTGTAAAAACTCGATAAGCCACAATTTAATTTAATTCTTGGTGCTTTTCTTCTTCAAAGTTTTGAGATAATGTATAAAATAGGATTTTTGTAAGACTTCAATACTCTACATCAATGATTCCCAACGTTTTTTTTGCACTATGTGCCACTTTTAAGATTAAAAAATATCCATGTCCCCACTACTTTCAAGAAGATAAATTTGTTTAATAATTCAAAAATATTAGTGGTTTTTAAACTTTTTGTTAAAAATCAGCGTTTAAAAAAAGTTTTTAGTAAATGTCAACAAGTAACTAAATATTTTAAACTAATTTAACTGAAAATTTTTTAATAAAAAAATTGCTTGATGTCCCCCTGAAACATTAAAATTGCCATTACCATTGGTAATTGTCCCCCAGTGAGTCAAGAATCAAAGGTTGGGAATCAGCGCTCTATATACTTGTAGTTACAGTTTAAGAAAAACTTTTACCAAATATCCATCAATAGAAAGATAGAAGCAGGCGAAAACACCAAACAAATTTATCTGGGAATTGAATAATTTCTAAAATCTTTTTAAAACTTAAAATATGGTATCTAAACAAAATATTTTTATAAGGACTCTACTAATTTTAAAAATTTTTTGTTTTAAAAAAATTAACGTATACCTATTAATCTTAATTTAGTGTTGTAATTACCTTGGCGGACAATGAACCACGTTCCATTTTTTCGAAACCGCAAGCCAAAACACAATCAGCATTGCCAGATTCAATAATTTGTTTTCCCAAATACAAGGCACTGGAACCGGTGGAACAATTGTTGTTGACGTTGTAAACTGGAATGCCAGTCATGCCAACTTCGTACAAAGCACGTTGGCCAGAGGTGGAATCCCCATAGACATAACCAACAGTTGCTTGTTGGACTTCACTGTAGGGAATCTTAGCATCAGCTAAAGCCTTGGTGATAGCTTCTTTGGCCATATCAGGATAGCACACATCAGCACGACGACCAGGCTTTTCGAACTAGAATTGTAAAAAATATACATTAGTAAGAATTGAACATTGATCCTAAAGGTAATTAAAAAAATGTATATATAAAACAATTGCATATTTAAATACCCCCAGCGAATAAACTTTAGATAAAGATAACCAAAGCTTAGATTATATTTCAAAATAGTAATAACACCACACCTTTACCCCGTTATCATTTTCATATTTATTGTACTAATCATTATCTTTAAAACTAATAAAATTTTTAAATAATCCACATCATTTTTTAAACAAAATGAAACTGCACTAATTTAAAAAATGGTCTAGTCATGAATTTCCATGTTCACATACAGATTTAACAAAGATTTATAGTCAGTTCTATGATCAAAGTTCAAAAGTTACTTTTTCTAATTCTAAGTGGATTTTTTACCCCAGAATTTCTTTGTATTTATTGTTTATAAAACATCTACATACCTTGGTCATGCCTACACCAACAACATATACGCGAGTTTTGGCCATTTTTTTTTTATTTTTAGTAATGGAATTTACAAATTGGAATGTTTCTTCGTTGGCTAATCCTTATTGAATGTTTAACTAATGTTGCAAAACGCTGTATTAAAAAGCTACTTTTTCGGTTTATGGGGCAGAGTTGAAAAAACTGATAAAGTTTCGTAAATATCTTCGTGATTTTTTTTATTTTGAGTTTCTTTTTAATATGAGCATTAAAAGAAAATGTCAAAATATCAGCTGAAAAACGAAATTAACAAGTGTCAGAAGTGTCATGATAAAGAGTTGTACATTTTAGTAACTCACCACCACATAGTTGTATCAGATTAGAAGACCGTTAAATAAACAGTGTTGGAAAATTTAATTGGATCGATGAACACAGTACATGAGTAGTATGCAAACAATGATGCTTATTGCCTGTACGTTAGGTTGGGTCGCTTACACAGGTTCAAACGAATTAATTATATTGAGAATTAATTCACAAAAAGCTTAATTCTGGTTTTAAAAGTTTTAAATTATCATTACTTAAGGCCGCTACAGACGATTTAATATTATGTACAATATGCATGTATTTTTCAATTGTACAGTACACGCAAAAAAAAATCTGTGTCGGAGTGAGCAAAAATCTGCCATAATTTTACCAAAAATATGCTAAAACTACAACCGACGAAGTAGTTTTCGTAATTTAGCCAAAACACTTATGTAAAAAATTTTGAAGAAAATGCTAATGCTATTTAAGCAAAAACTTGGTAAAATATACCAAAAGAAATGTGGTGAAATATACCAAAATTATTAGAAAAGGTGACTAAAAATAATGCTAAAAATTACCCCATCTATGCTAAAATAAATTTTCTATAAATTTTTTGTAAAAATTTGTATATTTGTTGAATTTAAATATTTCACATCATAAATCCATATTAATATAACAAATGTTGTGTAGGATTTTATTTACCACCGACCAACTGATCCTCTATGTACAATTTTCTCCAGTGACTGCTGCCTACACGCAAAAAAAAACTTGTGTCGGAGTGAGCAAAAATCTGGCATAATTTTACCAAAAATATGCTAAAACTACAACCGACGAAGTAGTTTTCGCAATTTAGCCAAAACGCTTATGTAAAAAATTTTGAAGAAAATGCTAATGCTATTTAAGTAAAAACTTGGTAAATATGCCAAAAGAGATATGGTGAAATATACCTAAATTATTAGAAAAGATGACTAAAAATAATGCTAAAAATTACTACATTTATGCTAAAATAAATTTTCAATAAATTTTTGTAAAAATTTGTATATTTGTTGAATTTAAAATTTTCACAGAATAAATCCATATTAATATAATAAATGTTGTGTAGGACTTAATTTATCACTGACCAACTGACCCTTTTTGTACAATTTTCTCGAGTGACTGCTGCCTACGCTTCTTCTTGAAGTAAAGGATCCGCTTTAGCTTCACGAATTTATTTAAAAGCATCCTGTAAAAATAGAAAATTATTACAAAACACAAATTTTTAATTTAAAAAATTGGTAAACCCCATTGGTCTCTTGGTAAGGAGGAACACTTACTTTGTCATTCCATTTGTAACTCATCAAAACAGGTCTGGACTCCCTTGGCTTTGGGTTTTTAGGTTTTAATTTTATAACTAAAGGCAGGATTGGTGTCCACGCTCTTTATTGTAGTGAAGGATTCCCATAGCTTCAAACATTTATTTAGCAGTACCCTGTAAAAATAGAAAATTATTACCAAAATTAATTTTTAACTAAAAATCTATTAAACCTTATTGGTGTCTTCGGAATGCGGGTATACTCACTTTATTATTCGATTTGTTATTCATCGAAACATACGTCTGGGACTCCATTGGTTTTTTTTAATGAATGGTGTTTTAAGTTATGACAGCAAAATTAACTTTAGCTTTTTTTATCTTACATTTATTTATCTTTTAAAAAACTAATTATTTATATTTATTTCCCGAGTAAAAATAAACATATATAACAATATATAATTTGATACAAACATAATATATCATATATGATTATATATCTCGTTGGATATTTTCTAAATTTTTAAATGCAATCATATGCAGTTATATATAATTAAATCATGATTCGGATTAAAAGGTGTACGGTTGATATAATTATATAAAATTTTATGAGGGTCAATACAAAATTTGTTTTTCTGTATAATTTAACATAAAATTATATATAGCTTATTCTGTTCCATATAAAACTATGTTTCCAATTAACCAAAAATTTTCTAAGTTTTTTAGGCAAAGTATAAGAAACTTTTTAAAATGTTCCTAAACATTTCCTTGTTAGGGTTATGTATATCACCTATCTGGTTCGAAGCGTACCCAAACATTTTTTTTTTGTTTTAGAAAATTATATGTTTGGTGAATGTATCGTTGACCTGTGGTGTATCTCAAACCAAACCAAAAAACACCAGGATTTTATATGTTTTTATGCAATTAGATCTAATTAGATCCACCAATATATGACAATGTCTGGTCAAAACTCGGATGAAATCAAATCATATTTTATACAAGTTGATCTTTTTTAATGCAAAAAGATCCACCATTATTTGGATCAAATTGCGTATAAATATATATTGTGTTACATATCATTATATATTGCATCATGTAAAAATTTTTACTCGGGTTATTACATAATTTATTTAAATTTTATTTATCAATTTCCTTTTTACGTTTTATAACACAAAAAATAAACGAAGCACGCACCCAAAAATACAAAATGAATATGGCGGTCTGTATTTGTTTTTTTTTTTTTTGTTGTTTTCTTTCGATAAATTTTTGTGCAAGTAATTTGCGTTATTGTGCAAGCTACTTGGTTATTTTACATAAAAAATGAATTATGTTACTTTAACATCGACAAGCATAATTTTAGCAAAAATTTGTTAAAAAAAATTTTTTGGTATGAAAAAAGTTTTACCAAGTAGGTTTGCTCAATCTTACACAGATTTTTTTTTTGCGTGTACGCTTTTTCTTGAAGTGAAGGATCCGCTATAGCGTCACGAATTTATTTAATAGCATCCTGTAAAAATAGAAAATTATTACAAAACATAAATTTTTAATTTAAAAAACTAGTAAACCCCATTGGTCTTTTGATTAGGAGGAACACTTACTTTGTGATTACATTTGTAACTCATCAAAACAGGTATGGACTCCATTGGCTTTGCTATATAAATGAGTGTTTAGGTTTTAATTTTATAACTAAAGGGAGGACTGGTGCCCATGCTCTTTATTGAAGTGAAGGAATCGCCATAGCTTCAAATATTTATTTAGCAGTACCCTGTAAAAATAGAAAATTATTACCAAACACTAATTTTTAACAAAAAATCTATTAAACCTTATTGGTGTCTTGGGAATAGGGGTATACTCACTTTATCATTCCATTTGTAATTCATTGAAACAAACGTCTGGGACTCCATTGGTTTTGCTAAATGAATGGTGTTTTAAGTTATGACAGCAAAATTAACTTTAGCATTTTTTTATTTTACATTTATTTATCTTTTAAAAAACTAATTATTTATTTTTATTTATTAATTTATTTTAATTTTATTTATCAATTTCCTTTTTACGTTTTTGTAACACAAAAAAAACGAAGCACGCACACAAAAATACAAAATGAAAATGGAGGTCTGTATTTGTTATTTTTTTTTGTTGTTTTCTTTCGATAAATTTTTGTGCAAGTAATTTGCGTTATTGTGCAAGCTACTTGGTTATTTTACATAAAAAATGAATTATGTTACTTTAACATCGACAAGCATAATTTTAGCAAAAATTTGGTAAAAATTTTTTTTTGGTATGAAAAAAGTTTTACCAAGTAGGATTGCTCAATTGCGTGTATACACGCAAAAAAAAATCTGTGTTGGAGTGAGCAAAAATCTGACATAAAAGTAGCACGTTATTTTAGTGAAGATTCAATAAAACAAAAATTTTTCATATCTAAACAAAAAAATATTTTCTTTGTTTACAAAAAATTGGTGTTCAAAAGAATTGGAGGTCAAAAAAATGCATATTTTTTTACCGCATTTAAAAAATTTTGATTTTTGTCTGGGTCATTGCAAAAATGAATTTAAACAATTGTACTATTTTTAAAATTTTTAATGTTTGAACTTGAAAAAAAAATCAACTTAAGGGCAGTTTACACGTTAACTACCCTTGACCATCCTTATCTCCTATTTCCCAGTATTAGTGATACGATTTGCCGGGTTTAAATAATTTTGTATGAAAAATTATTTGAATTTGACAATTGTTATCCCCCAATACTGGGAAATAGTAGATAAGGGTGGTCAAGGGTAGTTAACGTGTAAATCAAGCTTTAAGGGCAGTTTACATGTTAACTACCCTTGACCACCCTTATCTACTATTTCCCAGTATTGGTGATACGATTTGCTGGGTTTAAATAAATTTGTATGAAAAATTATTTGAATTTGAAAATTGTTATCCTCCAATACTGGGAAATAGGAGATAAGGGTGGTCAAGGGTAGTTAACATGTAAATCAACCTTTAGAAATATTTTTTAAAAATTTTCTAAAAAACGTCTAGAAATAATATCATTTTCCAATGCGAACCTCGTATCTCATTTAATATTTGCTCAATCTGGAGGCTATCAAGCTAAAATTTAAGCTTGGAAATTTCATATATAGCATTTTATTAAATACACTTAAAAAATTATGTTAGTAAAATCAACTGAAAATGTCAGTTAAAATAACTACTTTGTAAGTTGTTTTGGGGTCAACTACTTTTTCAGTTAAATCAACTAACAATGTTAGTTATTTTAACTGACAAAAAACAACTGACTTATGTAGTAAAAACTACTTACATTTGTAGTCAAAACAACTAAAATGTAGTAAAAATAAAAAAATCAATATATAATTTTTTTTTCAAAATATTTTTCAGAAAAAAAAATTGAAGACCAAATTTTTTCCAAGTTTTTTTTAAAAAAAAAAAAGTTGTGAAAAATAAAAATAACGAATTTTTTTTTTTTGGAAAAAAAACTTTAAAACTTTTCAGAGATAAAATAAATAAAATTAACTACTTTAAATAACTGTTACTACATCACAGTACTTTTTTGTTAGTTGTTCAAAAAAACGACTTAAAATAACTAACAGAAATAGTTGTTTGATATTTTTCATACAAAAACAACTGACTTTGTAGTTGAAAACAACTAACTACTGTAAAATATACAAATAACTAACATGTAGTAACTTACATAATTTTCTGAGTGTAATAGTCGATTGATAATAATAAGGGTTTGTATTGTCAAATTTGTCGGTAACGAATTACATCTACTTTAGACCTGTACACTTTCTTCTGACGCTCACTGTAGGTCTGGGACTCCATTGACTTTGCTAAATAAATGAGTTTGTAGATTTTAATTATATAACTAAAGACAGGACTGGGGGCTACGTTTTTTAAAAAAAATGTTTTGGATTTTTTGACAATTTTGTTTTGGGAGAAATAAAATTTTTAGACCTATCATTTTGGGGCTATATGTAGGCTGACCATACGTACTGATTTGATCAGTACATGTACTGATTTTTGATCACGTGTACTGATCAAAAAACGTTGTACTGATTTTTTGAAATATGTACTGATTGTACTGATTTGTGAACATCCATAAAATAAGTCGTCAGAGTAGTTTTTTGTAACATAGGTTTGACAATGAGATAATTTGAATTATTTCCAAGGAGATAAGAGTTCGTGAATCAAGAGGAAAATGTATCTGAACATGAGATTAATTAGATCTTCATAAATTTATATAAAAAGGCGCACAGAATTTTTGAGGTTTTCGATAACGAAAGATGATGGATTTTTTGCATGAATCCAAATTATTCTGAGAGGTTCGGTGAGGAAATGACATCAGAATTTATTAGAAAAAGAATTTATTCAAAACTTAAGAAAAAATTCCTCAGAGTTTGAGGAATTTTCTTTTTCTCAAAACCTGTGGGTTTTTGTTTTAGTTTCTGCACTGAAGTTATTTGAAGTCAACTAAATTTTCTGCAAAATAACGAAAACAGTTTATGGCAGTAGTTTTTTTATAGTTGTTTTTACTGAAATACTAACTAATTGAACTCAAGTTTGTTAGTTTAACCGAAATGTTTTTCATTAAAAAAAGAGACTTCAGAGAGTTATTTCTAAAAGAAAAAAAAAGAAACTTTGTACTGATTTGAGTTTAGAAAAAAATGGTCACCCTAGCTATATGTCGCAGCTTGGGCGATATAACATTTACGGTTTTGGGCGAAAAGACCTTGGGCGCTATGTCCATATATTGCTTTCAATTAAAATGAAATAAGTCCCACCATTGATGAAATAACTCCCAATGCTTAAAAAGAAATGAAATAACTCCCAAAAAATTTTTTGTTGGGGTTTTTTCATTTGGAAGTTATTTCATAATGAAATAAATCAAAACAAAATTTGTGCAATAAGTCCCACTACACTGGGACTATTTTCATAATGAAATAAGTCCCAAATCGTATGTAAAATTTTTGGGAGTTGTTTCATTTTTTTTTTTTGGGAGTTATTTAATTTGGGAGTTATTGCGCAGTGCCCAAAAATATAACCAAAATTTCAAATTTTTGTATGAAAGTGGTTCATCCAAAAGAGCCTAATTTTTTGACTCCAATATGGCTCCGTAAAACGAGCGTAAAAGAGGAAATGTTTGGAGTCGTTAAAGACTCCATTTAATGAGTATACAAATTCCCTTACATTTTAGAGTTTATTTGGACTCTTTTTAGATGGCTCTTTTTTCAGACGAAAAAAATAGTGTTTTGTAGGGCGTACGGACATAGCGCCCAAGGTCTTATCTCCCAAAGCCGTAAATGTCATATCGCCCAAGCTGCGACATATAGACCAAAATGATAGGTATAAAAATGTCATTTCTCCCAAAACAAAATTGTCAAAAAATCCAAAATATTTTTTTTGGGCGAAATGTCGAAATTCCGACTTCTATGATTTGTTTTTTTTTTTTTGTAATAAAGGTTTACTGCGTGGCCGGCCTTCGGCCGGGCTTAGGGTTAACATACTCCATGCATTAAACCCACCCTCTCTGCAAACCAAAGCTATTTTGGTTATCAGGCCTTTTTGATGCATAACAAATTTGATAGCGTAAAGGCCTGCTACCCTAGAAAACTTTACTTTGCGGAGAGGGTGGGTTTAATGCATGGATTTTGTAATCCCTAAGCCCGGCCGAAGGCCGGCTACGCATAAAAACTTTAAAATATTGTGTTAAAAAAAATAAATTTGGTGAGTTTTATGATTATTTTTTTGGGTGCTATGACATTTTTTGAATTCAACATTTTGATATTTGGGTAGTATGACATTTTTGATAATTTATATTAATTTAAAGAAAATTGTTAAAATACCCAAAAATAATGGCCATATCGTCCAAAAAATTTTGCAACAACAACTAACACACATTTTTTTTGGGTGGAATGACTTTTTTAAATTGGGCGATATGCACTTGGGCGTTATGTCCGTACGCCGTTTTGTAGACAAAAATTTTTTAAACACACAAAAAATATTCAAATTTGAATCATTTTGGTCTCCAAAATATGTATGCTCCAAAAGCAATCCCTTTATAGAGGCATATAGAAGTCAAACATTTAGAGCACTCCGAATTTTGTATTCGGTGTTCTTACATTTTTTTTTTTTCAATTTTGGGACTCTGTTGTGTCTTTCACAACTTTTCAATTCACATAAAAATTTCCGAATCACATGAAATCAAGTTTAGTGTTTTGCTGATCACGTTTTCATTCGAAGTTGAAATTAAATAATAAAAATTTAAAAAATTATAAGGAAAAAAGTGCAGTCGTTTTACTTTCACAAATTTTTATTTATGTGAAACAAAACGAAAAAAATTTCGGATGTGAAATGTAAAGCACAAAAAAAAAAATCGGAAATTTTATTTTCACATTTTTTATGTGAATTACTTTTTTTGCAACAGCGGCCTAACATAAGTTATTTAATTTAAACTTGGAATGAAAACATGATCAACAAAACATCAAAATTGATTTAATGTGATTCGGAAAATCCATGTGAATTAAAAAGTTTAAAATACAGAACAGAGGCCAATATCTAAAGAAAAACAACTTCTGCTACTAAATTACAGTACTTTTATGTTAGTTGTTCTAAAAAACGAACAAAAATATCCAAATAGTTGTTTTAATAGGTGTGTTCCAGAACTTTCGGGTAAAGTTCGGTAAAATGAGAGAAAATCAAAAAACCTCTCACGATACCACAAAAATGCACAAAAGTACGGGAACGCTAAAAACCACATTTCAAGCCCAAAATAATAGAAAATGTAAACAAACCAATAACGCTAAAATATTTTCGTAAGAAAAATTACTTTAAACAAAAAACAAATTGTAAAAGTTTATTTTAATAACAAATTATATTTTTTGTATTGAAATAACACATTTCCTTCGTTTAGTTCTTTATTTTATTTAAATTTCCAATTTAGCTTCACAAAAAAAAATCAGCTGTTTTTTCAACATCTGACTGTTACCAATTTACCCGAAAAAAAGTGCGGGTAAGTTCGGTAAAATGAGAAAGTAATTTATTCTCTCAAAAACTCTCTCATTTACCCAATTTTTGCGTACGGGAACGCTTTTCGGGCTGGTTTGGGTACCCGCGGGCACCCGCGGTAACGTTCTGGAACACACCTAATATAAACTACTAAAAATATTGCCAACTGAAGTAAGGTGTCAAGGCGTTAAAATAAAAATCTTGTTCATAAATATATCGAGACAATCGAGGGCTTATATTCAAATAGCGCTATCTTAATTATAAGAGGACAGGCAAAAAACTGTTGATTTAGGTTTATTTAATGTGTAATATCTTTTTTTTAACAATTTATTAAAAAAAAGTTTTATAAATATTTTGTTAGCTAAAAATTAATATGATAAATGACAACTAAATCATTTAATAAAATTGCAGATATCACGATTTGAATATAAGCCCACGATATGTATCTTTAGTTTTTAATTCAACATTAAAATAATTTTTATTTAAAATTAAACATATAACTAAAAAAAATTAAAAATTACAAAAAATCTTATAACTGTGGACATTTATTTATTAAATCCGTATTTCTAAAAAATAAGAAAAAACATATTTAAACGTGCCAGGCAGCTGTATGAATCACCTTTTAATTACAGTTCTTAATTAATAACCAATTTGTACTAAAACAAACATAAGTTTTCTAAAGTAGATATGTATACATTTTTAAAATCTTATCTTTTTTCCTTTTAAATATCACAATACAAGCATTTTTTATACATGTAATATAGCCGATTCGCATCGTGAATGTTTTCCAAAGACGACTGTTATTGCACATTTGCATTGTTTTGTTAAAAAGAACAGTTTTGAATTCAAATTGCTGCAGTGTGGAAAAAATAACATACGAAACGACCATAAAGCCTATATGACATCTGCTTTTTTATTAGTTTTTCTGTAATATTTTTTAAAATTTTGCAAATAAGTACTACAAAAATAACCTGATAAATTTACTTGAAAAATTTCAGAAAAAAGCAAGATAATTCACAGACAAGTAAAGTTTAAGTGCTGACCGTATAATCCAGCCTTAGTTTTAAAAACTATTCTACTTTGTTTTGATTTTATTTGATTTATTACGTTTCAGAACGAACTTGTTTAGTATCAAATACCACGATCCAACCGAAATTGACAAAATAGCGCCAATAATTAAATAAACATCCAATGAATAGTATACAAAACGGGACATATGAACAGCTGAGGATTTTAGGAGAGTTGTACCCTCCGTATTGGCGATATATTCCACCCACCACATAGCTGTTTCTAAAGCAGTCTGGGGACGATGTTTATAGGAATATGAAACCATTTTTGCATTATCGAAAAATCTAAAATGAGAGGCGAAAAATGAAATTGTCAATTATTAATGTTTATGTTGGTTTTAAAAGTGTTCATCAACAATACTTACTGTTTTTCTAAAGCTTTTTTCACTGCCTTTATTACACTATTTTCATTGATATCTTCATAGTGCAATATTACACCCATACCTCTTTGTTTCATGGCTGCTGCATTTAAGAACTGATCACCGTACATTGGAGTTGCCACTATGGGGACGCCACAATAGGCCGCTTCTGAGCTGCCCATAAGACCAGCATGTGTCATGAATACTTTAACATTCGGATGACATAGAATATCTCGTTGGGGCAACCACTTGCTAATATACATGTTGTCAGGTTTATTTGGTAACGAATCATTTTCCCATTTCCATATAACACGTTGTTTTAGGCGTTTCGCAGCCTTAACAATGGCATCACGTTTAACATGCGGCATTGTTTCAGCTTTAATCATGGATCCCCAACTTATAAATACAACTCCACTTTCGGCATTATCTAAGAATTTTTGTAGTTCAACGTCAAGTGGTTTAGCCTTTTGTATGTGTAAGCCACCCAATTCCACCACAGATGGCGGCAGTGGCTTTGCACCACTTAACGAAAAATGTTGATTGACAAACATCACATTGGTCTCTTTGGCCAATACTCCAACCGATGGCATATCATGACCGAATTTGTACCGCACCAAAGCATCTGCGGCTGGTATTGAATAAAATTTATACATTAAATTCATGGCATGAAATGTAAACCAATTTGCAATGCGGCCAGACATTGTCATCTCTTCTGATTGACCCATAAAAGTGGCTGGTAGGTATGACGGTATTATAGGCATACCCATGCGTTCGTAATGCCATGGCATCATGGCACAACTACTGAGTGCAATGACCGGTGAGCCAAGTAAATGTGCAACACCCATCATACAATCAGTGTTGAATTGTTCCAATAAGATCACATCATACCGTTCGTTTTGTCGCATTACTTGGTGCAAAGCCTCCGACCGTAATGTATGATTACATGCCT
Organism: Pegoplata infirma; assembly: GCA_963921195.1. Taxonomy (NCBI): domain Eukaryota; kingdom Metazoa; phylum Arthropoda; class Insecta; order Diptera; family Anthomyiidae; genus Pegoplata; species Pegoplata infirma. The sequence goes on along the minus strand of OY992537.1, from coordinate 3,046,944 downwards.
GTTTGCCCCATTCGTATAGCATAAAGAATTCAATAAAGTGATTGTAAAAACGACGATTTTCAAAGACCTAAAAGTGTAAAAAAAAACATAAGTCATTGATTTTTTTTTTTGCATCACACAATTGTATGGAGGTTAATTATGTTTTGGTTTTCAGGGACGTAGATGATAAGTAAAGAAAAGAGTTCCTAGTTTGTTCTTGAAAAAGCACCTGATAAAAACAATTGTCTTAACATGTAGTGTTTTAAACACTACCAGAAAAAGCTATGTAATAAAATAACCAATTAAAGTATCTTGTAATGAGTTCTGGTTTCGATCAGCATTACGTTTTAGTGCAAAAAAAAACTATGAAAGACAATAAACTCTAAACTACCAATTTTTTTTTTGGTAAAATCAACTGAAAATTGTAGTGGAAATGTGAGTTGTTTTGGGGTCAACTACATCATTTACAAAAAAAAATTCTAAAAAATCAATAACATTTCGAAGATTCTTTTTGTAATTCAAAGATTTAATTTGTAATTCAGAAATTCCATTTGCAATTCGAAGATTAGAAAAACAACTATATTTGTAGTTGACAACAACTAATATGGATTTATTTACACACAACTTACATGTAGTAATTGTCATTATTTTCTGAGTCTAAAAGAACAATTATAATTCGAAAAAGATCAATTGTTATTCGTAAAAGATCAATTGTTATTAAAAGAATCCAATTGTTATTCGAAAAAGTTCTTAGTCGAAAAAGATCAATTGTAATACGTAAAAGATCAATTGAAATTCGAATATTCTAATTGTAATTAAAAAAAAAAACAATTGTAATTTGTTAATGTTCAATTGTACCAATTCCAATTTTTATTCGTAAAAGATCTATTGTAATTCAGAAAAGATCAAATAATTTTCGAAGATTCCATTCGTAATTTGTAAAAGATCAGTTGTAATTCCAAAAAGATTAATTATAATTCGAATAATATCAATTGTAATTCCAACAAGTAAGTAAAACAAATTAAATTCGACTTGGCCGAATCCATTAATAACGTTCAAAATGCCCAAAACACATATTTCAAGTTCAAATGAAAACACTTTTTTAGTGATTTAATGAAAAAATTATAAAAGTTTTTGGCTAAAAAAAAAATTATTTTGAGTAAAAAACAATTTTCTAGTCATTTTTTGTTTGCAAATTTTTATTAAGAGTGTAATTTTTAGTAAGAGCTAGGAATTTCGTGTTAACGATTTTTCAAGTTCAAAATAAAGAGGAGTTAATTGCCATTACCCGATTTTGTCACAATTTTTAACACAACCTAAACTTGCTTGAAGAGGGGTGTGAATTGTATTAATATAATTTATTTCGCTTACACATAAAAAAAACTGTAAGGGTATGACCAAAATCCTTTGGGGGTTTTGGTCTACATTAGGGTACTTTAATTATTTTTTTATCTAAAGCCAAATACATTAAGTCATCTCAAATTTGTTGAACAGTGTAATATACTTAATTGGTCAAGTTGCATCAAAACGATTCCCTACTCGTATGAATAAAACTTAAATAACATTAACTACGTCCATGTACAGTGGTTATTTGCAATAAATCTCAAATTACTAAACTTCAAATTGCTATACGAGGGTCGTATAATAAGTAACTGCATATTGTTCTTAAGAATAAGCAGCAAGCAGCCCATGTATTATGTTGTTGTTTGCAATATGAAAAATTTTGCTGACTGCTGCTTGCTGCTGTATTGTGAAGACACACTAATTGATTAAATAATTGCTTTTGCACTCAGAAAAAAATCGGTCTGGGACCCAATAAGGTATATAATATGTATTGATTTCCGTCTGTCTGTTGAAATGGCGATCACGGCCAAAATATTGAACAGATATGACTAAAACTAAACATATTTACTTGTAGTTTTCCCGAGTATGTAGTTTGGTATTGCATTTTAGAGTTATCGGTTTAGCGGTTCAAAAGTTATGAACGAAAAAAGTAAGGACACCTCTAAAATTGTGGTACTTCCACATAACCTAAAACTACAAAATGCCTTAATTCGGCTGCTGGTTGATAAATGTATTTTTACGTATTTTCAACAAAGAAGTAATATTTTTTTTAACTAGAAACAAATAAATTTTACAAACAGTTAATTTTTTTTTTTATCAAAAACACTTTTTCAGTAATGTTTGAATATTAACTAATTTTTTAAGCAAAAAAAAATATTTTTTTTTACTTTATTCGGCACTTGCCTATTTTTAAGTCAAAAAAGGAACCCAAAGACATTGCCCCACATGTCCAATATTTTTCTGTGCTAATATTGAGCTAAAAAGACAACGAATTTTCCTTTTTAATTGCGGTGTAATCGAAAAAAGCTAAACTTTGCTCCATCCTAGTGTATATAGTTAATTTTAGTATTATGACATTAAAAGTTATCAAAAAAAACTCACCTTTAAATCAACACTATTGGTTAAAGTTTCACGGCCAGTTAATGGAACATCATGATACCCTACTGGAGGGCTTTTATCGGGAAAATGACTAACAACGGTTACTTCGTGACCTCGTTCAGCAAGTCCTCGTAGTATAGGATGAAAGAAATGAAAATGGCTTACACCAGGATGAGGAAATAAACCCAAAATTTTTTTACGCCGGGCCTCTAATGTTTGCGGTGTAGCCAAAAGTATCGTAAATATACATATCCATATTAACGAAGCCATAAATTTAAAGTATTTAGTTTAAAACAACGATATTGATGTTCACAGTTTGTTTCATTTAACTGCAATTTTACACAAAAAATAAACCATACATATAAAAGATTAGATTAATATATTATCTTGTAATTTGTGTTATTAATAGATAAATTACACTGAAAAAACAAACTTTGTAAAATTACAAAAAAAAAAAAAAATTGAATATTTTTTTTTACCTTCTATTTTACGAGAATTCCTAGTAAAAATTAAGAGCTTTTTGTAATTTTACAAGCTTTTTACAAGTTTTTACTAATAAAATTGGAAATTTATAACTTTTTTGACGCGATAAAAATTACAAGGATTTCTCCGTTACATTACTAGATTTTATGCTACCTCATATTTTTCGAGAATTGCTAGTAAAAACTACGAGCTTTTTTATAATTTTACAAGCTTTTTAAGCTTGTAAGTTTACAACTTTTTTGAGGACTTCTCGTAACTTTACTAGATTTTTTTTTATTTTTTCAAGCTTTTTAGCTTTAAAATTGTAGATTTATAACTTATTATAGGAATTCTCGTAACTTTACTAGATGTCAATTAAAAATTTAAACTTTTTCTAGTAACTTCAAAAGGTTTATTTTTTTGAGTGTACTGCATGCACGTGAAACGTGTCTTCAAGTTATCGAGCTCATGTAAAATAAATTATTTTTATTAGTTATTTGTTAATTTTAATGTTCCTGCAATACGAGGTTCGTATGATAAATTTGGCATACATGTGAAACTGTGTATAATTGTTGTTAAACCTTGTTTTTTAAGTCAAATATTAAGAAATATTGATTTGGGATCCCATTAAGTATATAGTTTATTATAATATTATTGATCAGTGATCAATTCTAAGACATTCAAGACATTGATCATTAATCAATTCTAAGACAACATTTTTCAAGATCAAAATATTAGACAGATATGACTGAAACTTAACATATTTACTTAAAGTTATCCCGAGAAGTTTGTTATTGCATTTGATGGATATCGGTTCAGCGGTTTAAAAATTATAAACTAAAATGTTAGGACACTTCGAAAATTTTGGTACTTTTCACATATCGCTCATTTACTTGTTTAGTGGCATAACTAAAAAAACATGATTTTATATTATGTCAAAAAGTCGTATTTATATCTTTAAAACCCAGTTCCGTTTTAACCATTAGGGCACACTGGGCACGTGCCCAGGGCCCCTGATCTAATGGGGCCCGAAGTGCCAAAATCGCTTATGCGAAAATGGAGCATTCTTTTTTTTTTTTAATTTGTTTCCAAAGAAAATTTCACATTTTCTAAGAAAAAAATTCTCAGAATCTAACAGATTTTTCGTATACATCTGCAACTTTTTCTATAGAAGAAATCTGTCGTATGTATTAGGGTGTTCAGTCGATTAATTCTTGTTCGATTAATCGAACAATTTTCAACGAATAATTGTTCGATTAATTTAAAATTGCTAATTTCGATTAAAGGATTAATCGAAGAATTTATGCCGATTAATCGAATAAAAATAATATATAGTTTTTCAGGAAATATGTATACTTTTTTAAAAGTTTTAAGTCCAATAAACAAACCAAATATATGGGGGCGTTGAAATTAAAAAAAAAACAGTCATGTTTACTTTAGTGGTCCTTATTTTAAGTTTTTTCGGATTTTCGCTGCCAAATTTTGGGGCAAATCGGTCAAGTGTATCACCGAGCTTAAATCGGTCAAAGTTTCGAGTTTTGGGCAAAAACGCACTAACAATAAGTTAAAAAAATAAAATTACACATTTAATGAATGCGCTCAACACAAAATATTTTTTTAAGATTTTCCCAAATGTAGTCAGATAAAAAAAATTGTGTTATCGGTAATCCATATAAATTTGCAAAAAAAAATTGTTTTTGAATACTACACATTTTTCAAATCTCCAAAATTATTTTTTTTTAATTTTCTCAAACAAATTAAAAAAAAACTTAAATTTTGCTTTGTTTTAATATTGTAATTAATATTGTTTATTTACTCAAATCGATTTTTTTCTAAAATTGTCGAATAAAAATCTTGTAATTTAAAAAATTTCTGAATTTGTAATTATTCGATTAATCGAACAATTTTAAAATATTATTCGTTTAATCGAATAATTTAAAAATGGCAAATGTCGATTAATCGTTTAATCGAACAATAAAAAAACCCGATTAATTGAACACCCTAGTATGTATATCAAAGTCTCAAATTCAAAGACATTTTTCCTACATAAAAAGTTTCAGATTGAGAAATATTTTCGTACAGAAAAAGTTTCAGATTCTTAGATTTTAAAAGTCTAAAGTTCATAGAAGATTTTCCAAAAGAAAAAGACTTAGATTTTGAGACACTTATCATTAGTGTCCGACCGAATACACCTTTTTTGGCCAAAGCCGAATATTCGGCCAAATTTTCACTATTCGGCCAAACCGAAGCCGAATATTAAAAAAAAAAAAATATTTATATAGTAAAATCAAGAAAAAAATAAAACTCGACTTGGCGGGATACTCAAATGCATGAGAATGCTGTCTACACAGAATGATTTTATTTTAAGCAAAAAAATTTTTTGGACATTTTTGTAAAAAAAAATATTTTAGAATGTAAATTTGTTTCGAGCGAAAATTTTTTTAATTTAAAAAATGTTTTTAGTTGCAAAAACACTTAGTAAAATGTTTTTGTGGCTTATTAATGTGATTCAAAGTTAGTTTAGTGTGTTTTTTAACACGTGAGCACAAATATTATACAATTATTCGGTATTCGGCCAAAATTGTGGCCGAAGCCGAATAGTGCTTTTTGACCGAAGCCGAATATTCGGTCGGACACTACTTATCATATGCAAAGTCTCAGATTCTCAGACATTTTTCGTATAGAAAAAATCTCACATTTTAAGACATTTTTCGTATAAAAAAGTTTTAGATGCTGAGGCATTTTTCGGTATAGAAAAAGTCTTAGATTCTGAGACATGTATCGTATAGAAAAAGTCTCAGATGCTTAGACATTTTTTTTTTATAAAAAAGTCATATTATGAGACATTTTTCGTCTAGATAAAGTTTTAGATCTGTAACGTTTTTCGTATAAAAAATCTCAAATACAGAGAGATTTTTAATACAAAAATAATTAATTAATTTTTTCGTTTAGAAAAAGTTTCAGATTCTGAGACATTTTCTGTATAGGAAAAATCTCAGATTTGAAGATAGAAAAGATCTCATTAAAACCAAATTGTGCTACACAAATATCGTGGTTTTAGTAAAGAAAATGACCTCGAGCTAGAATATCCCAATTAAAATTTTTTTTTTAGTTTCTTTGTCTTAAACCAGGTAATAAGAATACACCCAGAAAAGTTTTACAGTAACTTTTTACGGTTTATCGTTTTATCGTTTGTTTTTCAACAAAAATAAAATATTGAACGATTTATACAGTTGTTAAAACAATAAACTACAAAAGTTACGGAAAAATATTTTTATCAGTTAAATTATTTGTGACTGATTATACCGTATAATTTTACAGAAGTACGGTTTTTGTAGTTTGTTATTCAAAAATTTTTATTTTTACTTCACAAAATAAAAAATTGTAAAGAGTTAAAATAACTGAAATATCTTTTGTTTTTACGGATGTCTAGTCATTTATTAACGTTTAAAAATAACGGAAAAAGTCTGTTGTTTCATATCAAATATAAGTAGTCCTTTTTTAAAAGGAAAAACGATTGTTTTAAACGTTTTTTTCAGTGGAATTTACTTAAAAAATATTTTTAGTGTATTTAAATTTGTACCAAAAAAACGTTTTTTTTCATGCGACTTTTTACTTTCCAGCGGACCCCCAAATTCTTGTGTGCCCAGGGCCCCCGCCATACCTTAAAGCGGCCCTGTTAAAACCCATCGTTTGAGAAGAGAACTCGCCATTATTAGATTTTTTATATACCGGCCTTTTTCAATGGAAAACCAGTTTGAATTGTAATCTTTGAACGCGTTTTCAAAATCAAATATTTTGAGTTATGACACTATATGAGCGACATATCCTCAAAATCCAAAATGCTTTAATTCGGCTGCTGGTTGACAAATGTGGACATAATGGGACACCGCACAGAAAATAATATCGTATATTTTATTTTAATTAAAATTTTAATTGTTTTTTAATTTAATATTAATTAAACTTTTAATTAATATAATTAATTGTTTAATTAAATTTTTAACTTTATTTTAATTAATATTTTAATTGTTTTCAAATTTAATATTAATTAAGTATTTAATTTATATAATTAAATGTTTAATTAAATTTCTATCTTTACTTATTTTTTTTTGTTTTGTTTTCCGTGTGTGTGCGAGTGTGTGTTTTTCTCTTGCATTGTATTACATACAAAAAAATACATAAGTATAAAAAGTTTGTTGAAAGTTTTTTTTTTATTTTTCACATAGGTTTTTGAATTCTCATTTTGTTTATAGTTTTATGTGTATGTATATGAAAGGTTTATAATCAACTTCATCATCATCATCTCACTGACTATGTCTTTACGGCATAAATAAATTTGGTAAAGTTTGAAGAAATATTTTTTTTTAAACTATTTTATTCAAAAAGAATGTTTTTACAAATTATTTTTTTTTTAATATAATATTTTTAATTAATTTTTTTAATTTATACAATTAAAATTTTAATTATTTTTTTTTTTAATTTTAATTAAATTTTTTAATTTATAGTATTAAGTTTTTAATTAAATAAATATCCATTTATTTTTAATTAACGACATACAAATATTTTTAATTTATTTGCGCATTTTAGTGATTGGTCCGGATTTAATTAATTTTTTAATTAAATCTACGAATTTTTTAATTAAATATTTTTTTTATTTTTTTCTGTGCATATAGTATTTAAACATTTAAAATTTAATATTTTTTTAAAAAATTTTCGCAGAATTTTTTTCGTGGAAATTTTTTTTCAAAATTTAATTTCTCTTAATAATTTTTTAAACCAATTTTTTTTACAAACATATTTTTTCACATTTTTTTTTTTAAATAAAGTTTTTTGCAATAATCATTTTTACATAGTGGAGTGTATCAATACATGATTTTAACTTTTTTACCTGTTTAAAAGTGCTATGTCAAAACATGGTTTTAACTAAAATAAATGGCGAGTCAAAGTTGCGAATTTTCACTGCTTTTATGTACAACAAAGACATGTGTATATAAATAACGTATTAACTACATTTTGTTGAAGAAATTAAATGGGTCAATCAACTATAAACATGTTTTGTTTTTTGGCAAAATTGTCAAGAAATTTCAAACTATACTCTTTTCAACTTAATAAATCACTTGAATAATTTACACTTGAAGTGAAAAAAGATTTATATCACTAAAATCGAAGGCGAAATGCATTTCACTGTGAACACTTGTTACACTCAAAGTCAATGTTAATTAATCTAAAGACATTCACTCTGCTTTGCAGTGCATGTGTTCTGAATTCAATTTATGTCTACAACAATATAAATGTAACAATTGCAATTTTTATATTATGTAAAAAAACAACATTTTTAATTATTTGCCTGTGTGATGCAACAAAAATTTAATTTTTTTGAAAACTATTTCTAAATAATTTTTCCAATTCCAGAAAGACCTTTTTGATCTTTAGTCTCACAACGATTCACAATAAATATTTTCTTTTATTTTTCCGTTTTTTTATTTTATTTTAGAAAAAACGTAATATTTAAATATTTTTAAATATACCTTTTACTACTTAATTCAATCTGTTCACTTTGAAATTCGTCTACGAACTGTGGAAATACATGCGTATGTATTCATAAGTTAAACGTAACAAAAAAAAAATAAATTGTATCTTGTAGATACTCTTTTTCGCTCACACAAAAGTCTCTTCTGCCTTTAGGAAGCGCATTGAGATTACAACACTAGTCAACAAAAATAAAATAGTTTTTAGTTTACCTGTAGTTAAAATTAATGATTTCTACAAATTATAGTAATATGCTTGCTACCTGTATTACCTTATCTGGATTTTAAAGCCATTTTATTTTTAAAATTTACATTATTTCTGAAAATTCCGTTAGTATTTTAAAAATATCCTATTACACTGATATAATAAGGCAGGTCGTTAAGCATTGGGACAAACATTTATTTTTATTGTTTTAAAATGTCGTGTGTATTCAAAGAAAGATAATAAATACACACAGAAAAAAATATGAAGGAAACGAATTTGAGTAATCACTTGTTTAAATTTAAAAACAAAAATTGAGTAACTTTTTAATTGACGCAATTAAAAATTTACTTAAAAATTTTAAAAACAATTTAAGTAAATAATTTAAACTGTCATATTTTTTTGAATTCTCGTTTAGTTTATAGTTTTTTGTATATGAATATGAAAGTTTGTAATCGTCTTTATAAAATTTTCATATGTTTTTGAGACATAAATATGGTTGGTAAAGTTTGAAAAAAAAAAGTTTTTTTTTTTTTTTTGTTGTTAAAAATTCAAAATTTTTTAAACTTTTTTAAAAAATAAATAGGTCAATTTTGAGTTAATTTTTAATTGTGTCAATTAAAAATTTACTCAAATTTTTTTTTCAAACATTTAATAAATTTTTATTAAAAAATTACTCAATACTATTAAATCGTTTACTGGTGCAAAATTGAGTAATTTTTTACTCAATAGTATTAAAAGTTTACTCAAATAATTTTTTTATTTTTTTCTGTGCATTTTAAATGATTTTTTTAATGTGTTAGTTGTAAATTACAACTTGTAATACACAGAAAAAAGTATCGTGGAATTTTATTGAACCGCCTACTAAAATATAAACTAATAAATGGGAAAATTAACTAAATTCAAGGAAAATTAATAATGATTTAGCTCCATTTCCAAGTTTTCCTTCTTTTATATTTACATTTTTTACTTAGAAATAAGGATAAGAAAAAAATCATTTAATATAATGCCAATTTGGACTAGAAAATGGAAAAACATTTTCTTTAATTTAATTCATACACATTTGAGGAACCGATTGGGTGAAGACTTCATTGGTTTCGGACTTAAAAACTAGATATGGGGTACAAACCTGTGAAGAGGACCGGCGATAATAAGGAGATTCAAAGAATCAAGAATGACCTCCATTTTGCCCTACACAAAAAAAAACTGTAATGTTAGCAATAAAAGCTTGTAAACCAACAAGAAAATTTGCTGATTTTGAACCCAAATTTTTTTTGGTAAAGTTAGCAAAATGTTTTGCCAAAAATTAGTTAACTGAATTTTTTTTTTATTTCAACTTAGTTCATATACATTTGAGGACCCCATTGGGTTCGGACCCGTTAGGTCCAGACCCCGATGATATGAGCATTTTAAAATTTTCGGGAATGCTAACTTTTTTGTATCCAAAGTTAGGACCCATTAGGGTCCACACATGTGAAAAGGACCGGCGATACTAGGGGAGCCCGAGAACCAAAAATGGCCTCCATTTTGCTCTATCTGGCTTAGTTTTCGAGATAGAGCCATTTTAAGTTTTCTGAAATTTAAAAAAAAATTACTATTTATTTTTGCTAATATTACCAAAAAAAGCTTGTAAAAATTTGGTCAACTCAATTTAAAATTTAGCAAAAAAATTAGTTCAAATTTTGTTTAAAATTGCTAATGCGCTAAATGAAGTTTACAAGATATTTTTGCTAACATGCTAATCTCAACTAAAAATTTGCTAAAAGTTAGCTAACCAGCAATAGCAAAAAAAATTAGTAAATCTACTAATGTATTATTTTGAGTGTATCCAGCTTAGTTTTCGAGATATCGATATTTAATGTTTTTTTATTTGGCCGAAACTTAAAAAAATACCGCTTGCACTGAAAAAATAACTATGCTAAAATTAAGTTCACACTAAAATTAATTTAAGTAAATACATTTTTTTGAATTTATGTATTTCAATTTAACTTAATATAAGGAAATTTTGCTTAATATATGGAAAATTTACTTAAAACAAAGAAAATAAACTTGAAGATAGTACAACGCAAATACTTAAAAAACCGCAAAAGTGTTCCTTATTTTTTCCTTAAATTAAGTGGAATATTCTTCACATTAATGGCAGAGTTGTCAAAACCGATTTCCGATTTATGGGTTTCCTGTTAGCATTTCAATCTGTGTTGTGGAATGGAGTGACTGTAATATTGTGAACGTAGCTTTAATTTAATTTTTTTTATACCCTCCAACCACAGTCTGGGGGTATACTCACTTTGTCATTCCGTGTGTAACACATCGAAATATCGGTCGGGGACTCCACAAAGTATATATAATACTAAACCATGATAGAATCTAAGACATTCTAGCGATGTCGTCCGTCCGTCTGTAGAAATAACGATGCAGTCTAAACCAAAAGAGATAGACCCCTGAAATTGGGCAAGAATATCTCTTATGTTACTGGTAAGGTTAAGCTCGAAGAAAAATCGGACCAGGGGAAAAAAGTTCCCCCTTGAAGAACTAAAATGACCCCTGAAAAATACAATATTTTTACGAGTTTTTTGTAATTTTTGCACAAATGTAACATTTTTATGCCATATATTGTTCGAAGACGTTCGCTTGGGCCAAGGGGGTTAGGAAGTTCTGCAAAAAGAAAAGACGTCCCTGCGATTTTTTATTTTATTTTAAACGTGTTGGAGGGTATAAAAGATTTGGCACAGCCGAATTTAACAATCTTACTTGTTCAGATACTCTATAATATAGAGATAAGACAAATTTATTTCTTCTACTACCTCCTAAGGGGCGCATATCTTAATAATAGCTCAAGAATATTCTTGAGCCAATACTAAAAGTTAGTAAGGGCTCAGATAACTATGTAATTTTCCATACACTCGTAGCAACAATCCAATATCTTACATAACAAATAAAATTTGAAAATTTTGCACGCAAAAGTTAGTTACAGAGTTTTTAAAATTAAGTATGCTACTAAAGTGTCACTAGAAGGTGCTGCCACCGAGACACAAGTAGACAACTTTTTTCCGGTATTGCCATAGAAGCAATGCGTACTTGTTAAGCTTATCTCTGTTTATGCGATGTGATTAGTATTAATCATTTATAACTTATCAATAATAAACTATATTATGTATGAATAAACTATATGATATAAACTAGAGATGGGCACATGTGCAGATTAGAGCGTGATTCACGCGTGATCACGCGTGAGTGTGACTGAATTCAATTTTACTCACGTGATTGTGAGTGAGTGTGAGTGGAGAAAAAAGTTGGGTGAGTGAGTATGCGTGAGTAAGATTTTTGCGTGAGTCGATTGTTTTGCGTGAATTATTTACTCTTCATATTTCCTTTCGTTCCAAAAAAAGCAACAAAAATTAAAAATTTAGCTTAACTTAAGATTTCGTCCCGTAAAAAGCAAAACAAAATGTAAAATTTCACTGAACTTTAAATTTTGAAAGATTTTTGAAGTTTTAATTTTTGAAATTTTTTTGTATAAATAAGAGTTTCGTGAGTGTGAGTCAACGTGAGTGAAGCTTGCGTGAGTGCACGTGAGTGTGAGTTGTATTAAATTTACTCACGTGATTGTGAGTGAGTGTGATTAGAAAAAATATTCTAGTGAGTGAGTGTGCGTGAATCAAAAATTCCTGTCGTGAGCGTGAGTGAGTGTGAGTCAAAAGTCACTCACGCGCCCATCTCTAATATAAACTATATTATGTTTTTCAAACATAATATAGTTTATATCAAACAAATTTGTAACTTAAATCCGTGCCGACAAGTGTAATGTGCATCTATATATATAAAAGAGTGTGGTGACTGACTGACTGACTGACTGACTGACTGACTGATTGGCAATAATCATCGCCCAGCCCAAACCGCTGAAGCTAGAGACTTGAAATTTGGAATGTAGGTTCGGCTCCCGACAAAACCACCCACTAAGAAGGGATTTTTGGAAATTCCGATTCTAAGGGGGGCAAAAGGGGGAAAGTAGGGCCCTTTGGGGGATTTTGTATCTTTTGAACTAATAGTCCTAGAAACTTCAAATTTGAACTCTAGGATCCTCTCGCGGAAATAAAATTTCGGAATTTTTTTTTTTTTGGAAAATTCCGCCTCCAAGGGGGGAAAAAGGGGAAAATAGGGCAAATTGGTACATTTTTTATATTCTAAACAAATGGTCCCAGAAACTTGAAATTTGAAGTCTAGGACCCTCTCGCGGAAATAACATTTTGGAAAAAGTAATATTTTGAAATTCCGTTTCTAAGGTGGGGGGAGGGGGAAAATAGGGCAAGTTGGTACATTTTGTATCTTCTGAACTAATGGTCATACAATCTTGAAATTTTGAATATAGGATACTCTCGCGGAAATAATATTTTGGAAAAAGTACTTTTTTGATAATTCCGGTTTTAAGGGGGACAAAAAGGGGGGAAATAGGGCAATTTGGTGAATTTTGAACTAATGGTCCTAGAAACTAGATATTTGAACTATAGTATCCTCTCGGGGAAAAAAAAATTTTTTACTCAAATTTTTTCACTCAAAATTTTTTTTCACTCAAAATTTTTTTTCACTCAAAATTTTTTTTTTTACAATTTTTTTTTTACTAATTTTTTTCACTCAAAATTTTTTTTTACTCAAAAACTTTTTTTCACTCAAAATTTTTTTTCACTCAAAATTTTTTTTTTTACAAATTTTTTTTCACTCAAATTTTTTTTTTCACCAAAATTTTTTTTTCACTCAAAAATTTTTTTCACTCAAAAATTTTTTTTACTCAAAATTTTTTTTTACTCAATTTTTTTTTTCACAAAATTTTTTTTTTCACTCAAAAATTTTTTTCACTCAAAAATTTTTTTTTTTACAATTTTTTTTTTACTCAAATTTTTTTTTACTCAAAATTTTTTTTAATTAATTTTTTTTAATAAAATTTTTTTTCACTCAATTGTATTTTATTCTTCAGTTTTTTAACTCATTTTTTTTACTTAAATTTTTTACATAGAAGGTGTTTTCACCAAAATTTTTTTTACTCAATTTTTTTAATAAAATATTTTTTGCTTAATTTTTTGATTCAAATTTTTTACTCAATTTTTTTCTCATTTATTTTTTAATTTTTGGGAATTTATTGATTTAATCACTTAAATTTAGGGGGAAAAAGGACAATTTTAAACTTTTCGATCTTCTGAACTAATGGCCCCAGTAACCTAAAATTTGGACTATAGGATCCTCTCGCGGAAATAATAATAAATAAAGAAAGTATTAAAAAAAATAAGAATGCGAAATAGGGAAATAGGGAAAATTGGTACATGTTCTATCTTCTGACCTAATGGTCCTAGAAACTTAAAGTTTGGACTATAAGATCCTCTAACGGAAAAAACATTCTGAAACAAAGTTTTTTTTAATTCTGATTCTAGGGGGTTGAAAGGGGGAAAGTAGGATAATTTGGTACATTTTGTATCTTCTGAGCTAATGGTCCTAAAAATTTAAAAATTTGGACTATATGATCCTCTCGCGGAAATTATGTTCTAAAGAAAGTATTTTTTGAAAATTTTTCATTCAAATTTGGGGGGGAAATAGGACGATTTTTAACATTTTCTATATTGTGAACTAATGGTCGCATAAACCTGAAATTTGGACTATAGGATCCTATCGCGGAAATAATATTCTGAAGAAAGTACTTTTTTAAAAAGGCTTTTCTAAGAAGGGGAAAAGGGGGAAAATTGGGCAATTTGGTACATTTTCTTTTCTCTGATCTAATGGTCCTAGAAACTTAAAGTTTGGACTATAAGATCCTCTCGCGGAAAAAACATTCCGAAACAAAGTTTTTTTTTCAATTCCGCTTCTAGGGTGGTAAAAAGGGGGATAATAGGACAAAAAGGTAAACTTAGTATGTTCTGAACTAATTTTCCCAGAAACTTAAAAATTTTGACTATGGGATCCTTCGTGGAAATAACATTGTGAAGAAAGTTCTATTTTGAAAACTTCGCTTCTAAGGGGGAAAAAGGGGAAAGTAGGGTAATTTTGTGTCTGCTGAGCTAATGGTCGTAGATCCTTGGAATTTGGGCTGTACGATCCTCTCGCGGAAATAACTTTCTGAAAGAAGTACTTTTTAAAAATTTCGGTTTGTATCTGCTAAACAAATAGGACTGCACGATCCTCTCGCGTGGACTGCACGATCCTCTCGCGGAAATAACATTCTGAAAAAAGTACTTTATTGAAAATTCCGCTTTAAAGGGGGAAAAAGAGGAAGGTAGGGCAATTTTGTATCTCCTGAAAATATGGTCCTAGATACTTGAAATTTTGGAGTGAACGATCCTCTCGCGAAAATAACATTCTAAAGGAAGTACTTTTTCAAAATTCTAGGAGAAAATGGGGAAAGTAATGCAATTTTGAATCTGCTGAACTAATGGTCCTTTATAATTGAAATTTGAAGTGTACGATCCTTTCCCGAAAATAACATTCTTAAAGAAGAACTTTTTCAAAAATTCCGCTTCTACGGGGAAAAAGGGGGAAAGTAGGGCAATTTTGTATCTGCTGAACTAATGGTCCTAGATACTTGAAATTTGAACTGTACAATCCTCTCGCGAAAATAATATTCTAAAGGAAGTACTTTTTGAAAATTCCGGGAGAAAAAGGGGGTGAGTGGGGTAATTTTGAATCTGCTGAACTCATGGTCCTAGATACTTGAAATTTCAACTGTACGATCCTCTCGCGGAAATTAAATAACATTGTGAAAGAAAAACTTTTTTAAAAATTATGCTTCTACGGGGAAAAAGGGGGAAAGAAGGGCAATTTTGTACCTGCTGAACTAATGGTCCTAGATACTTAAAATTTAAAGTGTACAATCCTAACCCGAAAATAACATTCTAAAAGAAGTACATTTATGAAAATTCGTTTTTAAAGGGGGAAAAATGGGGAAGAAGGGTAATTTCGTATCTGCTAAACGAATGGTCCCAAAAACTTGAAATTTTAACTCTACTCTCGCGGAAAAAACATTTTGTAAAAAGTAATATTTTGAAAAATCCTTTTATAAGAGTGGGGTGGTGGGTAGAAGGGGTTTAATAGGGCAATTTTGTATCTTCTGAACAAAATTGAAATTTTGAATCTGGATGCTCTCGCCGAAATTATTTTTTGAAAAATATATTTTTTTGAGAATTTTGGTTTTAAGGAGGCCCAAAAGGGGGAAAATAGGGCAATTTGCTTAACTTTAAATTAATAATCTTAGAAACATGACATTTGGAATATGGGATCATATCTCGGCAATAACATTCTAAAGAAGTACTTTTTTGAAAATTTCGCTTTTAAGGGGGAGAAAGGGGGAAAGTAGTGCAATTTTGTATATGCTAAAGTAATGGTCCTAGATACTTGAAAATTGGACTGTACGATCCTCCCGCGGAAATAACATTCGGAAAGGAATACTTTTTTTTAAAAATTGCTCTTTTAAGGGGAAAAAGAGGGGAAAATAAAGCAATTTTGAATCTGCTGAACTAATGGTCCTAGATACTTGAAAATTGGAGTGTACGATCCTCCCGCGGAAATAACATTCGGAAAGACATACTTTTTTTAAAAATTCTTCTTTAAGGAGGAAAAAGGGGGAAAGTAGGCCAATTTTGTATCTGCTGAACAAATAGTCTCGCGGAAATAAAATTCGAATGGAGGACTTTTTGGAAAATTCCGCCTCTAAGAGGGAAAAGGGGGAAAGTAGGCAATTTTGTATCTGCTGAGCTAATGGTCCGGGAGACTTGAAATTTGGACTGTACGATCTTTTCGCAAAAATAACATTCTGAAAGAAGTACTTTTTTAAATATTCCGATTATGAGTGGGAAAAAGGGGAAAAGTAGGGCAATTTTGTATCTGCCGAAATAATGGTCCTATATACTTGAAATTTGGACTGTACGATCCTCTCGCGGAAATAACATTCTCAAGGAAGTACTTTTTTGAAAACTCTACTTTTAAGAGGGGAAAAAGGGGATGGTAGGGCAATTTTGTATCTGCTGAGCTAATGGTCCTCGATACTTAAAATTTAACTGTACGATTCTCTCGCGGATATAACATTCTAAAAGAAGTACTTTTTTTTAAATTCTGCTTCTACGGGGGGGAAAGGGAGAAAGTAGGGCAATTTTGAATCTGCTTTACTATTAGTCCTACATACTTGAAGTTTGGACTGTACGATCTTCTCGCGGAAAGAACATTCTAGAAGAAGTATTTTTTTAAAAGTTCTCCTTCTAAAGGGGAAAAGTAGGGCAATTCTGTATCTGCTGAACTAATGATCCTAGATACTTAAAATTTAAATCTTGCGGAAAAAGTTCTTATTGTGGAAAGTTCCGCTTCTAAGGGGGAAAAGGCGTTAAATAGGGCAATTTTGTATCTGCTGAACTAATGGTCCTAGATACTTGAAATTTAGACTGCACGATCCTCTCTCTTGGAATTAACATTCTGAAAGAAGTACTTTTTTTGAAAATTCCGATTTCAAGGGGGAAAACGGGGAAGGTAGGGCAATTTTGTATCTGCTGAACTAATGGTTCTAGATACTTGAAATTTGGCTGAACGATCCTCTCGCGGAAATAACATTCTTAAGAAAGTACTTTTCAAAATTCAGGGGGAAAAAGGGGGAAAGAAGGGCAATTTTGAATCTGCTGAACTAATGGTCCTAGATTCTTGAAATTTTAACTGAACGATCCTTTCGCAAAAATAACATACTTAAAGAAGTTTTTTCAAAATTCCTCTTCTTAGGGGGAAAAGGGGAAAGTAGGGCCCTTTGGGGGATTTTGTATCTTTTGAACTAATAGATTTAGAAACTTGAAATTTGGACTCTATAATCCTCTCGCGAAAAAAAAACTAAAAAAATATTTTTTTGAAAATTCCGCCTCCAAGGTGGGGAAAATTGAGCAAATTGGTACATTTTTTATCTTCTGGACAAATGGTCCCAGAAACTTGAAATTTGGACTCTTGGATCCTCTCGCAGAATTAACATGCGGAAAACAAAATTTTTTGAAAATTCCGCCTCCAAGGGTGGGAAAATAGGGAAAATCGGTGAATTTTTTATCTTCTGAACTAATGGTCCCAGAAACGTGAAGTTTGATCTTTAGGATCCTATCGCGGAAACAACATTCCCAAAAAAATATTGTTTGAAAAATTCCTTCTCCACGGTGGGAAAGGGGTGGGAAATAGGGAAAATCGGTACATTATTTATCTTTTACACAAATGGTTCCAGAAACTTGAAATTTGAAATCTAGGATCATCTCGCAAAAAAAAAACATCTTGAAAAAAGTAGAAGGGGGAAAATAGGGCAATTATGTATCTTCAGAACTAAAACTTTTAGTTTTGATCCTCTCGCGGAAATAATTTTTTGAAAAATATACTTTTTGAAAACTTTGGTTTTAAGGAGGGCCAAGAGGGGCAGAATAGGGCAATTTGGTAAATTTTAAACTAATGGTCTTAAAAACATGACATTTGCAATAAGGATCATCTCGCGGGATAACATATTGAAAGAAGTACTTTTTTGAAAATTACTTTTTAAAGAGGGAAAGAAGGGCAATTTTGTATCTGCTGAACTAATGGTCCTCGATATTGAAGTTTGGACTGCACGATCCTCTCGCGGAAATAACATTCTGGAAGAAGTACTTTTTTGGAAAAATCTGCTTCTATAGGGGGAAATAGAGGGAAAGTAGGGCAAATTTGAAATTTGAATCCTCTTCCGAAAACAACATTCTAATGGAAGTACTTTTTTTAAAATTTCGCTTTCGGAAAAAAGTGGGGAAATTAGGGCAATTTTGTATCTGCTGAACTAACTGTCCTAGATACTTGAAATTTGGAGTGTACGATCCTTTCGCGGAAAAAAACATTCTGAAAGAAGTACTTTTTTGAAAATTTTGTTTTGTAGATGGAAAAGGGAGAAAAGTAGGGCAATTTTGTATCTGCTGAACTAATGGTCCTAGATACTTGAATTTTGAACTGTTTTGTATCTGCTGAACTAATGGTTCTAGATACTTGAAGTTTGGACTATATACAGTATACGATCCACTAGCGGAAATAACATTCTGAAAGAATCACTTTTTAGTAAATTCTGCTTCTAAGGGGGAAAATGGGGAAAGTAGGGCAATTTTGTATCTGCTGAAATAATGGTCCTAAATACTTAAAATTTAGACTGTACGATCCTTTCGAGGAAATAACATTCTAAAATAAGTACTTTTATGAAAATTCTGCTTCTAATGGGGAAAAAGGGAGAAAGTAGAGATACTTAAAATTGGCACTTTACGATCCACTCGCGGAAATTACATTCTGGGAAAATAAAATTTTGAATTTTCGCTTCAATTTGGTACATATTGTTCCTTATGCACTAATGTTCCTTGAAACTTAAAGTTTGAACTATGGGATCGTTTCGCCAAAATAAAATTTTTTGCAACTTTAAATCTACTCAAAATATAATATTTTAAATGTCGAAACTAACAATTTTTGTGTTTAATTAAAAATTAATAAGAATTTGAAGTAATAAAGTTGTTTTTTTACAGCTAACCGGTAACGAAGTACCGGGGGAGTTAGCTAGTATATTTATATACGTATGTACAATGTACATTAGGGTGGCGTCAAAGTTTCAACTTTATATTTTCACCATCTCTCGGGCGGAATATTATCTCCAAAGGTCTGTAACTGGTGTGGAAAATTTTTAAGCAAAATCGGATAACATATTTTGAGTAGGATTATTCTAGCTCGAAGTAATTTTTTGTTACTATTTAAAAATATCATATTCTTAAAGAACAATTTTCAAGAAAATAGTTTTACTGTTTCAAATTTATTTATGAAATCTGAAAATTCTGAAAATTGGTTTGCTGAATAGGATGGGCAACATAGAATTATTTTGCATCATATAGAGCAAAATAATTCAATTATGTTGGTAATTTTTGTTGAATTCGGCATTGTCAGATTACATTGCCAAGACTATTAAGCAAATATAAAAAACCTATACTACAAGTAGCATAGTGAATTTAAATGACAATCGTTAAAGCCCAATAACTTTAAACTGAACCTTAGGATACTCTTTCAATATAGTTTATTCCCCAAAAGACCTCATTAAAAGGCAATTGAACCAACGAGTAAAACGACTGATCCAATGAGTTATACATCTTCAAGAGTAATGTTTGGGATTTACCCACAACTTTTTTTTTAAGTCGCCATCACATCGGGTTCATCCGCTATGAGTTGTCAAAAATCCCTAGAATTTTTATTTTTTTGAACTTTGACCATAATTTTCTCACAAACCTGATATAATGGATAAGTTTGGAGACCAGATTTGTGACCTGGAGAACTTTTGTAATCATGTGGACAAGGTGGCGAACTTGCTACTCAACAATTAAGATGTAGCATGTTTTGATTAGTTGACTCTGCTGAACGCATATTTTATGAATGTTAATTTTTAGTTGATTTTACTTACATAACTTTTTGAGTGTAGACAGTTGCATGCAAGTGTGTATGGTCGCATCCCAGTCCCATCCATTGGCGTAGGAAGCAAACATTTCTGGGGGGGCTAAAGCCCCCTAGATTTTTTTAAATTTTTTGGTATTTTTTTTTTTAATAGAAAAACCCAGACCTTTTCCTGAAGCGTTCCCTTTAAAATGTTTCTAGGTGTCCTAGAAACGAATGCCCCCCAAAAGCGGTGGGAAAAACTATTAGATCTTATGTAATAATCATTACGAGTCCTTAAGACTCATTGAATAATCATAACGAGTCCTAAAGACTCATTACATATTATTATTATTTATTTATCATACATTTCCCGCCACCCTTATGTACATATTTAAATGATCGGTATGTCGATTATTGTTGATGGTCTCTCGATTTTGTGTCTGCTGATATTAGAGAGGAGCGCGTGACTCGAGTTTTATACACATAGCTTACACTTCAGCAATTAGCATATGTTATGGATCTTACAAAGAAGGTCTTTCAAATGGCACCCTCCGATTGTCCTGAAACTTGAATATTGGAATGAAGGGAGAAAAATAAAAGTTACCTGTTTTTTAGCTGCCCAATCTCAAATGAAAAATTTGGGCTCTCAGGCAAATCCGTATAAAAGCAAAAATACGGGTCAGCTGAATTTAAATAGAGATTATTATATATGATTTTGGCGGTCGTACGTATATACATCTCCATATAAACTAAACAAACGTTTTTTACAATAACAAACTTAAGGAAGCTGAATTCGGACACGACCGATAAGCCATAGGATAGGCCTTCAAAAAAGCTTTCGATCTGTATTTAATGTTCATATAGTTTCTTTTGAAGAAATAAGAAAAATCCTCAAAAACGAAAAAATCCCGTTTTGACCCACTAAATCTAAAATTGGGCAGCTAAGAAAAAACAGGTAACTTTATTTTGCCCCACTCTTTCCTATATGCCCTGTGAAAGATCTTCCTTTTTAGATTACCTGTTATTGTTGGAGCTATCTTGGTGGTTAAAGGTTGAAATGGAAAGCGGAAAACACCTTTTTTCGTTTTTGTGGATATTTGTCATACAATTTTTACTTTGATAGTTCAGAAGTAACACTCAGAAAATTATGTAAGTTACTACATGTTAGTTGTTTGTATATTTTACAGTAGTTAGTTTCTGAACAACTATGAAAAAAGTACAGTAATGTGGTAACCGTTATAAAAAGTAGTTAATTTTATTTATCTCTGAAAATTTTTCTCAGTTGTAATCGGTCAGTCAATGATTAAGGGCGTGTAAGCTGCGGCGTTGTAGTTGATTAAAATTAAAGACAAAACTGTACCGCGTGTTTTTTTGTTGAGCCTGCTGGTTCACTCGGCATTGCGTCGGACACTTGTGGTGTCTGATTGGATGTCTATCGGCACTTGGGAGCATTGTTTCACTGCCTCCATTGTAAAGGCACAGACTAAATACAGACTCGACAGTAGAGTTTTATAAGAAAAAATGGGGAAAAACTTAGCGATTTTAGGAGAAAACACAGCGGTTTTTAGTCCGTTTTACGCTAACATGGCAACACTTTCTACGACTTAGGAGTGAGCGAAACAACAAAAACCGATCTGGCATCCATTTTTCTTATGGCGCGTTATATCAGTTTTCTCTTTCTAACCTAATTCGTAGAATAATTTGAAAAAATTAACCATATGGTTCAAGAATACTTTTTTGACACCTGTCACTTATGTCGGGTCTGTATTAGTCTGTGGTAAAGGCATTGGTCGTGTTTTGTGTGCAGAGCCAACTTAAGTGTCTAGGCTTTAAGCCCCTATGACACTACATTTTTTTTGTATTGATGAAATTTAAGTGAACAGTGCAAATATATCACCATAGGAAATCTGAACAAGTGTGAAGAGTAATACCCTGTTCTAACGAGCATCTAAAAACGGTTTTAAACGACATTTGTTTTAATTAAAAAAAAAGTGTTCACACGTATTTTCACTCGTTTTATTTTGGTTTTTATGTTTTTATTTTGACATTTGCATTATCAGCTGATAAACATGTACACATTTCAACAACAAACGAAATTAAAATATTAAAATTATATTCATTAATTATACATAAGTATAACTGTTTATAATGTTCAAGAATTGTTTAAAGATAAAAATAGCACGATTTTTATTTGTATTATTTTCATTTTAGTAATAAACAATGTTGCCAATATTAATAAAATGCTTTAAAAACGCTGAACATTCAAAAATACTCAATTCAACCCCTGGAATACCGCTCGTTTTAAATCGTTTTAATTTTAAAACGAGCTAAAAACATTTTTATTTTGACATATTACAACAAAAAAATGTATGGTAAAACGAGTCATAAAAATGGTTTTTAAGCATAAAACGAAAAATGTTGCTAAAAATGGGTTT
Organism: Pegoplata infirma; assembly: GCA_963921195.1. Taxonomy (NCBI): domain Eukaryota; kingdom Metazoa; phylum Arthropoda; class Insecta; order Diptera; family Anthomyiidae; genus Pegoplata; species Pegoplata infirma. Next base: position 3,024,484 of record OY992537.1, on the reverse strand, counting down.
TAGCTGTAAGTGAGAACAGGGTATAAAAGAATACTAATAAAAAATAGTAAAGGTGCATACAGACGACGCAATATTATGTACAATATTCAATTATATTGATGGTGTGTGGGTAAGATTGACCATTGTACAATCGTCAATATTACCCACACACCTTCAATATAATTGAATATTGTACATAATATTGCGTCGTATGTAGGTACCTTAAACGTCAAATTTTATTCTTGTGTTATCGATAAATAACCTCTTAATTTAAAAATGAATACTCTCGTATTTATTATGTTGTCGTAAAAGATCGTTACAAATTTGAGTTATTGTCAATTCAAATTTTCATTCTAAAAACTATATTGTTTCATTTTCAATTTGATGTCAAACAATTTTAATTTTAGTTGTGAATTGACATTTCCAAATCATATGTCAAATTCTAAGATGAAAACATTTTTAATTTGAACATGTTCATTATAAAAAAAATATTGCGTCATTTCTTATTTTTTGCAAAAAATGGAAATTTTTGTTAAAAAAAGGAATAGTCCCTAAGATATAATGAATTATATCTGTAAAAGAATTAAATTTATGTTAAATATCTATAAGCGATGGTAAGTTATAAACTTCAATATGTTTTTTTTTTGTTAACTAACTTGATTTTGTTATTCTTTGGTTAAAGGGCTTCTCTGCTTGTTATCGTGGAAACAATAATTGATGAGAATTATATACTGGACTTTAAAATTCAATTCCCGAAAAGGAAATTAATAAAATAATTAAGTTTAATTAAGTTAAGTATAATCGACCAGCTCACACATGGCGGAGGCAAATCCAAAACGAAGCCAGAAAAATGCAAAGAACGTGTAATGAAGTAAAAACTATTGCGATGGATAGATCCGAATGGAGAACATTTGTTGAGGCCCTATGCTCCTTATAGGAACGACGGGAATATATATATATATATATATATATAAGTTAAGTACAATGTGCAATTTTTAGGTAATTTAAGTTTTTAACACAGTCAATATAGTCTGATAACAGAGTTTATCATTTTACCAGGCTACATAGACGGTTTCACATAAAAACAAGTAAGAAATTTATAGTCGGTCAAGACCGACCATATGATACCCTACACCAGTGTTTTCCGGAAAAAGGGTCCCAAGTCCAAACATGGACCGATTGTATCTGTCTTTTGTTAGATCTATATTTAGTGTAGAAAACACACACAGATCAATTTTAAGTGGAATTGGTTAGTTTTTTTTGTCAATATAACAATTTAACTGAATATCGGTCGATATTTTTATATGGGGGACTAAGTCCAAAAATGGTCCAATTATATTACGATTTGATAAGGTTGCTAAAGTACACTTTTAGCACCTAAAAATAATTTTTTTATCAAATATTTCCATTTTTATGAATTTTGAGGGAATTATGTGAATATCGGGAAGGTGGTTTGTATGGGGACTACCAGAAGGACTGACCCGATTCCTTTGAAATTTGGAATGGTGATTTGTGCATACAAAATTTGATTACTTGCTGAATTTCAAAGCGATATCTATTATAATACGGTTATTAGAGTCATTAAAGCCGAATCCAAAGGGGGCGTTTGTATGGGGGCTAGGTCTTAACATGGACCGATTTTCTCCAATTTCAATAGGCTTCGTCCTTGGGCCAAAAGATGCTTAAGTTTCAAATTTCAGGTCAATTGATTGAAAATTGCGACCTGTATCGTGCTTAAACCGATAGATGGACAGACGGACGGACGGACGGACGGACAGACGGACGGACGGACGGACATCGCTAAATCGACTCAAAAAGTTATTCTGAGTCGATCGGTATACTTGAAGGTAGGTCTAGGACCAATATTTCGGGTAGTTACAAACATCAGCACAAACTCAATATACCCTGTACCACAGAGTGGTGTAGGGTATAAATATCAGAAATCTTTTACAAAATTGCATATTATTTCTTTGTTATTTTAAATAAATTGTTTAATATTAAAATTAAAAAAAAAATGTTTTAATAAATAAAATAAAATGGTATGGAACAACATAAAAACAAAAATATATCAACCTAAAATCATTAATTTCTCAACTTTAAATTGAAAATGAAACAACTTTGATTTTAACACGTTAGTTTTTATTCGCCCATTTTAAAAATGAAAAATAAACATTCTCAAATTAAGCAAAAACAAAGTTTGTTGACTTTTGTCACTGTTTTCTTTTTAATTTGAGATTGTTTCTGCTTAATTTGAAAATTTTTTTTCTTAGTATATGGAACTAAGAAAACTGCGTTTTTGGTTTTTCAATTTTTCAAAAACTGGGAAAAATGGTCAAATTTGTGTCGAGTTGTATTTATCGGCCTTCGATAAAAATTTATTTTTTTGTGGAAAAGTTTCAGAACCCTTTCAGAACCCTTTCTGAAATTTTCTATTTTTTAAAAAGTCAATTTATCAAAAATCTGGCATCCTTTATTTTAGTACAATTGAAGGGCTTATTGTAAAAACTCGATAAGCAAAATTTAATTTTGTGGTGGTTTTTGCCTTAAAACTTTTGAAATAATGTAGAAAATATAGCTTTTGCAGAAATTTCATTCTCAAGATACTTATACGAAGGGTTCAAGCAAGACTTCTGCAAAAAAATCTGTCAATAGAACATCAGTAGAAGGCGAAAAACACCAAAAAATAAAATGTTGCTTATCAAGTTTTTGCAGTAAGCCCTTCAATTCATCTCAAATTGTACTAGCATAAATGACTTTCCTTTCCTTTTTGGCTTGTATAAGTTTATTTTTATTTCTGAATGTCAATTTCACCGTTTTTAAAAAGGTTTGTACTAGAGATGTGTGGGTGAGTGATTTTTGACTCACCCTCACGAAAAGAGTTTTTTAATCACGCACACTCACTTTCGAGCATATTTTTTCTACTCACAATCACGTGAGTAAATTTGATACAACTCACACTCACGTGCACTCACGCAATCTTCACTCACACTCACGTTGAGTCGCACTCACGAAACTCTTATTTATAAAAAAAAAATTTAAAAACTAAAATTTCAAAAATCTTTCAAAATATTCAGCAAAATTTAAAGTTCAGCGAAATTTAACATTTTTTTGCTTTTTTCGGAACGAAAACTCAACTTAAGCCAAAGGAAAGCTAAAGGAAATATGAAGAAAAAATAAATCACGCAAACTCACGCAAAAAATCGACTCACGCACACTCACTCACGCAATTTTTTTTCCAGTTACACTCACTCACAATCACGTGAGTAAAATTAAATTCAGTCACACTCACGCGTGATCACGCGTGAATCACGTTCTAATCTTTTCATGTGCCCATCTCTAGTTTGTACAATTTAAAAAATGTATTGTTGATGTGTATTGATGCAACATATAACCACAGACTATAAACAGACTCGACAGTAGAGTTTAATGAGAAAAAATGGGGAAAAACTAAGCGATTTTAGGAGAAAACAGAGCGGTTTTTAGTCCTTTTTACGCTAACATGGCAACACTTTCTACGACTTAGGAGTGAGTGAAACAACAAAAACCGATCTGGCATCTATTTTTCTTATGGCGCGTTATATTAGTTTTCTCTTTCTAACCTAATTCTTAGAACAATTTGAAAATATTAACCATAGGGTTAAAAAATACTTTTTTGACACCTGTCATATTTGTCGAGTCTGTATTAGTCTGTGATATAACCGAGCAACTTACTTACCTTTAGCAAAATATTTGCGCTTTTATAAAGCATGTGAAAATTTTATGTTTTTTTATATGGAGTTTGGCAGATTTTCATGTGAAAACCGAGCAACTTATTACCTTAAGGAATGAAATCCTTTGAAGCTCTGGTAATACACAATTGAACTGAAAGGAACGAACTTGGGGAAATCATTGATGTGAATAGTCCAATTGAACTAGTTTGTTCATGGACGACATAACCAGTGTTGCCAGATAAATGTATCTGAGCACAAAATGGGTTATGGTCTGTGGTTTGTGGACAATTATTTGTTATGAAAGATTTGGGGATTTTAAAAAAAGTGGTATTTTTATACCCTCCACTCTAGTGATAGAGGGTATATAAGTTTGTCATTCCGTTTGTAACACCTCGAAATATTGGTCTAGGACCCCATAAAGTATATATATTTATGATCCTCGATCGATTTTAAGTCGATCTAGCGATGTCCGTCCGCGTCTGTCTGTCTGTCCCTCCGTCCGTAGAAAACACGCTAACTTTTGAAAGATTTTACAGAGGCTACTGAAGTTTGGCATATATGTTTGTCATTTACCTGGTCAGGTTGGTATTGCAATCCAGCCAAATCGGTCCAGTTGTTCAAAAGTTATGAGCAAAAGAGTAAATTTCGGCAAGGGTGTTTCGCGAATTTACGAGATAAAAAACACGATCACTTTCGAAAGACAATAATGAGACTACTGAAGCTTGGCATGTATCTTTGCCGTTCCCCGGGTATGTTTGGTATTAAATTTCAGCTCAATCGGTCCAGTGGATCAAAAGTTATAAGCAAAACCCTGAATTTCAGATTAGTTTCATCTAAAATGCCACGTGTTTTAACAAGTTTTAAAAGCATTGGTGGTAACTTAACAATGCTTTTCAAACTTGTTTAATTTTAAAGCAATGCTTTTTAAAATTGTTTAGTTTTAAAAGCATTGGTAACTTAAAAATTACACTCGAAAAAAATTTTACACTCAAAAAAAATTTTACACTCAAAAAATTTTACACTCAAAAAAAATTTACACAAAAAAAATTTAGTTTCTTTTTTTACAAAAATGTCAATATTTTGTGTACATACGTACGTGCATTCACTCAGAAATATTTTTACAGTAAAAAAAACATTACACTGGAAAAAAATTTTACACTAAAAAAAAAATTAGTAATTTTTCTTAAAAAAAAAAAAAATGACAAAAAAAGAGTTTTTTACTCAAAATAAAATATTTCTAATCAAAATTGTTAATTTTTTCACGTTAAAAAATGTACTACCCTTTAAAAAAATGAATTATGGAGGGTATTCATAGAGTCGGCAAAATCGAATTTAACTTATCTACTTGTTTTTTTTGGAATTTCTACAAAAATTTTTGAAAATGTGTTTTGGGGATGTCTTGTGCTACATTTAAGGTACACGCAAAAAAAAAATCTGTGTAAGATTGAGCAATCCTACTTGGTAAAACTTTTTTCATACCAAAAAAAAATTTTAACTAAATTTTTGCTAAAATTATGCTTGTCGATGTTAAAGTCACATAATTAGTTTTTTATGCAAAATAACCAAGTAGCTTGCACAATAACGCAAATTACTTGCACAAAAATTTATCGAAAGAAAACAACAACAAAAAACAAAACAAATGCAGCCCGCCATATTCATTTTGTATTTTTGTGTGCGTGCTTCGTTTATTTTTTGTGTTATAAAAACGTAAAAAGGAAATTGATAAATAAAATTAAAATAAATTAATAAATAAAAATAAATTATTAGTTTTTTTAAAAGATAAATAAATGTAAGATAAAAAAATGATAAAGTTAAGTTTGCTGTCATAACTTAAAACACCATTCATTTAGCAAAACTAATGGAGTCCCAGACGTTTGTTTTAATGAATTACAAATGGAATGATAAAGTGAGTATACCCCAATTCCGAAGACACCAATAAGGTTTAATAGATTTTTAGTTAAAAAATAGTGTTTGGTAATAATTTTCTATTTTTACAGGGTACTGCTAAATAAATTTTTGAAGCTATGGCGAATCCTACAATAAAGAGCGTGGGCACCAGTCCTCCCTTAAGCTATAAAATTAAAACCTAAAAACTCATTTATATAGCAAAGCCAATGGAGTCCAGACCTATTTTGATGAGTTACAAATGGAATGACAAAGTAAGTGTTCGTTCCTCCTAACCAAAAGACCAATGGAGTTTACTAGTTTTCTAAATTAAAAATTTATGTTTTGTAATAATTTTCTATTTTTACAGGATGCTTTTAAATAAATTCGTGAAGCTATAGCGGATCCTTCACTTCAAGGAAAAGCGTAGGCAGCAGTCACTGGAGAAAATTGTACATAAAGGGTCAGTTGGTCGGTGGTAAATAAAATCCTACACAACATTTATTATATTAATATGGATTTATTCTGTGAAAATTTTAAATTCAACAAATATACAAATTTTTACAAAAATTTTATAGAAAAATTATTTTAGCATAAATGTGGTAATTTTTAGCATTATTTTTAGTCACCTTTTCTAATAATTTTGGTATATTTCACCATATTTATTTTGGTATATTTTACCAAGTTTTTGCCTAAATAGCATTAGCATTTTCTTCAAAATTTTTTACATAAGTGTTTTGGCTAAATTACGAAAACTACTTCGTCGGTTGTAGTTTTAGCATATTTTTGGTAAAATTATGCCAGATTTTTGCTCACTCCGACACAAGTTTTTTTTTGCGTGTACCTACAGACGACGCAATATAATGCACAATATTTTTGACGTTTCCTCACAAATGGAATACATAAAAATACTGTATAAAATATTGTACTGAAAAAAATACATGCAGATTGTGCATAATATTGAATCGTCTGTAGAGGCCTTTATATTGTAACTATAGAGGCGTGATTTAACGAGAGAGAATTCCCCTAGATTTAAAGTAAAAAACAGCCTTTATATTGTAACTATAGAGGCGTGATTTAACGAGAGAGAATTCCCCTAGATTTAAAGTAAAAAACAACTCTGTGCTAACTTTTAAAATTGGAATGTCAAATAAAATTTTATTATATATTTTTTATTTACTTTAATTCGGTTTCCAATCTACAAATTATTGACTAAATGTGCAAAAACAAATAATAATATTAAGAAAATGGTAAGCAAAAACAAGTATTAAAGAAATGAGATTTGACACAAAGTTAAAAGTATATTACCACAGAGTTGTGTTTTACTTTATATCTACACTCAGAAAATTATGTAAGTTACTACATGTTAGTTGTTTGTATATTTTACAGTAGTTAGTTGTTTTCCACTACAAAGTCAGTTATTTTCGTATGAAAAATATCAAACAACTATTTCTGTTAGTTATTTTAAGTTGTTTTTTTGAATAACTAACAAAAAAGTTCTGTAATGTAGTACCAGTTATTTAAAGTAGTTAATTTTATTTTTTTTATCTCTAAAAAAATTCCAAAGTTTTTTTAAAAAAAAAAATTTATTTTTCACAACTTTTTTAAAAAAAAAACTTGGAAAAAAATTGGTCTTCAATTTTTTTTTTCTGAAAAGCAAAGCATACAACAAAAAAGAACAAAAAAAAGTTTTAAAACTATCAATCAAAGTTTTAAAACTATCAATAGTCCGTTTTCTGGTCCGTATACGGATCCAGAAAACGGTCCGTATACGGAGTCGGATTCCTTTTTAGACGGACCGTAAACGGACCTTTTTGTTTGTTGGGTACTTCATCTCTCTTCAGCGAATGTGATGGAAAGAAGATTCATTTACTATTTTTTAACGAAAAAATTTGACTACAAAATTTTTATTTTAAGAAAAAAACGGATTACAAAAAATTGGGACAGATATATGAATGTATTGAGGAAATTTTTTTGGTGATTTTAGTGGCTTTCAATTCACAAAATGGGGACATCAGTCAATATTTTTCTGGCAACACTTGACACAATTCTATTTTATATGTGTGATGTGGCGAACGAAAAAATAATTTTTTTTACACAAGACAAATAAAAAGTGTTTTTCTCGTTTTATAAAAAGGAAACTCCTTAAAAATCTGTGAAATTTGTCGACGATTAATAAACGAAAAACGCGATGCAAAATGTGGAAATTACAAAAGGCAACGAATTTATTAACACGATTAATCTTAACGTTAGTTTTTGTAGCACAATTCTCGGATGTCCGGACATTATCGGACAAAAGATTGTGTGCAGATGAAAACTGCAAAGGTAAGTAAAGGGAGTGGGCGGCTGGAAAGTGGAAATGACTACTACTTCTGATCGTTAAATCTTTTATAGGTGTAATATCATTGGGTACGGGGAAAATCAATTATCGTGCGGGGGAAGAGGGTATGTTGTCGTTTAAGATAAATGCTCCCATTCGTATTAAATCAAAAAGTGCTGGCAAAGATCCATCATTGTGGGGCATTGAAACAGGCGGTCGTGAAGGCTATGCACCTAAACAGTTAATCAGAGAAACTAAAATCATAATCAGTGAGAAAAACTTAAAGTATGAAGTTGATGTTGTAAAACCAGGAGATGGTGCGAATCCAGTATTAAATACTTCGGAAAATGTGATAGGTCAAGTTGATTCGGTAGAGGTAACAACAACAAAACCTTTAGATATGATTCCTGTGGAATCAAAAGATGAAACTATAATGCGAAATCCAGTTGAAAATGCTAGTACAGAAATACCAGCTGAGGCAACACCGGTTCTTATGGAAATGGTGGATGGTACACAAATACCGGTAATAAATGATGTAGCAGATGGTATTGTTGAAAATTTAAATGAAGACAAGAAACTTCAACTAAGTGAAAACCAGTCAGAAGAAGCTGAAGATGATGACGATGACGAAATTGGGGACTATGATGATGACGACGATGTGGGAGAAGTTGATCTAGAAACGGATGATATTGAAACCAAAATCGTTCCGCAACCCTTAAGGTCTGATGAAACTCAAGAAACTAAACCGGATAAAGTTTCAGATACAATTCATGTCGTCAGTGAAAATACCAATATTGCCAATGAAGTTAAATTAAGTGAATCAACTGAACCAATACCAGAAATCAATAAAATAGAAGAAAATGCTAATGTCAATCCCGAGTTAATTAGTTCTAGTACGGAAAATAAAGATCAAGTGACTACAGATAGTGTGCCACAATCAAAAATTCTTAATGATGATATACAGCTAAGTAATAATAAAGTATTAGATAATTCCGAAAACTTAACTTCTGGGGAAATTCTTAATGAAGCTGAACATACAAATAAAAATCAAAGTATTAATACCCAAGAAGAACCTGCAGAAAAACAAGAAATAGATATAGAAAATAAAAATTATTTTTCCACTACTACTGAACAATCAGATAATGGCAATCCAGAAATTCCTGTAATAGAAGAGTTAATAGTAACAGAACAGGTAAACTTTCCTACAGATACAACAAATACAGAAGAAAATAAAATAAATGATAATACCAAAGATGCCTTAAGCACTGCCAACAATCAAGGTAGTATAAAGAATGACAACATATCAAACCCTGAAATTAATCAGGACATCGAAACAAATGAAATAAATTTTGAAGGAGATTTAACACAAGAAAAACAAGAAATAATCCAAGAGAAAATAGATGAGAAACTTGTAAGTGATTTATCCAGTAACATAGATAAACCTACAGAACAATCTAATAGTCAAATTATAGAAGCTGAAGTTACAAAAAACGATTTTTCATTTAATACCGAACATATACCAGAAGCACCTCATATTATACAGCAAACGACAGAAACAGATAAAAATCCTAAAAATGACATTTTAACACAAGATTTTTATTTAAATAACGAACGCACAACAGAAACATCTGAAATTAAACAACAAACTGTAGAATCACATACAATTCCTCAAACTGAAATTCCAAAACAAAAAGATTCTTTTAATCCCGAACACACCACTGAAACACCTTATATTAAAGAGCAAACCACAGAATCGACTATACAAATACCTCAAGTTCCACTAGAACAGCAACAGTTACTGGGAGAAACCACAACACTAAAAGAAATTCCCCTTGCTGAACAACAAATCACAGAATCAGCCACCATTCCTCAAGAACACCAACAGCAAACAACAGAATTTGATTTGAATGCACCAACTGCAACACAAACTGATATACCATTAAATATTGAAAGTACACATACAGACACTGTATCATCTCCGTCAAATTTACCACCTTCGATACTTGCTAATGATCCCTATCAACAACAACAAACAAACCCTGAATCATCGACATCAAGTCCATTATCTTCAATACCTAACAATGATCCCTATCAACAGCAAACAGACTATGTTAATCCTACTCCATATAATCCATATGATGATGCTCCTTCCAATACACCATTGCCGCCACAATATGAATACATTAATCCAAATTCACCATCACCGCCATCACCATCTGAAACAACTGAAATACCTCAATATGATTATTATGATCAACAGCCTACAGGTTATGCACCTTCAGACTATGAAAATGATGTAACTGAAAATCCTAAAGATTCCAATTATGATAAATCTGATGAGGGTTATGGCAGTGTTGAACAGCTACAACCAGTTGTAACACCAGAGCCACCTAAGAGTGTAGAAGAACCAAAAGCGTTACCCTCTTTGACTCCACCGATTGGTGAAGATATTGAATTAAAAGAGAATAAGGGTTTATTTGCCACCATTATGGGCACCGTAAACAATATGTTGTCCAGCAATAAAAAATCTAAACATGATGATCACGATCACGAGAGTGATGAATTACATAAAATACTATATCCTGGTAAAGATGAAGGTCATAAAATAAAAAATGAAGGTATATATAATGATAACACTAGTTTGCAAAATATAAAAAAAAATCTCTATGCACGGAACGCTACTATTTTTATTTTTTAATTTTTTTAGACCACTTAAGAATCTCATCAAACATTTTTTTGCACAGATTTGTATACCCTCCACAGTATGAGTTCAAAATCTAAATTAAACACTTTCACTTTTTTTTGAGGTATTTTGACTTTTTTCCTTATATATCTCATTGTGTTCCTCAGATTTACTCGCAATAAAAAACAAATTACAGAGAATCATATTTTCAACATGTCGTAACAATAAATTCGTTTACGCAAAATTATATTTTTACATTATTTGAAGAAGATCTGCCGGGCCCTAAAGAATTCTGTTACTACAAAAAATAATTTCTTTTAAATTATTTGCCAACAGAAAATTCTGTTTGAAAACGTTTCCGTTTCGAGTCGAAATATGCGGTAACCCCCTTGGATGATCGGCAAAAATATAAGTCATTGAAAATGAACCATTACTAATTGTAAGATAACAAAGTAGGCTTTTTAAAAATATATGGGAAATCACTAAACTTATAAGGAATTTTATAAAACTACGCATACAATTTCCTTTGTATTTTTTTATAAAACAAAAATATTTTAAATACAACAAAACTACAAAACTTAAAAATTGGTTAAATACTACAACATTTCCAATTGTATTTTAAAAATTTCCAAATCTTTGTTAATATTTTCTAAATTTCCAAATCTTTGTTAATATTTTCTAAATGCATTTTAAAATTGTCCAAATATATTTTAAAATTTTCTATATGTATTTTCCAATTGCCCAGATGTATTTTAAAATTGTTGAAATATATTTTAAAATAGTCAAAATGTATTTCAAAATTGTCCAAATATATTTTTAAATAGTCAAAATGTATTTCAAAATTGTCGACATATATTTTAAAATTGTCCAAAAATATTTTAAAATTATGCAAATATATTTTAAAATTGTCCAAATAAATTTTAAAATTATACAAATGATTTTAAAATTGTCCAAATAAATTTTAAAATTATACAAATGATTTTAAAATTGTCCAAATATGTATATTAGAGTGTCCCTTATTTTGGAAATGTTGGAAATCTTGAGACGGTACCCGCTCATTTTTTTCCTTTTGACTTAAAAATAACTCAGGAAAAATTTTACGCCCCTAGGACCACGCCTTCCCTACGCGACGGGCCCTTAAAGAGCGGGGCCTAAAAAATCATTTTTCCATACAAACCAAAAAATTTTTTTTTTGATTTTTAATTTTTTTGTTATTATTTATTATATTACTTGGTTTGCTTATTCACAACAAAAAATTTGATTTTGGTGGGATAAGTCTTTCAGCGCTAAAAAATTTTTCGCAAAAAAAAATTTTGAGCCGCCGGGGTCCTACAGTAAAAAATTTTTAAAAAATATTTTTTTTTAGTTTTGACCAGCAACGGTTTTAGCTGCTATGTTGCTTTAAATGATATATATTCATAAAAAAATATTTTTTGTATCTGTGACATCTTAATCGTGTTCTAAAAAAGGGTAAAAAATGCATTGATGATTTTTTTCGATACACGATAAAAATGTCACAAATATGAATAATATTTTTTTTGGAATATATATCATTAAAAACAACATAAAAACTAAAACCATTGCTTTTCAAAACTAAAAAAAAATATTTTTTAAAAATTTTTTACCGTAGGATTCCTACGGCTCAAAATTTTTTTTTTCGAAAAAGATAAAGATGTCACAGATATGAATAATTTTTTTTTTGGAATATATATCATTTAAAGCAACATAGCAGCTAAAACCGTTGCTGGTCAAAACTAAAAAAAAATATTTTTTAAAAATTTTTTACTGTAGGACCCCGGCCGCCCAAATTTTTTTTTTGCGAAAAATTTTTTAGCGCTGAAAGACTTATCCCTCCAAAATCAAATTTTTTGTCGTGAATAAGCAAACCAAGTAATATAATAATTAATAACAAAAAAATTAAAAATCAAAAAAAATTTTTTTTGGTTTGTATGGAAAAATGATTTTTTAGGCCCCGCTCTTTAAGGCCCCGTCGCGTAGGGAAGGCGTGGTCCTAGGGGCGTAAAATTTTTCCTGAGTTATTTTTAAGTCAAAAGGAAAAAAATGAGCGGGTACCGTCTCAAGATTTCCAACATTTCCAAAATAAGGGACACTCTAATGTATATGTTAAAATTGTCTAAATGTATTTTAAACTTGTACAAATATAATTTAAAATGTTCCAAATACAATATAAAATTTTCCATATGTATTTTCAAATTGTCCAAATGTATTTCCAAATTATCCCAAGTATTTCCAAATTTTCCAATGTACCCAGCAAAAAAAGAGCTTACCATTCACTACAAAATTCACCACAACTTATGAACCAGATGTACTTCTTCTTCAACTGAAACATTGATGAATTTAATATGGGCGTGACACACAAAGTATGTTCTTTTTATCGCCACTTTTCAGTGGCGAAAGATTGACACTTAAGTAAATCATATATCACTAGTGTTTTTATCACAACTTCTGAAGTAGTGATGCGGATGTTAATATAACTTGACCTTTTGGAAGCACTTTTTTCATCACTTCTTTAGAAGTACATATTTCTTGGCATTTTGGGTGTGATTATGTCATTTTTATTTGGTGATTTAGAACTTCTAAATTAGAAGTTCTTTTTTCACTTATTTTTGTAAGATTGATTGAAAGAGTATTTTTTTGTAATATTTACACTAAAAAACACTGTTCGACAGCAAAAACCTCCCAGTGAAATTTCTAACTGGTCCTTATAGATCTTGGTCTCCTGCTTCCAAATCTACCGTCCAAATTTTTCTAGCACGTACCGTTTTTGAGATATTCGCTGTTAAAAAGTAAAAAAACACTTTTAGGGGTCCACTGTCACGTATTCTTACGTTGCTTCCACGAAATAGGACTTGATTTCATATAAAATGGACCTCCTGATTCCAAAACTGCAATCCGCAATTTTCAAGCATGTTCTGTTTTTGAGATATTCGCGTTTGAAAATTTTAGTGTGATTTATAAAGAATATAAGTGCGTAACAGTAGAATTTGAGTTTTTCAAACGCCAATATTTCAAAAACAGTACGCCATAGAAAAATTTGGATGCGAAATTTGGAATAAAGATGCCTTATTTTTACTAAATCGAGTTCTATTGTGTTTGAGCAACTTAAGAATACGTTACAGAGGAGACCGAAATATTTCAATATTAAAACGCGAATATCTTAAAAACCTTACGTAATAGAAAAATTTATTTCATTGATAATCTAACATATGGGTGAAATCAAAAAATGTCAACCAAACCATGTAATCGTGTAATATCTCATACATGGGTTAAAGTATTCGCATATTTTTTAATGTACAACGTCGCATAGATTGGCGTTCTACATAACTAACAACAATCCGGATACTAGTAAGCTATTTTAAACAAGTTATTTTCATTTTTGTAGGCCAAATGTAAACTCCGTCGCCAGTAACATTTTCAATTTTTAAACTTTAACCGGTTATATCTTAAAAACCAATAACCCAAACTCTTAATAATTGACTACATTTTTAAAGAGGGCATGTTGACGTTCTTAAAAAATGTTTTTGTATAGTCATAACTATCTCTTTTACCCATACAAACACGGCTTCAATTGTGTAACGATTTTTCGACACTTTTTTTCGACATTATGGAACTTGACAATTTTGTTGCTTTTGACGTATTGTGTTTAGAAAAATAATAGGTTATTGCCCCATTTATTAAACGCGAGGCAATAAAGTATCATTTTGCATCATTGGTTTCAAGTTTGCTCCCTGCATATTAATTTCCCTGTATGAAAAGCTAAATCATAAATGAAAAATCGAAAAATGCTGTAAACTCCGTCTCCACGTTTACAACAAAACTACTTAGCGTGTATCTGAAATATCGTCATATTTTGACGTATCTAGTTGACATCTAATGATTTTTTTTCGGAAACCAATTTCCGACAAATAGTTTTCGAAAAAAAGGGCAAAAAGTGACGAAATGTAAACTCCGTCTCTGTAAACTCCGTCAACTTTTTTTTTTTTTTTTGCAGATTGCATTAAAAAACCTTATGAAGTTGTTAAAGCCAACGCAAATATTAACACTAGTCATTAAAAAAAGTAAAAAAACTTATTTTAACAGAAATAATAATAAATTTATTTTACATTTCCTTAGAAAAATCCTATTAAAATAAAAAATAATTGTAAAATCTTTAATAACAAAAACCAGAAAAAAATCCTAATTACAAAAATTGTTAGCAATTACATAAATAAGTGTTTTAAATTACAATAAAATGTTTTCAAAGAAAATTCAAAAAATTTAATGTGTTTTTCAAAGGTGAATGTAAACTCCGTCACCAAAAAAATCATAAAAATATCGATAAAATTTGTTTGAAACAGTTTGTAGAAGAGATCTTTTATAGTTATATTAGTAGTAACATATCGATTTTAATAAAAAAATTTACCAAAAATTAAAATTTTTTGTTTGTACAATTTTGGCTCAAAAACACTGACATTTTTTGATTTCACCCATATATACTTCTAATTAAAAAAAGGAGTAATTATAGAGATCACAAAACTATAAAAATTCACGGCGAATTGATCACAAGTTTGTTTTGACCACAAGCCTATACCTCAATTTCCTAAAAAGCTTAAACAATCTTTAATAATGTGATGCAGCAACATCCGCTTTAGTTCGTAAATGTATTTATTTTATTTAGGACCAACTTTTTTTGATATAAGATATGAAATTTGAAAAATTTATCAATAATCGATTTTCGTCTTTGCGATTTTTTAAGCTCTAAATAAAGAGAAATGAAATGCCATTATCAAATTTTGTCACCATTTTTGCAAAACCTAAATCTATTTGAAGCTGGACGTAGAAAAAATTGCATACTTCGTGTATCACCCTCATTCTAATTGTTTCAGTTGAAAAAGAAGTTCATATGTTGTTCTGATTTGATTCCTAAGAACATACGAAACAGGTACTTCAAAATCATTAAGCAAAGAACTGGTTAAAGATGTTTTTATTGTTATTTTGTAGCATTTTTGGAAGTGATTTTAAAAGTACTTCCTACGGAAAATGAAGTTCGGCACCTATCGCTACTTCGTATGTAGTGAAACTACTAATTCTTTTTGAACCACTTCGTTTATTTTTTGCTGGGTAGTTTAAATTTTACTAAATTTTCAAATGTATTTTACAATTTTCCAAATGTAGTTTAAATTTTCCAAATGCAAGTTAAATATTTCCAAATGTATTTTAAAATTTTCCAAATGTATTTCAAAATTATCCAAATGTATTTTAAAATTGTCCAATTTTATTTTTAAATTTTTCAAATTTATTTAAAAACACATTTGAATATTTTAAAATTTATTTGGAAATTTTTAAATACATTTGGAAAATTTTAAAATACATTTGCAAATTTTCAAAATACATCTGAAAATTTTTAAATCATTTGAAAATGTTTAATATATTTGGAAAATTTTAAAATACAATTGAAAATTAATAAATTACATATGAAAAAAGTTAAATTACGTTTGGAAAATGAAATAGATTTTTAACTACATTTGGAAAATTTTAAAATAAAAATTTTTAAATTAGTTAAATCCTAGGATTAACTCGGATTTATTTATACCATTTTATATTTTGGACAACTCTTAATTTTTTTTGCTGTTTATATTTACTAATTGTATGTAGATTCAGAAAAAATTATAAAAAAAATTTCTGAACTTGATTTTACCCATTTTTGAACTAAATAGAGTTAATCCAAATCTTAATCCGGTCTGCAAAAAACAAGCCTAATATCTATTAAAACGCAACATTAAAAAAAAAAAAATTTTGTGATAAAGTTTTTTTAAACGATATTTTTGTATTTTAGTGGTCCAAAAAAAAAAACGAAATAAATATTCGCAGTTATTGCGTATTTTTTTTAAGCTATTGTTATTTGTGTCTGTGTAGTTTTTAAATATAACAAAATGTCTTTAAATTATATAACTTTTCTAGCTGATAATGTCCAATATTGTGAAAAACTTGGACCTAATGGACATTGCCCACACTTGGAAGAAAAACTATTTCCTCAAACTGAAAACGCTGTTGATTGTGAATGTTCCTTTACGAAATCAATATTTACAGCTGATCTATCTTTTGATACTTTTATACAAGCATTGTCAATAAAGATTCTTGAAATCAGTGAATTGTTAGCTTTTCTTGCCATAGTGGCCGCTGCTTCACTATTCTTTATTTTTGGTTATTATTGCTTCTGTAACAGTAGTCGCGAAGGTGCCCTGCTTTCCAAACTTAATCAGTTGGAAAGTAGTCTTTTGGCTACTCATAAAGAAAATGCCATATTAAAACACAACTTAATGGCTACACGGCAAAAACTGGCAAGTATAGAAGACAATTCATTTGGTTCCAATGATATGGTTGTTTCATTGAAAAAAGAACTGGAGGAAGAGTTGGTAGAAAAAGCAAGACTACAAGAGCAAATCAGTAATCTTCAGAAGGAATTGGAAAATGCCGCAGATGCTGGTATTGAATTAAACAAAATTGTTTCGGAATTGCTGAGTAATCAAACCGGCGATGAAAGTATAATTAGTAGTGTAGAGGAATTGCAAAGGCAATTGAATGAACAACAAAGTACGTATTCAAAATACAAAAATAGTAAGAAAAGAACATTTTCTAATATTCTTAAACCATTTCAGATACAATTTTGGAAATCAATGCTAGTTTAGCGGAAAAAAGTCGTGAGAATAGTGAACTTCAGCTGTTAATAGCTGAACAAAATGCTAGATATGAATCCGAAATTTCCAACCTGCAGCGTGATAATGATGAATTGGACCAAGAAAAGGGCAACTTACAGTCACGTCTGGAAGAAATTCGTAGTGATTTTGATAAAGACATCACGGCAGCTTTAGAGGGTAAAAATTTCGAAATTAAAAGACTACAAAATGAAATTGTAGAACTGACAAATAAAATTGACAATGAACATACAAAATGGCAAACTAGTATGGCTAAAGTTGAGGTAAGTTTATCTTAAAGTAGTAGAAAGTCAAAATAACTTAATGAATAATAACTTTTGTTAAGGCTTTGGAGGAATGTTTAAAAAATGTTAAAAGAGATCCCAATGTTAATATAACACAAGTTATAGATGTGGCCAATATAAGAGCCGAACTGTTAGATGGCCAACGTAAATATGCCTCATTGAAAGAACGACTAGAAATGGAATTGGTAATTTTAAATAAATAACATTATGTCGAGCATATTTTATTGTTAATCATCTTATGTATAGGATTCAAGAAAACTAGCTGAAAATCAATTAGAAATGGTAACAGCTGAAGTGGAGAAACTTAAACAAGACTTTAATCAATCAGAAAAGGATAAATTGGAAGCCCAAACAAGACTTGAAGTATTGTCAAATTATTTTAAGGAGAAAGAAACTCAATTACAAAAGTATTTTATGTTTACATTTATCTTTATGTTTATTAATTAAATGTTTTGTTGTTTAGAGAGTTGAGCTTAAAAGAAGCTATGTGGTTAAAACAACAAGGAGAAACTACAACAACAGTAGATCGTTTGACTGCCATGCAAGAAGAAATACAATCATTAAAGTAAGTATTTTTATATTTAGTTAAACAAATTCAATAGCATTTATAAACATTATTATATCTTTAGATCTCAAAATGATTCATTGCGTGCGGAAATTGAAGCACAAGTTGCTGCACATAAGGCTCAAACAGGTACTTTAGAGAATAGGGCACATGAAACATGGTTAGCGGCACGACAATCTGACCGACGTTATGAAGAAGCTCGAGCTGAAGCCACTGCATTAAGGCGAAAATTAACCGCTTTAGCTGGTGGCAATGTCAACGAAGTTAACAGTAAGTACAAATATACAAACTAAATGTTTGCACATTATAAGAAATCCAAATTAATTTTTAAAATTATTTAATATTTTAGAGCCTCCAGCTGGTTCTGCAGGCTTAGGTGATGAATTAACTAATGCTCCCTCACCTATTCACATGGAATCACCTGGGTCACCAATGTTGGGTAGAATGCCACCACCACCATTCTTACCTCCCCCGTTCATGGGACCCCCACCTCCTTTTATGGGAATGCCACCTCCACCGCCTTTTGTGCCACCCGGTGAAATGCGACCTGCTCCTTTGGGTCGTATTATGTCTCCACCACCACAACGTTCAGGGCGTTTTTCACCTCAACATCTAGATTATGAAGATTATCTGGACTACGAGGGTAATAATACGTGGCACCGTCACACATACTCACCACCACCACGTACATATCGTTCACTCTCACCCACTGATAGTCGATACAACTATGGCGCTGAGCGTGACTTAATGTCAACGTATGATACTGAGACAGATTTTAGTCCTCCACCTAGTCCAAGGGAGTCAAGAAGGCGTGGTGGGGGCGGAGGCGGTAACGGAAACGAACGAGGAAATAATAATACAAGAAGTCCTTACAATAATTCTAAAAAATCCAATTCTGGCAATAAAGGTAAATATATCCAATATTAATCTCGAGTGCATATAATTTATTTATAACTTTTTTTTAGGTCCCATAAGTTCCGGTTCAGAAAAATCATACAATTCTTCCCCTCAGCATAGTAGCAAAACAAAAGGTGGTGGCAAATCTTTGGTATGAGTTATTGCTCTCCCATTCCTTATTAGTAGAGGAAACTTACCTTTTTATATAATTCCGTTACAAATGCATTAAGTCTATAAGAGCGAGTCTGAGAGTGTATTGTGTCTGTAGTGTGCAGTGTCGTCTGCCGTTCTTTGTTACTTGTGTAGTTAAATTTACTTTTTAAATTTACTAAACAAACTTACTAAAAATAATCATTAAAATAATTAAGAAAAAGCAGAAATCAAGCCAAATTATAAAAAACATAAACCTATAATGAAATTAAATTAAAACAACTTGAACAAAAACAAACTACTTCCTGGCTACACAATTTTTTTTTTAAATACAACCATCCCATCTATATCTCATCAAGAAAACTTAAAATTTATTAATTACATAAAATAATTCATCATTCAATAACAACAACG
Organism: Pegoplata infirma; assembly: GCA_963921195.1. Classification (NCBI taxonomy): domain Eukaryota; kingdom Metazoa; phylum Arthropoda; class Insecta; order Diptera; family Anthomyiidae; genus Pegoplata; species Pegoplata infirma. The sequence goes on along the minus strand of OY992537.1, from coordinate 3,004,882 downwards.
ATAACAAATTTCATCAAAATTCATTCAAAATTAACATATTTTTCACAAAATTCAAGATTTATTACAGCATCATCTGGGGTAAGTCAATTTTTATTGTTTTTTATTCTTTATTTATGGTATACATATACTATTTATTCTATCACATGTAACCTTTTAAAGAACATTTTAAACAATAATTCGTAAGTTTTTTTGAAAATTACCCATGTTGAAATATAAACGACCGCATAAATTAAAAAAAAGTTAGACTTTTTTTTTTAAATCTGCAAGAACTAAACGATACTACCTAGCTAGTGTATTCAAAAAACCGGCCATTTTTAAAAACCGGTTTTCGGTTTATTCGGAAAAGCTTATTTTTTTAAACCCGGTTTCCGGTTTCTGTTTTAGTAAAAAAACCGGTTAATCCGGGTTTTCGGTTTTTATTCTTCAGGTTATAAATTAATTTAACTTAATTATATTTTTACAAAAAAGTCATAGACCAATAAACACAAAATCGATAAGTGATAGCAAAAATAGTGTCATCTGTATGACACAGTTTACGGTATCCCATTTAATAAAATGTTGGTACCATAACAAAGTTTTGGTGTTTTTACTGTCGCCCAATTTCGCTGGAAACTTTGACAGCAAAAATGATTTCGTAATTTCCTACCGAAACGATATGGCTATCGCCAGGAATAACGATAGTTTTTTCATAAAATCTGAAATAAGGCGGTTTTAATTAGGGTGACCATTTTTTTCTGAGCTCAAATCAGTACGCCATGCCTTTTTGTTCTAGAAATAACTCTCTAAATTTTTTTCTACGGGAAGCACTGATGTTTTTTCAACACTCAAAAAATTTTCGGTTAAACTGACTAACAAGGGAGGGAGACTTCCCTCCGATCCTTATGAAATTTGGATATGTTGTTAAGAACGAAAATTAATTCGACAAGTTTTTTTTTTTTTACCGTACCAAACCCATTTTAAGGGGGGGTCGATTTGTATGGGGGGAAATTTACCTTTTTCAGTTTTTTACGATTTACGCCTATTTTAACAAAATTAATATAGTCATGTGTGGTATCAGATTAAAGGTATTAAAAATACCTATCTCGTGATGCTAACAATATTTTTTAATATTTTTCGACTTATTAACAAAAATGTCCTAAAATTTTGGTATTTTACTCAATATGACGAAACGTTGTGCATATTTGGACACTTTCGTAGCACACTTAGGTTTTCCAAAGATCTTTCATTTGGTATGTAGCATGACTAGGTTTCTTTGCATAATATAGGAGATAAACGAACAAAACTGAAAAATGGCCTTGTCTTCCCCCTCCTTTTTACCCCCTAAATATGAATTTGGGCCGCTAAAAAAAATACGTGTCCCTTTATTTTTTCCGATCTACAAAATAAAAACAATTCCATAAAGATCCGCGGGTGACACTAGGGAGACTTCCCTTGTAAGTTGACCTCAAGTATTTTCAGTAAAAACAACTGTTAAAAAACAACTGCAAAAAAAACAACTGTTAAAAACAACTGCAAAAAACAACTGTTGTCGTTATTTTGCAGAAAATTTAGTTGACTTTTAACGACTTCATTTGAATGTTTTGATCATTTCACTGCAGAAAATATAACAAAATTCCTCAGGTTTTAAGAATAAAAAAAATCCCCCAGATTTTGAGAACTTTTTCCCTAAGTTTTGACAACTTTTCCTTTAAGAAAACTTCCCAGCTAATAAGCGCTTGTTTTTTTTTTAACGGCCCTGATTTTCTGAGCGCTTTTTAAATAATCTTTGATGACGTTACCTCATCTAAGATCTCAGAATCATTTGAATTTATGCAATTTACATCATCTTTATAAAAATATAAAAAATCCCTCGGCCCATTGAACTTTTTGTTATAGAAAACCTCAAAGATTTTGTGCTCATTTTCATATAAATTTAGGAAGATCAAAATAACCTCAGGTTTATGTTAAAATGCTCAAAAGTCAGTACAATCAGTACATATTTCAAAAAATCAGTACAAATGAGTACACGTGATCAAAAATCAGTACATGTACTGATCAAATCAGTACATGTACTGATCAAATCAGTACGAATGGTCAGCCTAGTTTTAATATCGTTATGACAGGATTTTCGATAGCGATAGCGAAAACGATATCATATTTTAATGGTAGATTTTATAATGAAAAACTATCGTTTTTGTATAATATGTGATTTTTAGGTAATATTGCTTTGACATTTCAACGGTTATATTTGGTTTATTGGAAGTAACAACTAAATTTAAATTCTTTGCAATTGAGAGACGAAATCCGTAGAGATTTTATTTAAAAATTAGTTTTTATTGAATTGTTTAAAGAGCAAAACTAATAATAAATTCAGACATTTGTGCTGATCTGAATAGTCTAGGCTGATTTAGACTATTCCGATTTCAACAATTTCAAAATGTTACTTAAAAAAATGGTTTGCCATAGAACTCCAAGGTGCCAAATTTAAAGGAAGAGACGGACATCCGGACATATGCTGATATTGACATACCAACATATCCACAAACTGATTATGGTAGTACCGCTAAGTTATGTGAGTGTTTCTAAAAAACTGTGTAATGTCAATACATATTTAAACTCATTATATTATAACTTTTTATAAAAACCGGATAACTGAAAATATATTGTTCGTCCTTCTGTGGAAATCACTCACACAATTATTTGAATGATCTGAGAAATATACTAGTCGAGAGCTAGTTTTGTGTTATAACCCAGCAGAAAATTTGATTAGTAGGAAGCAGTTTTTGGAAAGGAATTTGTCAAAGAGTTCGTCCAAACCACCTGAGTTCATGCATGACTCCTGTGGGCGATGTCACAGTTTGGATTACTATTTGATAGCACCTATAGAGCGCTAATAAGATGCAGTGAAGCTATAGTTTTACACATATGTGTCTTTTCAGCACTCTTTGAAGCATTCTTTCATATCATTCTTTCGTTATAAATTAGGGCCTTACTTTTACTGCATCCTTTAGATGTACTTTGGTATGCTTTAAAAAGCTGTGCTGCCAAAATCTTGATTTGATTTTGCTGGGAACTGACACAATTTAACTAAAGCGAATATCAGAATTAAAGAATATCGATATATCAACATCATTTATACTAGTTTGTTTAAATATAAAATTTATATTGATATAATCAAAAATATATATATACTTAGTAGTCGATTAGACCTATTAGGCTATTACTAAAAAATCTTATCTTTTATTTTTGAAAAATATCCAATTTCGTGGTTTGAGGGATTCACATGTCGTTTGGGTAATTTTATTAACCATTTCCGGTGTAACAAATCGTTCAGTTTGTATTGATTGATCTCTAAAAGTAGTACATACAATAAAACTAAATTCCTACATTATAAAATTAAAAAAAAAAATCAATATCCACCTTTTTTCTTCTTTGATTTTATCCGGCGTTCCTAGGCAACTTATAATTTCATGAAACTCTTTTTTTTTTTGAAAATGTTTATGTGAACGTTTTTCTTTCTTGGACCTGCGTATTTTGAAAAATAGATTTAATTTAGAATAAAATAAATTTGTTATTGTAATCTATTTAAATATATGTACCTCCATGATTTACTCAAATTTACCATTTCATTTATATGCCCCAACATTTGAGTATTATTATTTAAAATATGATTTTGATTGAGGACCAATTCACCAATTTCATTTAACATATAAATTACAACCTCTTTTTCGGTCATTTTGGATGCGGATGGTTTTGCTGTGGATTCTATAGTTTGATAAGGCTTCTCAAAATTGTCAACTAATAAGTTTTTCCTAACTTGTGTGCTAGCCGATTTTACACTTAATTCATCTGTTTGTGTTGCCCCTTCTGTGGTATGGCGCTTACATTGAATCCCTTTCGTTACAGTAAATATTTCTGTTTGACATATTTTCGAGGAACTTAGTGTGAGTGGTTTTGAAAGGGCTGGTGGCACTATTGATTGACTTCCTGGTAATCTGCTTAAATTGTATATTGTTGAAGCTATAGTTTGTTGAGCCGTTGTAGTTTTTTGAAGGTTGTCAGTTTCTGTTGCTTTGCAATTAACTGTAGGTGATATTTTGCACTCGAGCGTTTGTACTTCTTTTGTCTGTTGTAAAACTTTATCGATAACTAATGATTGTGTTTTTGTAACATTTAAGACTCCTTTTTCTGCTTTTTGTTCATATCCTGTAACTTTTTGATTTGAGTTTGGTTCAGCTTTATGTAAATAGTTTTTAACATTGCTACTATATAATCTAATAAACTTAAATCTGCGTTTTAATCGTTGACGCCAGGTTAAATTCTTTTGTAAAGTCCTTTTAACATTAGTAATACATAAAATTTTTCCTTTTACTTCATATCTTATGATGAAACTAAAAATTGAATTTATTCATTATAGATTCCAGTTTTATTGTACACGCGTATTTTTTACCATGATTTTCTAAAATATATGCGTTGACTTCGAGATATCGTCTTTTCCGATGATAAGGATTTCAGCAAAAGTGTCTTTATGTCTACGTTCATGATGTTTTTATTTTATTTACTAAATTTAAATGACAATTAATTTTGTTTTCAATAAATTAAAAAATACACTCTAATTTAAAGTGGGTGGCAATCTTAAAATTACAGTGCTATGAAAAAGATAAACATACATTTACAGTGGTAAAGATAAGCAACAAAATGTACATTAGATTTTTTTTTCTGATTTTTTTACGACAAAAAGTTGTTTCATTCGATTTTCAACGTCTAGCCAAATTTTTATTTTAAATACTAGGCCTAAAACTTGGGTGGTACCGAATTTAAGATAAATCGTATTAAAAAATAAAAAAATTATGTCTTGCGATTAGGGATGCCAAACGGGAAATCCCGAATCCCGAAATCCCGGGATTTTTCGGGATTGACAAATCCCGAATCCCGGGATTTATTTTTTTCAATCCCGGGATTTTTCGGGATTTTCCGGGATTGATAAATCCCGAAAAATCCCGGGATTTCGGGATTTTTTTGTCAAATTTTTTGTCAAATTAAGTAATCAAAATTGACTATTTCTTCAGTATTTGTTGTCCGATGGTGACAAAATGGATATCGTTTGAAAGGTGTTTGAAATATCTGTCCAATGTGGCATGTTGGACTTAATTTCTCTTACTCTTTTGGAGTACAATTAAATTTTTTGGACGTTTTACTTAATATACAAAAGGGTGGATCAAATTTTCCTATATTCGAATTTAAAAATTGTCGGAGTCAATATTGGACCTGCAGGGCAATGTCTTTGGGTTCCTTTTTGACTTGAAAATTAGAAAATTCCGAACAAAGTAATCCATCTGTAAAGTTTCTTTTTAATAGTTTAAGTGCGTAAATGAGCAAAAGCGGATGAGGGGAAAATTTTTCCCTTGAAGAACCAAAACAGCCTCTGAAAACCCAAAATTTTTTAACAAATGACACGTTTTTAACAATTTTTCTCGTCCCGCCCCTTTTTGTGAGCGTGGATATAAAAAATAATATAAATAATGATAAAATTCTGATATTTAGCGTAATATACGCATTTGTAAACATTTATCGCAAAGGCAAGGAAACTGTGAAAATGCGATTCGCCTATCAATAGGACAATTAATAAAAATTTTGTATCGGCAGAGGATATTGGGGGACTACTTCCCCTCGCTAATCTATTCAAATCGGTCATAACTGATCCTAAATTTTCGACTTTCTGTGCTAAATATGTAAAACTTTACGGTAATTATTCAATAGTTATGAATTCATTGAATATTTAATTATAAAAAAAAATTATTAAAAATATAACGTAAAACAGCTTAATTTTAATAAATCCCGAAACCCCGAAAAATCCCGAAATCCCGAAAAATCCCGGGATCCCGAAAAATCCCGAAATCCCGAAAAATCCCGGGATCCCGGGATTAGGATTTAAAAATCCCGAATCCCGGGATTTGTAAATGTCAATCCCGTTTGGCATCCCTACTTGCGATACATCATTTTTATTAACTTTAATGCGCTGATCACGAACTTTCATTTTAACTTAATTTTATACAAATCCGATAATTTTAACCCGTGGTGCTCTTCGATCAAAGTTTTGAATTTTTGGAAAATTAAAAATAACAAAAAGTATATCTTGCGGTACTTGTTTTTTTTTTTAATATTTTATTATTCTGAATACAAATATAAAAAAAATCTTGAATTGGTCGAAAAATTTGCTATATATCGCCATTTGATATTTGACAAAACATATCCATGGCGTTCAAATTTTTTTTTTTATAAAAATCTCAAAATTTTTGTCTTTTACCCTTTTATAGAGCTTGAGACAAACCTTCATTTAAATTTAATTTTAGCAAAATATTTTTTTTTTTTAATTTTCAAAACTCCAAAACTTTGATTGGCAGGCGCCACTGGTTATAATTCGGTTGGCCTAAAATTTGTGCCACATAAGTTTTAGTCCTAGTAGAGTAAAAATTTGCCTGGAGACTGGGGCAAATCAAAAGTTGAAAAATGACACTCTAATGTGCACTCATATTTAAATTAAACAAATGACAGTCTTGACTTCGGCTGTGCCAAAACTTTTATACCCTCCAACATAAAAAAAAAATTGCGGGGGAGTTCGCAGGGTTTTTTGGTGGGGGGGGGGGGGGGGGGGTCCGCAGGGTTTTTTGGTGACACCTTCCCTCGCGGCAAATGTTTACAAACTCATTCGTAATGCTCTTTGCACTAAATTAATACAATTTTATCATTATTTAAACCATTTTTTATGTCCACGCCCACAAAACTAGGCGGACCGAAAAAACGACATTTTATAATCCCCTCGGTCCAAGTGCAGGACTTTCTTTAACAAAAATACAAAAAAAAAACACCAGAGTAAAAAAAGTTTATATATAATTATATAAAAATTAATAAAATTATATATAATTATTAGGGTTCGTTTGGTGACCATAACACTTCATTTGTTTATCGGGTATTAGATATAATAATATAAAATTTTATAAAATTTTAATTAAAAAAAGTACACTCAACCAAAAATCATTGTATTCCCAAAGAAAATCGTTGTAAATTCAACAGAAATCATTGTTGATTTTGACCCTACAAATATTTATGTTGATTTCAATAAAAATTTTTGTCAAAGTTGATCAACTCGTTTTTTTGTAAATCAACTCTTATTTTTTGTAAATTCAACTCATATGTTTGTTAATATAAGGAATTTTATTAATAAAAAAAACTTGTTGATATTTGTAAATATTCTTTTATTAAGCATAAATCGCAATATTTTTTGTATTATCGCCGGCTTTTTAAGCTGCAATATTTGAAGATTTTCACACACACTTCGTTTATTCATGTTATGCGCACATAAGCCATTCTCCAGTTTTCTGATGATACCAAACAAAATCCTTAAAAAAAAAAAACAAAAAAGTTTTAATATAGTATGAATACATGAAGTATTCAATGTATTTTTTTACTTACCAAATATTTACAGATCAGATCCTATTTTTATTTATTTTTATAATATTAAATAATTTTATAAAAAACAAATACATCAAATAATTTTATAAGAGACAAACACGTTTCACATTGCACCAACTCACTCGTCACTCGTTAATAATAAAAAAATGAACGAACAGGGTTGTGTTTTCTATTTTGATTTATCTATTGAATTCTGTAGATACAATGTAAATAGTAGATTTAACTATACTTACTATTCAACGATATCAACATTATTTTTTGTTGAATACGGCATTATTCTGTAAAACTTGATCTACAATGGGTTTACTAATTTTTCTACTAAGATATTTCTATGAGTGTAGAGTGGAGGGTATGAAAATTCGGATATAATTATATATCATTTTATTAAATTATAGGCGTGCTTTCTTCGAGTTTTTTATATATACACAGAAAAAAACGAATTGTTATATTGACCCCCATATTTGTGAATACAATTAATTTTTTCACTGAAAGTGCTCCTATACTGAAATTTGTAATATCAACAAACGTTTGTAAATTTGGATTGTTGAAAAAAGAATTTATAAATAAGATTGTAATTGTTCTCTTTAACTATTATTTGTATTGACAAACCTACAAAATCTTAAATTTTTTTTCATCAAAAAAATTCAACAAAAAAAAAAAAACACAATTTGTTGATCTGACAAACGTAAAAAATCTTATTTTTGTTTTCAACAAAGAAATTCAACAAACACTAAAACTTTTTGTTGACATGATAAAATAATTTTGAAATAAAATTACTTGACTGAGTTTGTTGAAAACAAAATCGAAGTTTTGTATCATAGAGGCAAAGGCGTCAAAAATTGAGTTGTCAAATTACAACTTGTTGACAAAGTACGACTTGTAAACATGTATTGTGTGGTGAATTCACATCGACAACGTACGTGTGAGAAATTAGAAAAAGACAGCAATATTGTTTTTTCTTTCACCTTCGCCTCTATGTTTCTCTATGTTTAGTATTATAGACTAACAGGCGGCCGTTTTTACTAAATGTTTGGTTGATATCTTGTTTGGTTGATATCATGTTTGGTTGATTTACAATTGCTAATTGTTGATTTAAATTTGATGATTTTATTTTCTGTGTAACTATAACTACTTGTAAAAAAACGATATCGCTACTTAACATTACAATTTTGGCAACTCTTTTTTTTTGTTGAATGTACTTGGTATCACTTAATTATTTATTATTTTTTATTGAAGATACTTTTATTTAATTAGGGTGGATTACTCAATGCTCCGTTATAAAATAACTTTCCGTTAATTTTAACTTTTCCATACAAATTTTGACATAAGGCTCCGCTAAATCAGCAGTTAGCAGCTAACTTTTCATTGAGTAATCCGCCCTTAATAGAATTTATAAAGTAATTTTATGTAAAAACTCGATAAGCTACATTTCATTTTATGGTGGTTTTTGACTTAAAACTTTTGAAATAATGTAGAAAACAGATCTTTTGAAGAACTTTCGTACTCAAGATACTAGTTCGGAGGGTTTAAGCAAGACCTCTGCCGAAAATCTGTCAATGGAACATCAGTAGAAGGCGAAAAACAAAAAAATATATAATGTTGCTTAACAAGTTTTTGCGGTAAGCCCTTCATATATATTATTGATCAGTGATCGATTCTAAGACATTCTAGCGATGTCCGTCCGTCTGTCCGTCTGTAGAGGACACGATACAGTCCAAAATAAAAGAGCTAGGCTTTCGAAGTTTGGCACGAATATGTCTTATATTCCTAGGCAGGTTAATTTCGGAAATGGGCAAAATCGGACCAAGGGGGAAAAAGTTCCCCTTGGAGAACTAAACCAACCTCTGAAAAACGGTATTTTTTTGCAGGGTTTTTTGTACTTTTTTTAAGCAAATGCAACATTTTTATTTCGGAGGAAGCTCAAACCCCTGCATGTGAACCCAGCGGATAAAAAAAAAATTAAAAAAAAAGTTTGACCCGCCCCTTTTGTGGGCGTGGATATAAAAAATGTATTTTAATAATTATTAATTGGATTAAATAATTGCATGAATCATAATAAATCCATTTGTTAACAGCTATCGCAAGGGGAAGGTGTCCCCCAATGTCTCCCACCAAACCCCCAAACCACCCTCCCACCAAAAAAAGACGCCTCTGAAATTTTTTTTTTTATTTTTTTTCTACATTTTGGAGGGTATACAATATTCGGCACAGCCGAATTTAACACTCTCACTTGTTTTGTTTACTTTTCAAAATAAAAAAAAGTGTTGGTAAGTGATATAAACGAAAATTTTAAGATTTGGTACCACTTTTTTTAAATACTTAACTTTTAAGAATATATAAATATCCCTACTTATCAAGTGTATACCTACTTAAATTTGTATGGGAAGTTTATAACAAACTCGAAAAAAACACACCTTAAGTAAAATTTCCTTACATGAAGTAAAATTGAAATTAATTCAAGAAAATTAATGGACTTAAATTTATTACGGTGTGAACTCAATTTTAGGTTAGTTATTTTTTTTTTTCAGTGTAGAAGTTGTTATCTTTTCAGTTGCTGATCTACCTACCGCTTGTTCACATCATTTGCACAAAAACAACACTATTTTTTTTTCAAACATTTATTAAAATATAAAACATAAATTCTCAAAAATAAAACATTTTACCTATTCTTATATGAAAAAAAAAGTTACAAAAATGTTGTATTTATTTACTTATTTACACAGAATTTCAAATACATATGTACCTAAATTACATACATTTCTTAATATCTAAAAGGGTTCTTGATGGTTCTTTTCTAGACTCTATATCGTCACCTAAAATGCAAAACGCCCTAACTAACAAAAAATTCAAAATCGCGTTTTTAATTGATTCTTATGTATTGGATCAAAATACATGTCCACAAAAAAATTTAGACTCCTTCGATCAAAAATGGAGATTTTATTAACAAAATTCAAAAAGCCCTAACTACATGCTTTGATATATGTTAAACCAAAAAGCCCCAACTACACATTTGTTTACATATTATTGCCGACGCAACTGTTATTTTTTAAGATTATACATTTTTTGATGCTTCTTCTTCCAGAATGTCCACCAATAGGAAAAATATCTGTATATGTACACAATAAATAAAGTTTAGAAATTTACCAATTAACCCCTTCAGGTCCGTACCTTTACGAGAATTGTTCCTTTTTCAGCTATAGAAATCGCAATTTATGCAGTATAATTCTACATAAAATTTAATAACAATATAATTAATGACGATAAAAAACATGATTGTAAGTTCTTAATTCCGATTGAATAAAATTCAAAGTAAATTTTTCGTTAAATTAGCAAAAAAAAATTGTTCTTAATTATAAATTTTTGCTATTATTACAAAAAATGCAGGGGGCTAATTATGTAACTTGACAATCGTCATCGTTAGCTAATTGTTCTATTACCATAAAATGACACTATATGGTAATGGAATAACGATGGAAATGATACGATTGACGACTATCAAGTCACATAATTATTGACGACTATCAAGTTACATAATTATAATTTCTTCATAAAAAGGCACAGAAATAAAAAACAAATTGATGTCTAATACCGCTATCATTAAATACAGGGCTTAGGAAAGGTAAAATAACAACCTGTGTCAAATTTCATCATTTACATATGGGGGTTTTCACCTCAAGTGACACAACTTTTAAAACCGATAGTAGTTTAGTCACAATTTTTCAACGAGATCGGTCAAGAACTTTCTGAGTTAGAGGGGGCCGTAATTTTACATTTTGGTCAAACAGTTGTTTTTTGTATCCATGTAACAGATTACCTTATGTTCCTAGCAAAATGTGTCCCGAGTGTTTAAGATAGCTATTTCTTTAATCTTTCAAAAAAAATTAAAAAAATTTTTTTTTTTTTTGCAAAATCAAAAATTTGTTTGGCATTTTTTTTTAAGCCGGCCCATTTTTAACTTAAAATAAAGCTAAGGTATTTTCTTTTAAGAGCTTTGTAGGATGCGAGTGAGATATCTATCAAATGCCCAATATTTACTGTAGATCTTAAGAAATTTTCCAGAAGCCGAGTAAACGCTTTACCGACCAACCATTTTTGGCCGAATTGTTTTTGATTTTCGTTCATTTTCGTAATTTCTGACCTAATAAAAGTTACGCATAAAAAAATTGGGCCCCTCCTTCCCCCTTATTACGCTGTTCTGGACAAGGCTATTTTTGTACTCGCCGTAATCTTTAAGAAATGCAATTTAATAATAGTTATTCTACAAGAATTTGGATTTCTGAACCCCCTTCTTGACCATTATTTCGCCTGTCAAGTAAATATAATTTTGTCCCTTATATATTTATTACTTCGCGAACTTTGAGAACTTATAGTGAGTAAGTGGACCCAGTTAGAGACTTAATGAAAACAAAACTTTTGTTTCTCTAAAACTCTTCTATAATTCATCTTTTAGAACATTTATCCTATCATTTACTTGAACAAAAAAATCGCAAAAAATCATTTGGGAAGTATAGTTGCATTTGGGAATTATTGTCGTTAAAAGGTTAAAGCGTTTTGATGCATTAGGTTATTTCGGGCCATACCCCTTGTCCTGTTCCACCCTCATTTGATATGGAGCTTTGAAATGGTAAATTGACATTCTGTATCGAATTAAGTGTGTTTAACAGAATCCGAAATGAGACATTTTGCAGTGTAAGGTTATATAGCAGGTGCCACGCCCCTTATTCCAATGCCGCCCACATTTTGTTAGAGTTCTATATGATAAAACAACATTCAGTATAAAATTTTGTTAGCATTTTGTTACATTTTATAACACATCTGCTTGGTGTTTTTAAACATCTTCAGTGCAGTTAGGGCTTTTTGTATTTCTGAAAATTACAAGACAAAAGGGCGTTACTAACATAACTTTCCAAATATTAAAAATTTACAATTTTTTTTAACAGAAATGAATTTGTTTGCGTATTTTTACTAATATTTAAGAAGTTTGTAATGAAAACTTTTATAGCTTTTATATAAACACGTTTTTTGCTTCTCCTGTAAAATTTATAAAATGTTAGATAGGGCGTTTTGCATTTTAGGTGACGATATACATTTATTGGTTCCATAGTATACATTTCTTGCTACATGCTAAATAGTTTGAGTATAGAAAAATTAGATTTTGGAAAAACAAAAAACTTAAATTATTTATACAATAGGAAGAATTGCTTATAAACATTAAAAATGTACACGGAGAAAAATAAAGTTCTAAATGTTAAAGTCAATTTGTCTTTATGCCGGGAATTTTTTAAAAATATCTCCTATTTAACATTTTATACATTTAAAAAAATACATATATAAATTCCGCAATTTAAAAAAAGTAAAAGAAAAATATTCTCTGTTAAGCGCCAATCAGACGACAGACAAATCTTAAAATTTGTCTAACGACCGAATGCAAATGGCGTCAATAATAACATGTGTTCAGATGTGTGTTCGCAAATATTTTCAGAAAAAAAAAAATGCGCGGTTGGAAGGCAAATTGTAAGATTTATCTGTCATCTGATGGCCCCTTTATACGATTCTTAAGCGGGTCATACACGATACTGCATGCCATCCAACTTGCTGAATTTGCATTTTGGTTTTTGTAATGGTCGTTAAACAAGCCCATTAGAGTGTCCCTTATTTTGGAAATGTTGGAAATCTTGAGACGGTACCCGCTCATTTTTTTCCTTTTGACTTAAAAATAACTCAGGAAAAATTTTACGCCCCTAGGACCACGCCTTCCCTACGCGACGGGCCCTTAAAGAGCGGGGCCTAAAAAATCATTTTTCCATACAAACCAAAAAATTTTTTTTTTGATTTTTAATTTTTTTGTTATTATTTATTATATTACTTGGTTTGCTTATTCACAACAAAAAATTTGATTTTGGTGGGATAAGTCTTTCAGCGCTAAAAAATTTTTCGCAAAAAAAAATTTTGAGCCGCCGGGGTCCTACAGTAAAAAATTTTTAAAAAATATTTTTTTTTAGTTTTGACCAGCAACGGTTTTAGCTGCTATGTTGCTTTAAATGATATATATTCATAAAAAAATATTTTTTGTATCTGTGACATCTTAATCGTGTTCTAAAAAAGGGTAAAAAATGCATTGATGATTTTTTTCGATACACGATAAAAATGTCACAAATATGAATAATATTTTTTTTGGAATATATATCATTAAAAACAACATAAAAACTAAAACCATTGCTTTTCAAAACTAAAAAAAAATATTTTTTAAAAATTTTTTACCGTAGGATTCCTACGGCTCAAAATTTTTTTTTTCGAAAAAGATAAAGATGTCACAGATATGAATAATTTTTTTTTTGAATTATATATCATTTAAAGCAACATAGCAGCTAAAACCGTTGCTGGTCAAAACTAAAAAAAAATATTTTTTAAAAATTTTTTACTGTAGGACCCCGGCCGCCCAAATTTTTTTTTTGCGAAAAATTTTTTAGCGCTGAAAGACTTATCCCTCCAAAATCAAATTTTTTGTCGTGAATAAGCAAACCAAGTAATATAATAATTAATAACAAAAAAATTAAAAATCAAAAAAAAATTTTTTTGGTTTGTATGGAAAAATGATTTTTTAGGCCCCGCTCTTTAAGGCCCCGTCGCGTAGGGAAGGCGTGGTCCTAGGGGCGTAAAATTTTTCCTGAGTTATTTTTAAGTCAAAAGGAAAAAAATGAGCGGGTACCGTCTCAAGATTTCCAACATTTCCAAAATAAGGGACACTCTAAAGCCCATACACGATAAAAATCGCATTTTCATCCAACAAATTGTACGTATCATGTATGCCCCCCTTTATAAAATTATACACAAGTATTTTAGCTACGCACAGATTTGTAAACAAATATTTTTCTCAGTGTACATATTATTTATACAAGTATTAAAAATACATAAATCTTAACAATGTTAGGTTGTTGCAGGACATCCTCTGGGTGATGATTCAAATAGACTTAGTTTATTTGTAGTAGTGGAAGAAGCCTCATTTTCATTGACCGAAGACGGTGAGGGTGGTGAAGATAATAGTGATGCTGATGATAGTACTTTATCAGATTGACCAGGTTGTTGCTGCTGCTGATGTTCAGACGATTGATTACTATGATTGCTATGGTCATCTTGTGTTACAATTCTTAAACCACTGGCAGTTGAATCTGGATCAGATGGAGCATATGACGAACTTCTACCAGGTGATTGCGGCTCCGAATGTGGTGTTGTACTGCTTTCCAGCAGTGCTAACTTTGCTGTGCTGGCCGTTGTATTCAGCGGTAGTTGAGTGACTTTACCCATAAAGGAACGTATTTCCTCAAAATATGATTCTTCAGCGGGATTCTCACAGAAACGCCGTAGACCACCTCGTAATCGATCATTTAGTCCGAGACCCATTGAGACGGCATCGGCTTCATGTTTCTTCAAATGTCTATCAAGATTCGTTTGTTGCCCGAAACACCTCTCGCAGATTTCACATTTAAATGGTCTCTCTTTATTGTGAATATTTCGAACGTGACGCTGCAGGTTTGAAGATATACTAAAGGAACGTTCGCAATATTTGCATTTGTAAGGCTGTTCACCCGTGTGAGTTCGTAAGTGTCGTGTTAGATTTGCAGAGCGAGGAAAAACTTTACCACAGAATTTACATGTATAACGATCTTTAGATTTGTACGTCAGATTTCCAGAGACTTGAGTATTTGTACGTGTATTAACCGTAGCAGCTCTTTTATGACGATACTGTTGTTGCTGCTGCTGCTGTTGTTGCTGCGTTTGCTGATTAGGAGCTGTAGCCGGTGTTGCAGGACCATTGTGATTGATTAACAGAGAATTGGTCAGATTATCTGTCAGGGAATTACGTGATGGCGTTGAGTCAAAACTAATGTCATTTACAGATGAATCTGTATTAGCAATAGGAGGTGTGGTGGTAGTGGCAGACACAGTGGTGGAATTTTTCTTTGCGTCTTTCGTACTCAGCGTTGGTGTAAAAAATGGAAAATTCGTTGGATTTCCGGATTGGTTCGGCCGTGGCAGAAAGAACAGATTTCTGTAGGGCAGAGGTGGCATTGCTTTGGCTATTGTCTCGAGCAGTGTAGGATGTAGAGCTGTTACAGGAAATGGCAGTTGTTCCAAATTGTTTGGTAACGATTTTGCTTGATCCCTCAATACTCTTAACATTTTTTTACTATTTAATTGCTCAAATTGTTCTTGCACCGAATGATTTTGTAGTAAAAAATTATTGTTGTTTAATTCATTTAAAAGATTTAAGTCTGCCTTTTCAGGAAGATCTGGGTGATTTCGTGATGTATAATTGTTGGTGTTGTTATTACATTCAACATTTTGACAAGATTTTTCCAAAGGTGAGGCGTGGTGGTGGTGATGATGATGATGATGATTGGCAGAAGGTATTATAACCAAATTACTATTCTCATCTTCCATCATTTCGGTGGTACCATCATGTTCGTCTCCAACACTACCACCACTGCCTCCTCCACCATCTTGTTTTTTATGTGCTAATCGTAAATCTAGAGGCTGATCTACGGTACCACGCCTTCGTTCTTTATGCTTAAGTTCCTTCTGCGTCTGATACAAGGCTGTTAATGCGGATGTCAAGGCGGTTGTAGACGCCCTTGACGTCGATGTTAGATCATAAGGTACATTTGAATTATAATTATAGGGCATTGATCCTAAAATAGGGTAAACCGACCCTTGTTTGGGGCTAGGAAGCATTTTTCTGGGAGAATGATCTTTTTCTCTCATACTAGGAATACAAATTGTTGCGTTTTAATTTCTGCATTCAAAATAATCTCTATTTTTTTTACTTTGTATTATATTTTCCCTAGGCTTTTGAAGTGTTGGAATCGAAATGTTTTCTTTAGATGTAGTAGCGTTTTTATTATAACGGTATTAATTAAGGAAATATCAGCTGTTTATCAGTAGTCGATGAAACATTTTGTCTGCAAAGATAGAGAGAAAAAAAATATTTTATTAATTAAATTTACTAATTAATTTAAAAATAATTTGAAATATTATATATAAATTACACATGCTTATAGTTAATGAGATCTTGAGATCTAAAATGTAAAATAATATAAAAATGTACTACTATATATATATATATATAAAAATGTACTACTATACTAAGTCTCCCTGGTGTCACACTCCGATCTTCATGAAATTTGGATATGTTGTTAAGAACGAAAATTAATTCGACACGTATTTTTTTTTAGCGGCCCAAACTCATTTTTAAGAGGGGTCGATTTGTATGGGGGGAAATTGACCTTTTTCAGTTTTTTACGATTTACGCCTATTTAAACAAAATTAATATAGGCATGTGTGGTATCAGATTAAAGGTATTAAAAATACCTATCTCCTGGTGCTAACAACGGGTCAAAGAAATTAATATTTTTCGACTTATTAACAAAAATGTTCTAAAATTTTGGTATTTTACTTAATATGACGAAAAGTTGTGCATGTTTGAACACGTTCTTAGCACACGTAGATAGGTTTTTCAAAGACCTTTCATTTGGTATGTAACATGACTAGGTTTCTAGGAGATAAACGAAAAAACTGAAAAATGGCCTTGTCTTCCCCCTCCTTTTTACCCCCTAAATATGAATTTGGGCCGCTAAAAAAAATACGTGTCTCTTTATTTTTTCTGCTTTACAAAGTAAAACCAATTCCATAAAGATCCGCGGGTGACACTAGGGAGACTTCCCTTGTTAGTAGGCGCCCTGTAAGAAATTGATTGTTCCTACATGACCGATTGAACTAAAAGACTTATCCCATGACCGGTACAACGCTAGCTGGTCACAAAATACTAGTTCTATGAATAAAAAAGGGTCAATTTATAAAAAAAAAAAACAGTTTGCGAATAGTCCTGTGACATTTCATAAGGTGGAATGCCTTTTATGTGAAATTACTTCAGTAACGCTGATAAAAGCGCAAATTGTAATATTTGCCTTAAGTCGACATTCGAAATCGTTTCCACGCTTTCTGCCTAATATGTACAGGAGGGTTCTGGCTAAAGCAGAATATGTACAGAATGGCGGAGCGAGAAACGCTTTTTCGCGAATTTCGCTTGGGCGCTATGCGGGATTGCTGATGCCAAAACCATGTGGTTAAAATTTTAGAAAGATTACACTTCATCTTGAGGTTCCCCTTCAGCGCTGAAGTTTCAACTTTTTTAAGCCAAATAGCATTTAAAAAAAATTGTCAAAAATTCAAATTTGATCAGAACTTCTAAATGAATTTTATGAGGTCTAGTTAATCACATCTATTTAGATTTTAAATAGCAGCTTTATAGAATACCCCTACCACCAAAAGGCAGAGGTAGAAAAATATGCATACATTTTGGTGACACCCAAAAATCAACTTTTTGCAATAATTAAAAAAAACTACGATAAAATTGCAAAATATGATTTTTTTCTTCCTGACTTGGAAAAAAGACTACCCAAGGATTCCAAAACCGTTAAAGCCAAAAAATACGAAATTCCTCAACGGCGTGTAGACCGATCTGAATTCACGATAATTTTAACAAATTACTTTCAAAAAAATTACTTTACTTTTTTTGCAGTAATGGTTTTGGAATCCTAGGGTACCCTATTTTCCAAGTCATGAAGAAAAAAATCATATTTTGCAATTTAAATGTATTTTTTTGTGTATAAAAAGTTGATTTTCGGGTTTCTCCAAAATGTATGCATATTTTTCTACCTCTGGGTTTTGGAGGTAAGCGATATCCCATAAAGCTAAAAAAAAAAAATGCTCTTTGGCTTAGAAAAAATTAAACTTTAGCGCTGTAGGGGGACCCCAAGATCAAGTTCGATCTTCCTAAAATTTTAACCAGCATCTATTTTTAGTGTCCGACCGAATATTCGGCTTCGGCCAAAAAGCACTTTTCGGCCACTATTCGGCTTCGGCCACAATTTTGGCCGATTAGGCCGAATAGGCCGAATACCGAATAATTGTACAATATTTGTGCTCACGTGTTGAAAAACACACTAAACTAACTTTGAATCACATAAGTAAGCCACATAAACATTTTACTAACAAGGGAAGTCTCCCTAGTGTCACCCGCGGATCTTTATGGAATTGGTTTTATTTTGTAGAGCAGAAAAAATAAAGGGACACGTATTTTTTTTTAGCGGCCCAAATTCATATTTAGGGGGTAAAAAGGAGGGGGGAAGACAAGGCCATTTTTCAGTTTTTTTCGTTTATCTCCTATATTATGGAAAGAAACCTAGTCATGTTACATACCAAATGAAAGGTCTTTGGAAAACCTATCTACGTGTGCTAAGAATGTGTCCAAACATGCACAAATTTTTGTCATATTGAGTAAAATACCAACATTTTAGGACATTTTTGTTAATAAGTCGAAAAATATTAACTTCTTTGGCCCGTTGTTAGCACCACGAGATAGGTTTTTTTAATACCTTTAATCTGATACCACACATGCCTATATTTATTTTGTTTAAATATGAGTAAATCGTAAAAAACTGAAAAAGGTCAATTTCCCCCCATACAAATCGACCCCCCCTAAAAATGAGTTTGGGCCGCTAAAAAAAAATACGTGTCGAATTAATTTTCGTTCTTAACAACATATCCAAATTTCATGAAGATCGGGGGGTGACACCAGGGAGACTTCCCTTGTAAGTGTTTTTGCAACTAAAAACATTTTTTACATTCAAAAAAAATTTTCGGTCGAAAAAAATTTACGCTATAAAATATATTTTTTTACAAAAATGTAAAAAAAATTTTTTGCTTAAATAAAATCATTCTAGACAACATTCTCATGCATTTAAGTATCCCGCCGAGTCGAGTTTTATTTTTTTCTTGTTTTTACTACATAAATATTTTTTTTTTTTAATATTCGGCTTCGGCTTCGGCTTCGGTTTGGCCGAATAGTGAAAATTTGGCCGAATATTCGGCTTCGGCCAAAAAAGGTGTATTCGGTCGGACACTATATATTTTTACTAATCCATCATAGCGCCCAATCGAAATTCTCAAAAAAAAAAAAACATTTCTCGCTCCGCCCTAATGTACAGCACCTTGTTTCGCAAGCCCGTCTGTTCTCCTGTTCTTTTGACTACCTAAGTGCCTTGGTACTCATATTAGCTTGACCTTGTTCATACTCCCTTAAGTTCGAAACATTTGAAAACTACTTTCGACTTGAAACAAAAGCTTCTAGAGCTTTTAGAGCAGCTTGGCTGTCAATATAAATGTTTAATTCCTTGTTTATCTCACCACTGAACTGTAAATATTTCGGCCTGGAAGATACTGGAGTTTAAAGGAAGGATAAAAATCTTATCCAGATGAACTGCCGTACACTTGAAAATTCGGCACCACTCCCACGGATTGTTTGGGTTGGGGGGTTTTGCCAGTTTGAACAAAATTGTCGAGTCGGAAATTCTACGTCGTATTTCCGGTCGAAAATAAGTTTGGACACCCTGTAATCGGGGGAAATGTCATTTAAATTGTCCATGTTACTGTGTCCAAAATTGCGTTGCCTGTTTCTCACAAAGTGACAGATGTTTTCGTATTAAAGATGTCATGTTTGATATAGATTATTTGAGTCCGTGTGACATGTCACGTGACCTATCAAGGTCTGGCCATTTTTTTTTCTGCTGGGTAATAAGATATTTGTCATGAACAATTTGAAAAGTATATTAAAACTACTTCTAATTTTCTTTGCTGAGATATAAACATTGTAGGGTATGTGTTTAGTCTTGACTAGACACCTAAGTTTTGTGTATATTTGTCATAAGGCGTATTTAAAAAAATTATAAAAAACAATTATTTAATAAAATTCATGGTATCATCTTAAGAAAAACAAACGTGTGTTTTTTTTTATTCTAATAGTTGTTTAAATATTTAATTAAGACAAAATATTCCTGCATGACAAAAAAACAAAATATAAAAAAAAACACCTTCCTCTTAAACTAATATTTATTTAACCGTTATAATAAGACGATAGATCGTTTAAAAGCGTTTAAAAACAACAACTACATATAATTTAAAATTAAGTAGTTAAATTAATTTTATTTTTTATAAATTTCAATGCTAAATTTACGTATTTGAATTTATTGAAATATTTACACACAAATATAACAAATTTAGTTATATTATTAATATATTTATAATAATCATATTAAATTGTGACACTTTTATAGACTCTGACTTAGAGCACTATACACTCATACAATAATACAGATATAAATGTACAGTGAATGTTAAGTCATTGGAAAAGTTGATTTTAAATTTGTTTTTAATTGCAATATTAATTTTTGTTAAAGTTAAAAAATACTTCTTCTTCTTTTATTAAAAATATAATTGAATCAAAATGTCAAAAAATCTACAAGTAAACAAAATTTCATCAAAATCGGCTCAGTAGTTTTTGCTGTACAACTACATCCGATTTTGTCCATTATAAAAAACATCCCACAATTAAGTGGCAACCCTGGTAATTTGTTAGAAAATAGCGCTTTTAGAGAAATAGGATAGGAGCTTCAAACTGTTTTTAAACCATTTATGTTTTGAAAACAAACATAGATTTTGTAAATAAAGTACTTTGAAACGCTTTTCGAATATTTTTTTTTTTTTGTCGAATATTTTTCTTTTTTGCTGCAATGCTTTCAGATCGCTTTTTTTTAGAACCAAACAATTAATCGAGATTGTAATAATTGTTCGATTAATTTAAAATTGCTTATTTTGATTAAAGGATTAATCGAAGAATTTATGCCGATTAATCACACACAAAAAATATTTTACCAATAACTTGGAAGGATATGCGTTTTTAAAGTTTTTTACATAACTTATGAAAAATTTTGTAACATAAATATTACCAAGTTTTTGTATAATTTTGGTTAAGGTTTGTAAAATTTCACAAGGTTAATTACTCTTATGAATATTTTCTAAACTTTTATCAGAAACAAGCAAAAACTTGGTAAAATGATGCTATTTTTGCATAATATATGCAAAGAACTTTAACAACGCATATCCTCCCAAGAACTTGGCAACATTTTTTTTGTGTGCAAATATTAATAATTAGGGATGAGATTTCAATGCAAATGCATGTTTTTTGTCGATAGTCTAAAAACGGTATTGATCAATTATCTTTCCGAATCAAGAAATTTGCGTTAAAAAGGCATCGATTTGTTTTCGCATATTTTGGTGAAAATACATATTTTTGCATATTTTGATATTAAATGCTTATTTTGTGCACACGGTGAGCCCCAGCGATGTTTAGGTTGAACTTTAGTGTCGACGAAAAGTGTAAACGCAGTTCGATTTCTACTTGATTAAATGTCACAAAACTGTTAACAGCGAAATCGTAGCTGCTCGCTTTCGCGAAATATCGCGAAATTAGTGTTTTTGTATTTCTTAAATTTTGACAATGAAGTTTTTTAAATATCTGAGTATGCAGATTTAATTGTATTTATTTACAGGTCACAAAACAGTTAACATCGAAATCATATCTTCTCAATTTCGCGAAAAATCGCAAAATTTGAAAAAATTTTATTTTTCGCGTAAATTAGCAGTCAAGATATTGATTTGAGCAGTTTTGCCACCTTTAACCACATAAAATTTAAACTGCATACAATATATTTGTCATTTCTTGATTTTTTTTTCTTTATTATAGACACTAAAGAAAAAATAAATTAATTAATATAAAAGCTGAACAGTAATTTTGCAATTTCTCGGGAAATTGATCATCTATAATTTTTATGCTTGCAGTTTTGTCAACTTTAATAACCTCGAATTCAAACTGCATACCACATTTTTGTCGTTAATTGAAGTAAATGTTTTTACAGACCAAAAATAACACAAAATAATGAATAAAAAGTAGTTTAGCGAGTTTTTTAGCGATATCTCGAAGAATTGAGTAGATAGAATTTAAATGTTAACAGCCTTATCACCTTTAATCAATCGCAAATCAAACTGCATTTCGTGTTTTTCAACAATGTTAAAGAAACTTCTTTTATTTATCAAAACAAGAAATACCCTCAAAAAGCTGTTTTTCGCTATTTCTCGCGAAAGTGAGCAGCTATAATTTTTTGTGGGCAGTTTTAATTTCTTCCAACATGCTCAAATCAAACTGCACACCACTTTTTTTTATTATTTCTAAAGAACCGGTTTTAAAATATAAATAAATAATAAAAAAAATTATATAATTACGCGATATCTCGCGAAATTTAACACCTACAATTTCGATGTCAACAGCTGTGTGATCTTTGATCAAGCACAAGTAAAACTGCATACCATGTTTTTACGAAATTTTAAAGAAACCTATCTAAAGATAAAAAACGAAAACAAAAACAGCAAAAAATTAATTTCGCGATTTCTCGCGAACTAAAGAAGATAGGATTTTGGTGTTTACTGTTCTGTGACCTTTAAGTAAGTACAATTAAAACTGTATACTCAGTTTTTGAAAATATTTAAAAAAAATTCAATGGCAAAATTTTAAAAATACAAAAACACTGGTTTACTAGTTTTAGTTTTTTTTCGGATTTTCGCTGCTCCTGAAGCTTAGATTTGTTAAACGACATAAAATAAGTACTTTATAAAATTTGTTAAATCTTTTACCGTGCTAAATTTGCTCAAAGTTTCGAGTTTTGGGCAAAAAACCAAAAATATTTTTTTTAATTCTACCCATTTTTCAAATCTCCAAAATGTTTGTGTAAAATTTTCTCAAACAAAATTGAAGAAAACCCTAATTTTGGAACATTTTGTAATGCTTTTTGTTTTTTTGTTAATAAAATGGTTAAATACTTGTAATTAATATTGTTTAATTACTCAAGTACCATATTTTTCTGAAATTGTCGAATGAAGTCTGTAATTTAGAAAATGTCTGAATTTGGAATTATTCGCTTAATCGATCAATCGATTAAGTCAAAAATGCCAAATGTCGATTAATCGAACAAAAAAACCCCGATTAATCGAACACCCTAGTTTCTACAGAATGATTTTTTGCTTTTTTAAATTTAAATTTATCTTTTACAAATTTGATCTAAAAGAAATATGATACAAATATAATTTTAATTAAATCACAAGCCAACACTCAAAATATTATAACAGTAGAATCCACTACAAAAGACGGTTAAAACAACAACATTTTATATTGTTTAAGAGTCTACTACATTTTACAGTAAAATCAACAAAAAAATGTTGTTGTTTTTAACTATTGATTAGCAATAGAAACGGTTAAAACAACTTCAAATTACTGCTGTTTTTACTGTAACTCAAATTGTCTGAATTTTTTTTATTAACAATAAAAATCTTCTAAAACGTTAAAAACTGTAAAATTGTTTAAAAAAATATTTTTATTACATTTTATAAATTGTAAATAAATTAATTTAGGTATTATTTATTTTGTATTAGTTCCTGCTGCACCACACACTTCCAACTCGTTCTACAAAAACGTTTTTCCAAACATTTCTAGAAAAAAAACATTTTTTAAGACTAAAAACAACTTCATAAAACAACTGTTACTTTAATTTAGTAATTTTTTGTATTTATGTTTTAAAACAACTACAAAAAAAGTTGTTGAAATTTTTCATTCAAAAACAACTGAAATTGAAGTTGAAAAAAAAAAAAACAACTACTACTTACTACACACACCACCGTCATGTGGTAACTGCAATAATTTTCTAATTGTTAGTGAAGTTTTCAAAGTTTTTAACGACTTGACAATCTACTGTTATATATCTGTGTATAATTGTGAGTAGGTATTTACAGTTTGAAGGTATATTTATCTCATGCAGTTGGAGGTCATTTTTATTTTTAAATAATAACGCGTTATTCTATTATAATTAAATTACTTTAGTTTATTTTTCCGAAGCCTCAAACCTCATTCACAGTTTTGTTAGTCTAAACATTTTTTAATTTGTTTGGAAAATTTTTTTTATTGTTTTTTATTATTTTTGTTTTTTCTTCATCTTAACTCGTGTCTATTATTTGTTATTGTTGTTAATATTCTTAAATTGTGTATTTAGGGTTTCTGGGTTACTCTTAAATTGTTTCCACAATTACTTGTCGTTATTTTTTTTGTTTTTCTGTTTAGCAAATATTTAAACAATAGAACTTTTTGTTCAATTCTTGTTACCAAAAGCAACTTTATTTATTAAAATTTTTTTTCTTAGTTTATTATGCAATCTCTCTTAATTGTGTTTGAAACATTTGTCAGTGTTTAAGGTCGAATAGTTTTGTGCGTTTAACACAGAAAAAATATCATCTCATGCCCTCAAAAACAGTTGTCAATTGTGTTTTTGTTTTTAAAAACCCTTCAACCACAGTATGGGGGTATACTCAGTTTTTCATGCCATGTGTAACGCGTTGATATAAAGTATAAATAATATTGAACCATGATCGATTCTTAGACATTTTATGAATGTCGGTCTTTAGCAAACTTTCAGCAGATTTTTCTGCTAAAATGGATATTTTTACTAAAATCTC
This sequence comes from Pegoplata infirma, assembly GCA_963921195.1. Classification (NCBI taxonomy): domain Eukaryota; kingdom Metazoa; phylum Arthropoda; class Insecta; order Diptera; family Anthomyiidae; genus Pegoplata; species Pegoplata infirma. The sequence goes on along the minus strand of OY992537.1, from coordinate 2,979,976 downwards.
TGTCATTTAGTTTTAGAAAATAAAAGAAATTTTACTGTGCCTTTACTTTTTTTCTATTTGCTGAATTTCAAAATATTTTTAAACATATTTTTAGCAGATGATTTTTTAATTATACAGAAATAATTTGCTGTTATTCTTTTTTGAAGAAAATTTTCAAAGTTATTTTTTTTCAAAGTGTTTTTATACCCTCCACTTATTGTTAGTGATAGAGGGTATATATGAGTTTGTCATTCCGTTTGTAACTCATCGAAATATCGATCTGGGACCCCATAAAGTATATATATTCATGATGCCCGATCGATTTTAAGACATTCTAGCGATGTCCGTCTGTCCGTCTGTCTGTCTGTCTGTGGAAAATGCTGTCACGAACAAAATATTGCACAGAGATGACTGAAACTTAACATATTTATTGGAAGTTCTCCCATGAAGTTTGGTATTGCATTTGAGCTATATGAGGAGCCGCAGAACAAAACGTACTTTTTCGCATATTAAAATTTTTTGGGAAATTGAGGTTTATTTATTTCGCCCTTTTAAAAAACTGCATGAACCTGAATATGGTAACAAGTTTTTTGCTTATCAAGAGATGCATCAAACTGCCATAAGTCACCACATTATATGTTAAGGATGTTTAATATAAAACCACTTTTACTTTGGAAAAAGTACGTTTTGTTAAAAAATAATGAAAAAAGTACGTTTTGTTTAAAAATAATTGAAAAATGACGTTTTTATGTGCGTATTTTTTTAGACGATACTATTTTGATCGAGTGTTTTAAAAATGTTCTTATTTATTAAAAACTACAAAAGAGCCTCATTGGTTCATATTTAGATACGTTACACACGAATTGGCGAAGTTAATGTACCCCCATTCTGTAGTTGTGGGGTGTAAATAGACCAATAACAAGAATAAGGGGAAATCCTTCACTGGCCTGCAAAAATGCCTCAAAAAATCTTGGTGGGCATTTATATGTATATGGAATATAAGAATAAAATGGCATATTATAAAATTATGAAAAATCTTGCATATGAAATTCAATGAAAAAAGTACGTTTTGATAAAAAATTAACAAAAAAGTACGTTTTGTTACACATCAATTTTTAACGAATCCATTTTCTTGATGAAAAACAAAAATAATTCACGCTATGGAAATTTTTTCTGATAGATTTCGAACCAAATAATATAAAAAGAACAAAAAATCAATTTGACAAAAAATGCGAAAAAGTACGTTTTGTTCTGCGACTCCTCATATCGGTTCAGCGGTTCAAAAGTTATCAACGAAAATGTAAGCACACCTCAAAAATTTCAGTACATTCAACATAACCTAAAAATACAAAATGCTATAATTCGGCTTCTGGTTGACATATGTGAACATAATTAAACACTAAATGGTATTTAAACAAGTACGAATATATTTTTTGACAAAAAAAAAAAAATCGCGGATTTTTTTTTACCAAAATTTTTTTGCGCGGAAATTTTTTTTCAAAAAAATTTTTTTTTGCAAAAAATTTTTTTTTTTTCAAAAGTAATTTCCTTTTAAATAAAGTTTTTTGCAATAATCTTTTTGAAATTGTGGAGGGTATCACTACATTCGGCAAGGCCGAATTTAACTTTTTTACTTGTTTTTATTTGTTTGATTGCATAACGATATTTTTTACTACTAATATATTTTGAACGTATTCTTAGCAGATTATTTTGTAATTTTACAGAAATAGTTTGTTGTCATCCTTTTTTCAAGAAAACTTTCTTAAGTTTTTTTTTTTTTGTTTTTTATTAATTTAAACGATTGAGACTAATAATTGTCAAAATTAAAAGAAAATCACTTGATTATATTGATAAACTTACAAAACAATTTTTTTATTTTCTTTTAAAGTTTAAATAAAAAAAAAGATATTTTCTAATCCCCTGGGTCCAAGTACAGGACTTTAAACTTTAAATACATAACAAACTTCAGAAAAACGTATAAAATGACGTTTTTTTAGAGGTTGGTTTAGTTCTTCAAGGAAAACTTTTGCCCCCGATTTTTGCCCATTTACGAACTTTACCTTATAGGAACATAAGACACATTCGTACAAACTTCAGGAGGATAGCTCTTTTATTTTGAACTGCATCGATTTATATACAGACAGATGTACGGAAATTGATCAATAAAATATATACGTTATGTGTTCTTTGACCGCACAGAAAAAAAAATTGAGTAAATTTTTAATACTATTGAGTAAAAAATTACTCAATTTTGCACCAGTAAACGATTTTATAGTATTGAGTAAACTTTTAATAAAAAATTATTTAATGCTTAATAAAAAATTTCAATTACACCGCTCTACAAATCTGAGGTTTGTCGCTGCGTTTTGGATGAAACCAAAAAAAGTTGGTAGGGTTTGGTGCCCCAATTCCAAAACGGTCACTCAAATTTTTTTATCACGCCACAATTTGGAGGAAATCGCGTTTAAAGTGTCAAAAAATGCCCATTTTAACCATTTTTGAACGCCTATTAAATAAGATCCTGACATGCAAATGACTGGATATTAAGCTCATTCGAAAGTGTGTAAATTTCTCTTTCAGACAAGATCAAATCTTCTTGGAATTTAAATTTCAAAAATTTATGCATGAATTTGTATGGAAATTTGTTAAAAAACACTGTGTAAATAAACTAAACATTGAAAAAATGGAAGGTTTTTTGTTAATGATTTTTTCACTATTTTATAAAAATTGTTTTATATCTTATCTCTAAGAGAAAATTACAGGCTTTCGAATGAACTTGATACCAAGTCATTTGCATGTCAGGATCTTATTTTATAAGCTTTTAAAAAGGGTAAAAATGCCCTTTTTCGGCACTTTAACCGCGAATCACTCAAAATCCTGACGTGATAGACAAATTTGGGCTCCGTATTTGGAATCAGCGCAAAAGACACTATCCAAATCACTTACCAGAATCCAATAAGCGTTTTCTTGTTGAGCTGTGTTATTAATTCACACAGCTAAATCTTTACTTAAAAATTTTCAATATTTTTAATTAACTTTTTAATTGTGTCAAGTAAAAATTTACTCAAAATGTATCAATTTTTTTTTAAAGTTTAAAAAGTCTCGAATTTTTTTCAAAAAAAAATTGTTTTTTGCAAACTTTACCAAATATACTTATGTCTTCAAGACAAAGGAAAATTTTATAAAGATGATTTCAAACTTTCATATACATATACAAAAAAACATAAACTAAATGAGAATTCAAAACCAAGAGAATAAAAAAAAATAAAAAAATATTAAATTTGTATTAATTTATTTACTTAAATTTTATTGTCAATTTTTGAGTAAATTTTTAATTGCGTTAATTAAAAAATTTATCAAATTTGTTTTAAAAACTTAAACAAGTAATTACTTAAATTGGTTTTCTCAATATTATTTTCTGTGCGATATTTCGATCCGTTACGCACGGAATCACAAAGTGAGTGTACTGTAGTTGGAGGGCATAAAAAAATTGAGTGTGGTTTGCGATACATCGTATTTATAAATTTTGATAAATATCAAAAAAATTTAAATCGGTTTAACTTTTTCGAGATATCGCTATTAGAAAATTGCAAACAATTTTAGTTTTCTGCTACTTCCAAAAATTAAAAAAAAAATGTCACAATTTTTTTTCCTTGACCATTTTCAAAGAACTTGAGACAAACCCTTATTCAATCCAAAATTTAATAAAAAATTAATCAACCCGTAGCGTCATTCTACCAAAGTTTTAAATAGTGTTTTTAAAAAACCTAAATTTTGGAAAACCGGTTTCTCGGTTAACCGAAAATCTGATTTTTCGGTAAACCGGTTTTCTCGGTTAAACAGGAATAAAAAAAACAGTTAAACGGTTTATATTTATATAAATAAAATTTTATTTATTTTATTAAAAAACACATCATTTCGTTAAAAATTGCATTTCGTTATTTATTGCCTTCAAATTTGTACCCCAAAGGTTTTTGCCTATTAAAATTAAAATTTGCCTCTACATTGAAAATCGTAAGAAAAAACTTTTTGCCTTAAATAAAAATCTCAGTCTCATTAATGTCTATTAGTTTTGTCCCATGGGGCGTATGAACTATGCCGTAACATTAATTGATAGAAACGTCCAAGCGTATAAGTGTTGCAAAATATAATATTGATCATACGTTTATTTTACGTCAATTCAAGACCTCTGCCGCCAATGTTTTCATTCTTCTGCAGATTATTTAACCTTCAACGGTAGAAAAACAAAACTAGCTCATCCCAAAGAACAATAAGGTATTGACCATTTATAATTTATTCACAAAATTATTCTTATTCCATGCCACAGTTGTTGTGAACTTCTTAAACAATAAACACAAGTAGCAAAAACAAAAAAAATCAGAAAAAAACAACATAAAATTAATATTGAATGCTTTATGTAAAATAAAGCATGAAATATTTTTCGGTTACAAATTCTTTAATAAATGAACTTGTTATGGGAATTTTTCACACCGGATGCGCTACCATGAAAAAAAAAACAAATATTAAACTAGATTTAGCAAATGTTATTGTGTTTTTAACATTATTCTTGATTTTTTTTGCAAAAAAATCAAATGTTTTAATGTCAAAATCAAATTAAAGAACATTAAGATAAAATCTTTAGGTTAATTTTTTTTTAAGTCTTCTGAATATATTTGGAAATGCAATGAAACACATACATAAATTTAATATGTATTAGCGCTTTTTTTTTTTTTTTTGAATTTTGAAGAGTGCCATCCGAAATTTTGTGCCACTTGAACTAAAAATAACTGGTTAAAAATTTTAGGTAAATCAAAGCAAAATAATTTGTGCCACAGAGAGGTCAAAGCTTCGAGAAAAATACAAAATGGGCATAATTGTAAAAAAAATTTAAATATTTTCCTTCAAATTCATAAAAGTTACAAGAGGTTTATAAAAGGTTTATAAAGAAAATTTTGTATGGAAATTCGACTAACAAACCTGTAATTAAACGCTTTTGTTTTTATGAATTTGGACGTTTATATCTTATAAGAATTTTGCTGTGGAACAAATTCAGGTTAGCAAAAGTTAGGTCGATTCTGAGAGTGAGGGGTGAAAATAGAGGCTAAATTAGAAGACCCGTAACGCGGCGTTTGTTTATGTTAGTTCGATTTTTTTTTTAATCGACCTTCGAACTTTGCAGTCAAATGCCGATTTTCAGCATTTTGTTTATATGGCTATAACTCGTCGACTAATTGTTATTTTTTCAGTCTGTAAAAGCCAAATTATTGCTAGAGACCTGTCCAACAAATAAAATTTTTTAAAAAATTGATTTAGAAAATTTTGGTGGTGCTTATGAAGCAAACATTTTTATACCCTCCACTTAGTGAAAGAGGGTATATATAAGTTTGTCATTCTGTTTGTAACTCATCGAAATATCGATCTGGGACCCCATAAAGTATATATATTCATGATGCCCGATCGATTTTAAGACATTCTAGCGATGTCCGTCTGTCCGTCTGTCCGTCTGTCCGTCTGTCTGTCTGTCTGTGGAAAATGCTGTCGCGGACAAAATATTGCACAGAGATGACTGAAACTTAACATATTTATTGGAAGTTCTCCCGAGAAGTTTGGTATTGCATTTGAGCAATATCGGTTCAGCGGTTCAAAAGTTATGAACGAAAATGTAAGCACACCTCAAAAATTTCAGTACATTCAACATAACCTAAAAATACAAAATGCGTTAATTCGGCTTTTGGTTGACATATGTGAACATAATTGAACACCAATGGTATTTAAACAAGTACGAACATATTTTTTGACAAAAAAATAAAAAAATCGCGGATTTTTTTTTTACCAAAATTTTTTCGCGGAAATTTTTTTTTCAAATTTTTATTTTTTTTTTTTCAAAAGTAATTTTCCTTTTAAATAAAGTTTTTTGCAATTATCTTTTTGTGGAGGGTATCACTACATTCGGCAAGGCCGAATTTAACTTTTTTACTTGTTTTTTTATGCTTTTTGAAAATATTTTTTTTTATATTTTTTACTGAATGGGTCATTTTTGACCCCCTACCAAGAAGAGTTAAGGAGTTTTTTTAAAGATAATATATTAATACAAAATAATAGTTGGGGTACAAAACGCAAAAGCCGTTTTATACTTGTTTGTGGCACTACATTTGAGTTCTAAACTTCAAATTTTCTGCGGGGGTCATTTTTGACCCCCAGCCAATGTGGGTTAAAGACGTCCTAGATAGGTAAGATTTCATGAAAGACTTAAAGTTTTTTAATAGAATGCCACGACACCAAAAAACCGTTAACAAAAATGAAATTTATAAGATTCGGAGGTGGGAGACAACCTTCCTGGATCCAACTGGAGGAATTTGAACTTCTTTTGACAAAAAATGTTTTGTTTGCTAAGAAAAAGTACAAAAAACCTATAAAAAATTGAGTTTTTCAGAGGTTGGTTTAGTTTTTAAGAGGGGACCTTTTTTCCCCCTGATTCGATTTTGCCCATGTTCAAACTTAACCAGCCCAATACCATAAGAGATATTCGTGCCAAACTTCAGGAGTCTAGCTCTTTTATTTTGGACTGTATCGTGTCTTCCACAGACGGACGGACGGACGGACGGACAGACGGACATCGCTAGAATGTCTTAGAATGGATCACTGATCAATAATATATATAATTTATGGGGTACTAGACCGATATTTCGACCATTATTGAAAAAGTTATAAGTAAAAGAAGTTTGAGTAAGGGAACAAACTAGACATGGGCATGTGTCTCACGCTGTAATGCAGAATCACGTGAATCACGTGATTTTCCTTTATAGTGTGAGTCACACGCCCATGTCTAGAACAAACTACCAATTTTTACAAACCCGATATCTTTTGAACGGATCATCAAAAGAATCTGAAAATTTACCACGAAGGAGATTTTGAAGGGTACTAATTGTAAGAACTGTAAAAAAATTTCAAATTGTCTGATTTGACATGGAATGCCCCATATACTTTATAGGGCTGCAGACCGATAATTCGATGCGTTACACACGAAACGACAAAATTAATAATATTCCCATACTGTGGTGATTCGGGGGTATACAAAAAAGTCAAAAGAAATCATTGAAATTTGCTATTGGAAAAACTATTCCAATGTATTCAATTTGTATTAATATCTTTATAACATCATCTTTAAACTATTTTTCAAATTATAAATTGTTACAATTTAAAGATGATCTCTTTAAAACATCTTTAAATCTGTTTTACACCAATTCATATCAATTATTTACAGAAAAATTGACAGTAATATTTTTCTGCTTAATTTAAGTAAATCGATGTTTGGAGACCTGTTTTCCATAAAATCGCCATCATTTAAATCCTTAAGACTATCAATTACATCCTCTACAAAAACAAAAATAAAAATAACTAAAAGTGCATGTAGCCCGCCATTCATTTATCATAATTTTCACAACCTCAATTTTTCACTTTTTACATATAAAAAAAAAAAATAATAAAAAAATAATGTTAATAAAATGATGATCGTCATGATGATGATCTTTAATAACAAACTCCTAGATTATCATTGTAGCAAATTAAGTTAAAGGAAAGACATCGTCAGTCAGTGAGCTAGTCCGTCAGTCTTTTAGTGAATTAATTTGATTTTGTGTTTTCGGTTGGTTGGTAGCCATAATAAGAGTGATTTAGCGCAATTTTCACTTTATTACCGTTACTGCCAACAATAAAAGCTGGAACACTTTAGAAAAATGATGATCATGATGATGATCATTTATGATGAAAATGAAATGACTTTTCCCTCCTCTCCTTTGTTTTTTGTATTATTTGACCCTCATTCGGTATAAAGGTGAAGGGTATTATTAAAATCAAACAGCAGTAGTATTTTTTTTTTCAACCGAGTATATTTTCAAGTGACAATTGTCATCATCATATCGCTTTTGGAATTATGAACAAAATAAAGAAAATTAAAATGAAAATCATTTTTACCACCGTTGGTTAGTAAGTGGATGGATGCATGAATGATGATAACTGATGCCACACAATAAGTGAACTCGTTTCTTGTTTTTTTAGTGTATAAAATTATTATTATTTTTTTTTGCTATAGTTTTTTTTATTTTGTTTTTTTGTAAATGTTGTTAGTTCATTTGTCCAGTAATGATTTTGTGGTGGCTTGTTGGCTGGCTTGCTGGCTTTTTGGCTGAATGGTTAGCTTGTCGATTTGCCTGGTTGCAGTTATTGTTGCATGGTGGTTAACTGGATGATAGTTGAGCTTTTTCTTCTCCTTTTTCTTCTCTTGACAAAACTGTATTTTTACTACGTAATCAAAATTGTACATGCATAGAGACGGACGGACGGACCAACAGACAGTCAGTATACTATTTAACAATGCAGTTGTTTAATGCTGATGATTTGGATGAAAATGTACAAAAAATAAAAATAATAATAAAATCAAAAGGAAAGCAGATCATAGTTGTCGTACTATTTTTTTATTCCATAGTATAATTTTTTGAGGTAAATACACTTAAAGAAATGCATATGCAAATAAGTTTCATTTACAGAGGGAAATAGGATTTTTTTTCAATGCAACCTACATATTTACGATGATAAGACAAACATAAGTAGGGTTTGCAATGCGGTTTTAATCGTAACCGTAACCGTGGTTAACCTCATAAAAACCGTAACCGAATAAAAAATCCTTCGGTTACGGTTAATTTTTAATTTAATAAATATAAGATTTGTAGGGCAAAATAAGTTCTTTTAGAAAAAGCAATGAAAAAAGGGAACATCGGAAAATAAAAATAAATAATCTGGAACTTTTTCTATTGCAGAAATATCTCAGAATCTGAAAATTTTTCTGCTGTTATAAAATAACTCTCCGTTAAATTTAACTTTTTCATACAAATTTTGACATAAATCGGCAGTTAGCAGCAGAGTACGTATTTGAAGCTCTTTTTGTTTTCATATTCATGAACAAGATTATTTGTATTTTGTTTTATTTTTCTTTGTCATGAAATTGAACACAATGTATTTTGTTCATTTTCATTTCGTTTCAGTTGAGAAAAAAAACCTGTTTATCGTTTCATGAACATGAGATGTGGTTTGCTTTTTTTTCCTTCTTTTTCAGACGGTGAGTTTAAGTTAGAAGAAAAAAACTTCGTTATAAGCAAAATATCGTGATAAATTTATCATGATATGAATGAATGATAAAGAAAGAATGAATGAATTTTATTTATCATTCTTTAGAAATTTATTTAGTTTTTCTTTTACATACACACTACATATCATTTAAAAAATTATTACATTCCAATATGGTATTTAACAGAGAAATACTGAAAAAAAAATTTTAAAAATAAGGAAAAAAAATTAGAAAAGTATAGGAAAATGAATTAAAAAAATATATGCAAAATTAAAAACAAAAAATTATTAGAAATTTGTAAAAAGCAAACAATTTTAGAATAGCAGTATATTAAAGAAAAAAAATAATTTATTATACATATTGGCAAAACGCGTCAAAGGTCCACACCAAAAAACAAATGTTGTCCAATTTAAGTATAATTTTGGTAAAATAGTAGGTTAATGATAGGTATTCTAAATTACAAATATAAATTTTTTTGATGAAATATTGGCAGAGTTACAGGGTTGGAAAGTTTTGATGTTTTTGAAAAGAACATATTTTGGTGAATTTTAATTAACATTTTGATGAAACAAAAATTATAATTTAAAAAACGACTTTTAAAGTATTTTTGACGGCCTTTAAAATGGCATTTGTGTTTTTTTTGAAAAAAATAAATTTGACCTTAAAATTCAAGGTCAAAATATTAAATTGTAATTATCTTATAAGGGTCGCACTTTTAGATTTTTTTCACTAAGCCCACAGGAAGGGTTGACATTTTTTTTAATTTCGGTTTTTTTAAAAAAAATGGTATGTATGACACTTTATGAGAAATCAATTTTTTTACGAGTACATAACACCCAAACTGTACTGATTTCTTTATTTTTTATGCGTGCAACGTTTTTTGTGTGTGTTTACAACGCACACTTTATCTAAGCATTGATTTTTGTTGTTGTTATTATATGCAGATTAAAGCGATTTCAGTACAATTTGAGTGTTATATACTACTAAAAAATTGATATCTCATAAAGTATCATACATACCATTTTTAAAAAAAAACCGAAATTAAAAAAAATGTCAAGCTTTCTAATGGGCTTAGTGAAAAAAATTTAAAAGTGCGACCCTTATAAGATAATTACAATTTAATATTTTGACCTTGAATTTTAAGGTCAAATTTATTTTTTTCAAAAAAAACACAAATGCCATTTTAAAGGCCATCAAAAATACTTTAAAATTAGTTTTTTAAATTATAATTTTTGTTTCATCAAAGTGTTAATTAAAGTTCACCAAAATATATTCTTTTCAAAAACATCAAAACTTCCCAACCCTGTAACTCTGCCAATATTTCATCAAAAAATTTTATATTTGTAATTTATACTACCTATCATTAACCTAATATTTTGCCAAAATTATACTTGAATCGGACAACATTTCTTTTTTGGTATGGACCGTTGACTCGTTTTGCCCCATATGTATGTGTGTATATACATTAGAACGACTCAAAAAAAAAAAGTTGTTGATGTACCCACCGCAAAATTAACTTTGACATGTTTTATGAAGATTCCCAAAATTGAAAAGCATCAAAAACTGACCTAAACGTCTCGTTTTGTCAAGCCTATCGTCAGATTTTTAAAATGTTTTAATGCACAATGAATGAATTTCTAAATATCTATTATATTCGGTCATGCATTGGACAAAAAAAAATCCGAATTGAAAAATACCTTTTTTGGACCCTTTTTGACGCGGTTTAGCTCACGGGATATAATCGCTAGAGCCGAAAGATTTTGGGAATCTTCATAAAACATGTCAAAGTTAATTTTGCGGTGTGTACATCAACAACTTTTTTTTTTGAGTCGTTCTAATGTACATACCACAGTACAGACTAGTATGCAAACACTGGTGCTAATTGCGTACTTTCCAATATGGTGGCGTGGTTATTAGTACAGAATAATCATCGCTGCCTAGTGTATGTGTGCCTGTACGTGTGAGCTTTTGTGTATGTATTTATGGTGTTTGTTTACGTTTTGTATGAAACGTCAAAAGTTACACCGTGTGCTGTCACTAATACTTACACCCATCAGATGCAACTCTGTGATACTACTACTCATGTACTGTGGTACATACACACATACATATGTATAATAAATTATTTTTTTTCTTTAATATACTGCTATTCTAAAATTGTTTGCTTTTACAAATTTCTAATAATTTTTTGTTTTTAATTTTGCATATATTTTTTTAATTCATTTTCCTATACTTTTCTAATTTTTTTCCCTTATTTTTATAATTTTTTTTCAGTATTTTTCGGTTAAATACCATATTGGAATGTAATAATTTTATAAGTGATATGTAGTGTGTATGTAAAAGAAAAACTAAATAAATTTCTAAAGAATGATAAATAAAATTCATTCATTCTTTCTTTATCATTCATTCATATCATGATAAATTTATCACGATATTTTGCTTATAACTTTTCATTTCATGATAAACGATAAGAATTCTTCGTTTCACGAAAAAGAAACGAAGTTTTTTTCTTCTAACTTAAACTCACCGTCTGAAAAAGAAGGAAAAAAAAGCAAACCACATCTCATGTTCATGAAACGATAAACAGTTTTTTTTCTCAACTGAAACGAAATGAAGATGAACAAAATACATTGTGTTCAATTTCATGACAAAGAAAAAAAAAACACATCAAACGTTGTTCAATATTCTTTAATGGTGAAAGAAAGAACAAAAATGAACAGATCGTGGTGATAAAATACGTACTCTGGTTAGCAGCTAACTTTTCATTGAGTAATCCGCCCTTAAATCATTTATCCTTTAAGTCTGGGACAGTTTCTAATGAAAATGTTTTTCTATAGAAAATATGTCTCGGAGTCTTAACACATTTTAAATAGAAAATATGCCTCAAAGTTTGAGACATTTTCAATAGAAAATGTGTCAAAAAGAGTTTCCCAATTTGTTTACAGTGTTTAGTACCCTTCGAAAACTCCTTCGTGGTAAATTTTCAGATTTTTTTGATGACCCGTGCAAAAGATATAGAATTTTTAAAAATAGGTAGTTTGTTCCTTTACTCAAACTTCTTTTAGTCATAACTTCTTCAATAATGGTCCAAATTTTTTTTTTTTTTTTTTTCAAAATTTTTGTTTTTTTACGTACTTTAAAAAAAAAATCCCAAAAAATTCTTAAAAGCGCTCTAGTATGCGATTTTAAAGTTTTAAAATTTAAATCTCATTTTTGAAAATGTTTGTACTCTTCGATTTTTTTGAAATTTTTTTGTGTACAACTTCTATCGATTCTACAAATTTTTTGCCCAGGATCATCATTTCTACTGCCCCAATGGTGTGTCATAGAGGGGTCATTTATAAGACTTAACATTTCTTAACATTTCTTTGGAACAAACTAATACCCTCTCTCCAATTTCCAAAGGGACTCCCACACAAAACGACATTTTTTAAAATTTGCTCCAACCGCTCTAACTGCCCTAATAGTGCCCTTAGAGCAGCAAAATGTATGACCGACCAACAATATTTTTTTAATCCAAACATTTTCTCTGAACACATCTACCCTCTATCCTCACTAATGACCCCTCTCGGACGCACCATTGGACCGGTAGAAGCTGATTAAATAAAACAAATGTACAAAAAATAAAAAAAAATTGTATGGGGACCGCCTTAACAGTTAAAGATAGAGGGTAGGTATGTTCAGAGAAAATGTTTGAACTAAAAAAATATTGTGGGTCGCTCATACATTTTGTGGCTTTAATGGCACTATTAGGGCAGTTAGAGCGGTTGGATCAAATTTTAAAATATGTCGTTTTGTGTGGGAGCCCCTTAGAAATTGGAGATGGGGTATTAGCTTGTTTCAAAGAAATGTTAAAACCAAAAAATTAATGGGGGTCGGTCTTATAAATGACCCTTCTATGACGCACCATTGGAGCAGTAGAAATGATTTTAAGATTGGATTATTACAATAAAGTTTTTTCAAAAAATTTTAAAAAATAGTAATAATCGTTATCCCACGATCCTCCTGGGCAAAAATTTGTAGAATCGATAGAAGTTTTATACAAAAAATTTCAAAAAATCGAAGAGTACAAACATTTTCAAAAATGAGATTTCAATTTTAAAACTTAAAAATCGCATACTAGAGCGCTTTTAAGAATTTTTTGGGATTTTTTTTTTTAAAGTACGTAAAAAACAAAAACTTTGGAAAAAAAATTTGAAATTTGGACCATTATTGACGAAGTTATGAGTAAGAGAAGTTTAAAGAGTTTTAGAAGGGTACTTAAAACTGTAAACAAATTGGGAAAATCAAAAAAAAAAAAAATTCCAAAGTTTCCGATTTGACATGGAATGCCCCTTATATATTAAGTTTTAGGCTTAATAAGGCTCCCTTAAATCAACAGTTAGCAGCTAACTGGACATTAACCCTTTCGCTACCGAAAAGTAGTGGCTAGGAATTTCTGACCAGGAATTTTTTGGCAAGAAATTTCTTGACCAAAATTTGTGAAATTGTAGGTCTATGCTAAGTAAAAACTTTTTTTTCGAGTGTATTTTATAGACAAGAGTGTGGCGATCTGTTTTTTTTTTTTGTTTTGTTCAACACACTTTGCGGTGACAAAGTTACAATCATCGTCATCGTCATCGTCATCATCATTATCATCGTGAAATGCATTCATTCATTGCACTCGAATTCAATTCCCAATTGCGGTATGATCAAGCTAAAGTAAAAGTTGAAATTACCTTTGTCAACATCAACATCTGTAACTACAACAACAACAACAGGCATTAACAACAACAGCAACAGAAAAACAAAATCATTTCAATTAATTTAAAAGAAAACACAAAACTCTTCTACGCAACACATCATCATCTTTTGTCATTATAATCATCTGCATGTTAGTTGTTGGTTTTTTTAATTTTGTTGCTGTATTTTCTGGAGTCATCGTTATCATTTCATTATTATGATTGTCAACAGCAGCAGCAACAACAGTAGTAGTGTTTGTGTTGACGATAATGATGATGATGATGATCATGTTGTTGTTGAGGTTATAACTGAGTTTAATTGAAATTGTAACAGTTTTATGGTTAATCATAATAATTGCAATATTAGCATACAACAACATACATACATACGTACGTACATGTAGGGTTATATTTGAATTTTCCTTTCTAAATTATTGTTGGTTTGGCTGTTGTTGTATTTTTTCTTCATCTTTTTAATCAAAGTGCTAGTAAATTAATATTGAAAAGATTGGTCCAATTTGGGTAATTATGCACAAAATAATTTTAAAATTATATAAAAATTTACGTAAAATTTAAAAAACGCACTCTAAGATTTTCTTAATCAAGTTTGTTTAACTTTTGTTAATACAGTCGAACCCGGTTATAACGAACTCCGAGGTACCAATAAAAATAGTTCGTTATAAGCGAAGTTCGCTATAAGCGTGGTATATTTGTTATCAACCAAGTTTTATTTCTAAAAAAATAGATCCAATTTTGTTTTATTTGATGTTTTTTTTAGAAAATAATCTACTTATTGAGAATAAATCAATAAAAATATAAATAAATTCTATTAAAGTTGCTTTACTAGTATAGTACAATTTCTTCGTCTTTCTAATTCACATTGTGGATAGAGTCGAATATGTATTAATACTTTAGTTTGTGCACAAACGATTTGTCATTAGACTCGTTTGCTACTTTGTAGTAAATCGTTTCTATTTTTGCTAAATAATCTTGACAATAGAATCTGACAAATTCCGAAACACGTGTCGATTAAGTCTTGCAAAATTACCAACATAAATAAATTTAAAACAAAAAATAATTTTCTTGAAAATTATGCTATGAGAATATCATGGTTTTAATTAGTAAAGAAAATAATGACCTCGAGCCAGAATAAACAACCTCACAATATATGAAAAAATTCTTTAATTTAAAGACATATTTCTATAAAATGACGTTCTTACTAAATTTAGTTGAAATCATCAGTTTTATGATGTAATTTACTACCAAATAGTTTATCATATGTATTTATGTTCTTAGAATTGAATTTTAACATGATTATGTTTTGAATTTTAACATGATTATGTTTTGAATTTTAACATGATTATGTTTTTTATACCCTACACCACTCTGTGGTACAGGGTATAATGACTTAGTGCTGATGTTTGTAACTACCCGAAATATTGGTCCTAGACCCACCTTTAAGCATACCGATCGACTCAGAATTACTTTTTGAGTCGATTTAGCGATGTCCGTCTGTCTGTCCGTCCGTCCGCCTGTCCATCCGTCCGCCTGTCCATCTATCGGTTTAAGCACGGTACAGGTCGCAATTTTCAATCAATTGACCTAAAAGTTGAAACTTAAGCTTCTTGTGGCCTATTGAAATTGGAAAAAATCGGTCCATGTTAAGACCTAGCCCCCATACAAACGCCCCCTTTGAACTTCGCTTAAATGCCTCTAATAACCGTATAATAATAGATATCGTTTCGCAGGTAATAAAATTTTTAATGCACAAACTATCATACCAAATTTCAAAGGAATCGGGTCAGTCCTTCTGGTAGTCCCCATACAAACCACCCTCCCGATATTCACATAATTTACTCAAAATTCATAAAAATGAAAATAATTTATTAAAATTTTAGGTGTTGAACGTGTAGTTTGTTATCCTTATCCCATCGGAATACATTTGGACCATTTTTGGACGTAGTCCCCCATATGAAAATTTCGACCGATATTCTTTCTTACTTGTTTTTTTTTTGAGTTACCTTTGTTGTAGTTCTAAAGTACTAAACTTAGAAGTGGAAACATTTTGTTTTTTTGCTGTGAAAAATAAAATTTATTTACATAATATCTAATCTGATACCCTCCAAAAATGTTCGCATGAGTATCATATGTAGTTTGTTTGCTTTTGTTGTCCATAGAAATTTTAACCAAACACTTTGAAATATGTTTGTTTATCTCAAACATGCCATATCTACTTTATCTATCGCAATAATCAAATCTTTAATATTTTATTGCCATCATTGTAAAGAAAACCAACAATGTTTTAAATGCATTTTATTAAAGGTGTAACAAAACCTGACATGTGTAACAATTAATTTCATATAGAATTTAATGTATTTACACTTTATAATAAAAAAAAAAAAACAAAATAAATAAAAATTATCGACTGCCATGCATTCAATATCTGATCAAATTTACGACGGACGAATGTTTTTCATTTGAAATTGTTGCAATAAAATACAATGCATTGATTTTGTTTTTGTTTTGCACGTTTATATGAGTAAAATGCTATTTGAAATGGTCAATTTCCCATAACATTTGTTATATCAGTTTGTTTGTGTGGTTGTGTATGTGTGCAATTTTATGAATCTTTTTATAATCAAATAAAATGAATTCTTTCAACATATTTTAACATCTTGTAAAATGCATGCACAAACATGCACTTGTATGCATGCGATATTATGACTTATTAACACAACAGGTACATAAATGTACGTACGTATTTATTATGAAAAACAGAGTATGAATAACTGACTGACTGACTGAATCGATGGATACACTTGTAAAAATTCCGCATTTTTTTTTATTTTTCGCTTACCAAAGCGAAGAATAATCCAGAATTTATTTTATAATTTTTACAAATAAATTCAATAATAAAAATTTTGTTTTCGAGAAATTTGACTTTCAATATTTCATTGCCCTAACGTACCTTAACGTATGAGTAATAAATAATTACTGTTTTTTTTTTATTTCTCATACGCAACGTGTTCCGAATTAATATTTTCATATATCCGCAGTGTGGGGGTAGTAAACACCAGTGTTGCCACAAGAGAATTTTGAAAAAAATGCTAAATGGCAGAAAAAAAGTGCTAAAATGCTCTACAGACCAAAAAAAAGTGCTAGATTTTTTTTCTTCTTTCATTAAATTAACAAATAATGATTTTTAACAATAACTGTAGTTTAACACGAAAATGCGCACTAACTTCGTCTACATATTTTTTTTTGACCGCTAAACTTAAAAATTTTATCGAAAATAATTTTCACGTATACATATTTGTAACAAATTTTTCAGCGTTTTTTGGATTTATTTGCACTGTTTTCCCTATATCTTGAGTATAGGTACCTCCGATCTACTCGCGATAGAAACCAAATTAAAGTTAATCAAATTTGCAACAAAATTTACACACGTTACTTTTCCATCACTTCATAAGTTTACGCGCTATAGACAAATATATTGTTAAAATTATTTTTTAAAAGCAGGGTTGGCAACCGAAACGAATAACGGTATCGGTAACGATATTGGTATCAAATATTTTTTATATCGGTAATGGTAAAGGTAACGGTATTTTCGATTATTTCGGTAAACCGTTACCGAAACATCAATACCGGTACGTATTTATGAATAAAATGTTAACAAGTCACAAATTTGTTAAAAACACGTAAAAAAAATTATTTAAAAAAATTAAAAAACTGTTAAATTTAGTACATTTTTAATACATAATAGTATATGTACCAGTATTAAAGTTGCTCATGCACGAAATCTTTTTTTTCTGCTCACGTTCACGCACGCTCACGTGAGTAACTAATTTTTTTTTTTCACGCTCACGAAATTAAAATAAACAAATTTTTATTTTATTTTTTTCAATTTCTTGCACAAAAAGAATTTTAATTCCTAAAAACAATCATAAACTCTTATTTAAATCACAATTTGGTAATAATTACCATCTAAATTCAATATGCTGAAGATGTTTTCTCGCACACTCACGCACGCAACAATTTTTTCTAATCACGCGCACTCACGATCACGTGAGTAAAAAAAAAGTTCACTCACGATCACGCATGATTCACGCGTGAATCACATGAATCTCGAAAAATTTGTGTCACGCACGCATCTCTAGTTTTAATCGTTTAAATTTAACAATTAAAAAAAAATTTAAAACTTTCTTAAAAACAATGTCAATAAAAAATGATTGTAAAATTGCAAAATAATCTGTTGAAATTTAAACAAAAATAAATAATCATAATAAATTCAGCAAACAGAGTCAGTAAAAATATAGAAAAAATTTTGTTATTCTTTAAAACTGAATGACAGGATTTAAAATCTGCTAAAAAATTTCTAATTCAAACTGAAAGTAGTTTTACAGATTTTTCGACAGTTTTTTTTTTTTGAGTGTACGATTAGGGCTCATTATGCATTTAACTCCAAAGAACAATCCCTCCACACTTAACTGCGTGGAGGGATTAGTGATTTGCCACAACTTACGTATGTCTCTTCTTCTATCTTCCCACTAGAGAATGTTTACTAGGGCTTCCAATCGGGATTGGTTTTTCTGAATCCCGGGATTCGGGATTGAAGAAAAATTTTCGGGATCCCGGGATTTTCAGGATATTTTGAATCCCGGGATTCACGGGATTTTTTGAAAATTTTCGGAATTTTTCGGGATTTTCAAAAATTTGTAGTATTTTTTGTCACTTTTGGTAATCCACGCGTTCGTAAAGATAAACAAAGTTCTGTTAAAGTTGTAAAATTTAAAAAAGGTAGAGATTCCTCCTGTTTTTTAGCAACGTTTTTTTTTTTGTAAAAAATTTGTATAGAGTGAGTAGAGTAGGCTTTCGTGAGTCACGTGATTGAATCTCGCGTGAGTCATGCTTTCTGGTGGGCAATTTTTTGTACTTTCTTGTACGCGAATATTGAGTGAGCGTGAGTAAAAAAAGTGCGTAAGTGATTAGTGAGTGATTCCATTATTGTTTGCGTAAGCGTGACAGAGTGTGATTAAAATCCATTCACGCCTTTAAAAAATGTTGTTTTATTAAACATAAAATTAAAAAAGTTTAAAACTTAAGAAGTTAAGATGTGACAAAAGCACTTTCGTCAAACCACCACTAATTTTTGGATTTTTTTTGTTGCAAGTTTTACATTTTGCAAACTGTCCACCTGTTGCTATCACAACAAAAATGTTACCAGACGGAACTTTTTTAGATTTTCCCGAGATTCGGGATTTGCCTAATCCCGAAAATCCCGGGATTTCCGGGATCGGGATTTCTCGATTGGAAGCCCTAATGTTTACTTGCATTTCTCTTTCGAACTTTTTAAGTGAATTGCGAATGTGATCATTCGTTGGACCGATTTCCACATTTACTTTTCCAAAATTTAGTTTATTGCGAATGTGGTCATTGGTTTAACCGACATCCTCATTGTCTTTGTCCAAATAACAACACGATTGGCAATAAACAAAAATTTGTTTTTTTATTTTACGTATATTAAAAATATTTTACTGTTTTTAATACAGAAAGTATTAAAATAAGTAATATTAAGACAACCGAAACAAAACCGATATAATACCGGTAAATATCCGAATAAAGGTACCGGTTTTTTATCGGTAACGGTATTTACAATTTTTTATTTCGGTATTGGTAACGGTAGTCAATATCAAAGGGTTTTTAATCGGTAACGGTATTGAAAGGGTAACGGTAGCCAACACTGCTTAAAAGCCTGAACCTATTCAAATACAACAAAATGATCATATATAAATGGATCTATTCAGATCTACTCCATATATATTCATATCTGCTTCAGATATTTTATGATCCGTAAATTGAGAGTAAATTTTCTTGATTCCAATTCGCTTTTGTTTAGGTCGGTATTTATTTAAGCATTTAATATCGCGAAAATGCTAAAAAATTGGAAAAAATGGGATAAAACGCGAAACACTATTAAAGTTTTAAACTTTTAGTGGCAGAATTTGTGTTTAAAATGTAGTTACAGATATAATCCTTTAATTTCAACTATAAAAGAGCTACTTTTTTGCATACAAAATATTTTTTACTCAAAAAACTTCACGGGGACGTGAAAAACTTTGAAGACGTTTTGGGAAAACTATTTTTCCTTAAGTTAAGAACAATTTATTAAAATAGTGGAAAAAAACTCTTTTAAATCTAAAACTAATTAGAAGTAAATTATGTCCTAATACTGACTTTTTCGAACTAAATTTTGTTTAAGGAAATATGTCGTAAAAAATTATATTCCCAATAAACCAAATAACGATAAGTGATAGCGAACATGGCATCACCTGTATGATACCGATTACGGTATCACCTTAAATAAAAATTATGATACCATTTTCGAATATTAGGCGATTTTGCTATCGTCATTCGTGGAAACGATATCACATTTTCATATCGAAACAATATCGTTAAAGCCTGAAAAAGCGATATTTTTTCGACAAATTCTGGAAAATAGCGATTTTACTATCGTTATGACTGGAATTATCTACATTTTTATGGAAAAACGATATCATAAGGAAAGGAAAAGCACTATCGCTTTCATATAATATGTGGTAATTAGGCCTCGATATCATGACAGTATCGTTTGGTTTATTGTGTCTTTGGCGGCAAGAACTTCTTTCATGTATTAGGCAATTCCAATTAAGGAAAACTATAAATTATTTAGCAGTACATAAACTAAAGTTATATATTTTTAAGGTTTAGAAAATTTCAAAACTTTAAGTTAAATTTAACTAAATTGTGGAGAAATTTAAGAAATTTTTTAAGGAAATTGTGTCCCAAATTTTAGTAAGTTCTCTTTTTTTGAGTGTGGATTCATCAAAGTCGAATTGATTATAAATTAAACATAAAATTTAAAATATTTATCGCGAAGGAACAGTAGCCACAGCAAACGCCCCAAAACTTTCTCGCTAAAACATAAAACAGTGTTTTAGCTGAAACACTTTTCTATGCAGCCGTATTTTAACTTCTTATACCATTGTAACTTTTTTTCTTTAAGTGTTACCAGATAAATATGCGAATGAAATCAAAATTGTTTGATCTATGATCTGGTTTTTTTTTTGATTCAATTACGAATACAAATATTACGTCTGTATGCATTTAAAAAACAGTTTACGCAGGTCAATTAAACAAGAAAGAAAAATTAATAAAGATCATCTTTTGCTTTGCTTCATTATTCATTTGAATTTCTTAAAAAAGTGTATTAAAAATAAATTGAAGAAAACAAAAAAAAAAAAAAAAAAAACAAACATGATTATGGTCTAGCAAAAAAAAAAAAAAAAAATTAAGTTGGCCGTTTTAAACTGGTCCATCCAAACATTTGGTCATGTCTTTAAGAAGACATGAATGAGTAGAGTGGTTGAAAAAGAAGAAAATTGTAGTTGCAGTTGCAAAATTGCACTGCTTCTGCAATACGCTTCATTTGTTGCTGTTGTTGTTACCATTAACTATGAGTTTAAATATGGGTACAATGTGACCGCCTGGTTTTTTTTTATTATTATTAACCCCTTAGGGGAAGATGTGAGCAAAAATTTAGGCTAATGTTTTTTTGGATAAAAATAAATATTAGTAATTTTTATTGAATTAATATTATTATTAGTTACACTTAAAATAAAAGCTTTATCCAATCAAAAATATAATCTGCTGAAAAAACGTTTATTGACAGCCCTATGAGAAAGCTTTTGAATTGGGTAGACACGGTTTGCTAGATTTCTGTCTGGATAATCTTGACTAAATCATATATCAACAGAAAAATATGTCAAGACCGCACAAAAATATGCTGACTTCAGCTTAAAAATCTTCTAAACTCAGCAGAAAAATCTGAACAGTCTGAACATCTAAAATGTGTTTTTTAAATTGAAAATGTCATTGAAAATATTTGAGCCTATTTTTTTTATAAAAAAAAGTGAGAAAAACAAAAGAATTTTCAAATTCAAAAAGAACAAAAACTGCAAATTGTGTTTCTAATTGAACAGAAGCTTTTTTTACTCAAAAAAATTTTTTCACAAGAGAACCATTCCGGACCGATTAACATCATAAATAAAGTCTAATACATATTCCGAAAAAAATTTCAATATAGTATTTGATATTTATACAATTCAAAAATTTTTCAGACATTGAAACATTTTTACTACAGAAAAACTCTTTCTAAAATATTTTATATATTGAAAAATAACACACATCTGGAGTATTTTCCTTTAGAAAAATGTTAAGATTCTAGAACTTTTGTAAAAAAAAATATCGTTAATTTGCATATAGCTTTTTCTGTAGAAAAAGTTTTAGATTAAAGATCTTTCTTAGAGAAAATGTCTCAGTTTCTTAGATTTTTTAATTCAGGCGTACCCTGAGGCTCTGTTCTTTCTCCTTCTCTATTTCTTATCTTTCTAAACGACCTTCTAAGTCAAACTTCTATTCCTACACTCTAATTAAAATAATTTCAATTTCCTACTATAAAATGGGTAAATTTACACAAATTGCGTAATTCTACTTAAAAATAGTGGAAATTTACTCAATTTATAGTAGTATATTTTTTGAATTTGTTGAAATTTACCTAATTTATAGTAGGAAACTGGACTCATTTTTTTAGGGTGTATCTACTCTTTTCCAGATGACAGCAAAATTTGTCCTTCATTTTCCTTTATTCATAGGCCAAGCCTTTTGGAGGTTGGGTTTATGAGACAGAAAATTAATCACACACTCAACCGAGATCTTTCTACTATCTCAGAGTGTGGTCCAGCGAATAGGGTGGACTTTAATGCACGCAAAACCCAGTGTTGTGTGTTGACCCACAGACGGGCTGCGGAATTAGCACCGTCATCTGTATTAATGGGTGGTATTGATATTAAAGAATCGGAAACCCTATGTTCTGTATATGAAAATACAGTGTGATGTCCGCTGGAATAAGCATATTTTTCAAGTGTCGAAAGAAGCATTCAAGTGTCTTGACTTTCTGAAAAGGTGTAAAAACTACTTTACCTCTTCCGATTTCCTCACCATCTATACCATCTATATTCGACTGAAAATAAAATACAATTTCCATATATGGGCAGGAGCTTCAGTGTCTATTCTGAATCTTCTGAACCGTGTGCAAAGGAGGGCGGTGAAGCCTATTAATGACAATAGCATCGTCGGAATGTGGGTTGTGTGACACTCTTCCATCGATATTACCATGGGAAATGTTCTGCTGAGATAAGCGAACTCATACCCCGAGCCCGTGTTTTTGTTCGTAACACTCGCTTATCAAGTAGAGCTCATCCGTTTGTAACCGACTGTCCCGTCTTTCACAAAAAAAAAGTATTGGCTAAAAAATTTCAATTAAATCTATTGATCAACAAAATTTAAATCAGTCAATTATTGTTTTGATTAACATTTTTGTTATTTTCTTTAACTACCAAATTAAAAATTTTCAACATACCAGGTTTTTTTTCGCTTCAAATTATTTGAATACATTATTTAAAAATATACTTTATACTCGGGTTTTACTTTTTTTACATATTGGAAAGCAAAAAATATGAATTTCTTCATAATTTTGCCTTTTAATTGACTTCAAATAAAAAATTTATAAAATTTTTGATCAAAATCGAAAAAGTGATTGATTGAAAAAAATCAATTAATCACCTACAATTTGATGATTGATATAACAATTTTCTTCATCGGAGGAGTTTCAATTAAAAAATTAATTGAAACCGCGTTTTTGTTGATTGAAATTCGTTTTCAATTCTTTCTGTGTTCGCACAACCCACTACAGAGAGAATTCCTTTCTCAGTCGATGTAATCGTATGTGGAATAATCTCCCTGCAGAAGTCTTTCCTGACACATTTAATCTAGAAAGGTTCAAGTCAAATATTCATAAACACTACTCCATCTTTCCTCCCTCGCATACCTATTTTTCCTGATATCAACACAATGCACTGCATTTGTAGGAGGCATCCCCTGAGTGTTGGTTTAATATAAAAAAAAACAAAAAATCAGTTAGGGGACTTCAAAATTATATAAAATTGTTAAAAAGCACAATTTTTCCATTTGCTTAACAAAAACACAAAAAATATATAAAAAATGGTGTTTTTCTGAAGTTGTTTTAGTTCTTCTTTTTTCCCCCAGGTCCAATTTTGCCCATCTCCGAACTTAACCAGCCCAAGACCATAAGACATACTCGTAACAAACTTCAGGAAGGTAGCTCTTTTATTTTATACTGCATCGTGCTTTCCAGTGATGGACAGATGGACGGACATCGCTAGAATGTCTTAAAATCCATAACCGATATTTCAATGCGTTACACATGCAATGACAAAGTGAGTATACCCCCAAACTGTGGTTGGATGGTTCTTAAATATGTTGAATTGTCAGGGGTTAAAAATTTTTTTGAAAAGGAAAGTGTTCGCACACATAAAATGATCGAGTTTAACGATTACGACAATAACGGAGGAGACTATTTCTATTTGTAATGCTGCTATGTATGCTATGCTGTGTGCTGTGTGTGCTATGTTGAGTTGTGTCGTGTTGTTTGTCGGCCGGTATATTTTTGTGACGATGTTTGTGGTGGCAAGTGTTGGCGATTCATTTCTAACTTTAAACAATATCTCTAGCCTGATGGTTAGCTGTGGCCAATGTTGTTTATAACTACCCTGGCTAACTTTAGCATGCAATGGCATGCAGCTGAAAAAATAGATAAAGCAAAAAATATATTAAAAAAAAAAAATTGTGGCTGTTACAGTTTTCGACATTCGTTCATTCATTATGTTACAACAGCAAGTCAAATCTTGTTTTTGTTGTGAAAATTGAAACAATTTCCGATGTCACTCTCACTTTTTATAACCAACAACAAAAAGAACAACCAGAGCAACAACCACGATAGCAATAACAACTATAACAACAGTAACAGCAAAAGACATGCAACAATTGCGCATAGTAATAGTTACAGTTGCGACACTTGTTGTCGTCCACTAAAAACTACGAGTATTATAAGTATATTGGCCAAGATAGATTTACTACAACAGCAACATTCAATAGATGAGTACAGAAAAACAGCTGCTGCTATGTTTGCTAGCTAGCAAACTATGAAATGCGTCTTCTTTTTCTTCTACTTCATTTCGTTTATGTATAAATCGGTTTCGATTTCATTTGAAGCAGCATCATCATCACCAGCTGAAAAAATCTGATGAAGAAATGGTTTGGCATGGATAGTTGGTAGGTAGGTAGCAGTATGTATGGCTTATTAAGAGTCAACAACTACAACAAATAACCATCTGCATTTAGTTGCAATTGCTTTCGCACTGTATGTTTTCCATGATCTAGTATCGTCGTCGTGGAGGTAGAAAAGTGTTTGTTTCATTTTTTTGTGTTTGTGATGATGATGCTGCTGCTACCGTTGTCTTTGTTGTTGTTTTTGATCCTGTTATAGTTATGTTGGTCTCCGATCTTAAATTGGTGCTGTTCAAGATGCTGGTGATTTTTTTTTTTTGGTGTTTTTCATGCATCTTTTTTTGTTTTTGTTGCTGCTGATGTAACCATCAAACAAGGTTTAATTTTCCATTTAAGTGCATCGGTATGTGCTTTTTTTGCTGTTGTCTTAAAGTTTTCTTTACAATTTTACTCTCGTTTTTCATTGTAGTTATATGCAGTGCACATATGCAGTCATATAGTTGCGGTGGATTATGCACATCTACTTATAATCCATCGATCCATAGTTTTCAGTTTCATTGATGACGGCGCAAAATAAGACCAAGTGTAAAGTGGTCGTTTTGTCTACTTTATTACATGGCTGTTGAACGTTTTTGGATGACATCTTAGGTTGATATATTTTATTGCAAAGGATTTTTCTTCAATTAGTATTTTTTAGTTTTTTGTCGGTTTAGGAGTTCATTAGTACGAATACAGATGTAGTCATTGAATGTTTTTTTCTGTTTAAAAAATCTGTAAAACTACTTTCAATTTAAATTAACTAGATTTAAGCAGATATTTTTTTTTTGCTGAAACGAAAATTTCAACTAAATGCTCTATTATTAAATTTAAAAGATTTCGCTGTACTCTCAGCCAAAATTTTGCTGAACTGTGCTTTCAAACCTACACTTTTTGGGTATTATTTCTGAGGGCGATGTAACAGTTAAGAGCACTCTTTGGAAGAACTGTTTAAATGCTATGAAGATGCTGTAAAATCATGTATCTTTTCAGCGCTGATTGAACCAGTATTTGTAGTGGAGTCTCGAGTCAGAAATCTCTTCAAAAAACTACTCTTTTCGGACATGATTTTTGAGGTAAATGTCACAATTGGGAGCACTTTTTGGTAGCGCTGATTAATTGTAATAAAAATGCAGAGAAATCTTGTAATTTCTTCTAAAAATCTTTATCATTCAAATAGTGTTAAAGATCATAAAAAGAAACAACGAAGCAGTGCTGCATTGATCTACTGTTAGATGAGTAACTTTTTTGAAACAATAAATGCATTATCTCTTATAAGAATATCATTCATAAATATTTTTGAGCCTCGCACTGGAATAATATTCTAATCAAATTATTTTCTACTCGTTTTTAAATTTTATAAAAATTCGTAACAAAAAACTAAACATTTTGTCCTGAAGTTATGCACCGTATGGAAGGCCACTTACCCGAAGACATTCAATAGGATCCTTAGGACAAGTGCGCTGACGCACTTCGTTCCAATCTGATGAAAGGTCTAATTATAATGTTTCACTGGCTGCCAGTAGACCTTCTCGCAAGTTAACCAGGGATAAGTCAGGAACACAGCCTATAGACTTGCGGCTATTAATGTTTCGAATCCTGGGACTTCCTGATACCAGCGAACATTGACTATTGCAGGACAGGATCGATTAGACGGAGAGACTTGACATAGAGGAGACACTTTAGATTTTCACTTATACTACCACATCTGGAATTGTCCAATAATGCCGGGCGTCTCTTAGATTCGAATCTGGCACTAATCTGGATGCCTGGACACTTGGTTATAAATGTCAACTGTGTTGCCGATAAATTAGGCAGGAGACTACTCTATATTCTAATGACATCGATCAAACGTCTCGCATCCCGCTCAATAAAAAAAGCGGCGTATCCAAACTTCGCTATTACAGATCGCCAACAACAGATGGCGACGAGAACCCACAGCGTACGGGTAAGATCATTCAACTGCCTCGGAACCAGCTAACCAACCTAGTTGCCAGTAAAATGGGATTCCCCCACAACGACTATTGCGTGGGATGTCAGGACTTGGAGGAGAAAAATACGGCATCGCACTTGCCTTGGAGGGCCGAACATTTTGGCAGCTCGATAATGGCATGATTATTTGGTATTAACGTCAGTAGGATAATCTCGATATTATCCGGGACTCTAAGCAATTCAGCTTTGATCCCAGTGAGGCCACATGAGCATTCTCCTCCTCTCCTTATCTTTTCTTTCTTTTAAAGGTATCACAGAAGGACCACGTTCATCGATAAACCCATGTTAGCTGACAAATAAGCGGTTGCCTGCTTACCTAACCTATGCACCCTTAACCTTACCCTAACATATCGTAGAGCTGTTTTTTTTATATTAGAACACGAGAGAACGATTATTCTTCTTTGCAGACGGTTACGGAATTTTCTATTTGATTTTGATCGCAAACCCTGAAAAGGCATATTGGAAGAAATTTAGGAACACTAAAATTTTTTAAATAAACTGGCTTGGACCACCAGTGCCCTTACAATCAGAGTGATATGGAAATAGTAAGTGATAATCTTACGTCAATTCTTGCCAAATCCTTTGAGAAGATATCGGCGTAAGAGAATTCAGGCCTTACCTTGGTGGTAAAACTATCACAGACAAGGAGAAGGGTTCAAGACCTCTTCAAAGAAGCCACAAAAGTCAACAATGATGCAAATTGGGCCTTATATTGAGAATTATTAAAAGTTTTTAAAAAATTATTCGTGACGTAGAACACACTACCGAGGCAGCCAGACTCAGGAGAGTTTTAACTAAAAAACCCATGCCGCCAAATCTACTGAAAGGAATTATTGGTAAGTGAACAAAGAATGCTACGGATGCAGGGAAGAACCGTCATTGTAATTTTAACCTTACGGGCAAACGATTATTCTCCGCAATCTGTTATCTGATGAGCGGAAAAGGTGGGTAGTCGAATCGTTCGAGCCTTACAAATTGCTAGGGCCTGATGTCATTCTTTCGGCAATTCTTCAACAAACTGCTAGCGAAATAATTTCTTACTTAAAGGTAGTTTTTAAAGCGTGTTAAGAGCAATGTTATATACCACAATCTTAAAGGAAATCGAAATAGTCTTCGCAACTGCAAAAAATTATCGATACATAAGTCTGTCATCCTCCCTTCTAAAAACGTTAGAAAAAATTTTGAACCTTTATATAAGAGAGAACCTAGGTGGAAACTTTCTGTCGACTATGCTATATGGTTATCATTAGGGGAAGTTGATAGAAAAGTTAGGGTTAACGGGGTTGAAATCCCACTTTCAAAGCATGATTAATTTTAAAAAATTATTTTAGACATTAAATTATCATGAAACCTGAATACTAACGAACGATTTAGAAAGACAAAAAATGCATATTATGTGCAAGAAATTGATTGGCTGGACATGGGGACTTCAACTAAGGATCACGCACTTAATCTATACTTCCATCATTAGATTAGACTCACAGTAAATTCCAGAAATGCCAACGGCTAATGGGTCTGAGTATTATTAAAACTCTAAGGACAACATCAGCTGCCTCCATCGACACAATACTGCATTTGCTGCCAATTGACATCTTTGCTAAGGGTGAGTCATATAAGGCATGCCTCAGGCTCAAAGAGGCAAATAAGCTTTAACCATGAAATTTTTAACGCGGTGGTGTGGACTATTTGGATAACGTTGCACTGACTAGAAAGTTGATTTTCCGACTCGAGAACTTTGGTAAAACTGGCGTTGCGTTCCAAATGACGCTTTGAATATCTTCACAGACGGCTTAAAAAATCGACGAGAGCATTTTTCAGGCTGAAGCCTTACTCCTGCAAGGAGCATAGGGCCGCTATGATTGCATATAGGGTAGGAGCTTTTGTTCATATTGAGCCCCCGATTTAGTACTACAGATCGAGAAGTTATTGTTAGTGTATTTCCTTGACGAAGAGGAAATTGAGACATTTAAGTACAAGCAGATTTCCCCGTTACGACCTTAGAAGAACTCGCTGCCAACGTTCTCTTAACAGAAAAAAATGTCGTTTACTCACGGGAGTGGTCACAGAGCACTGCCTTATTGCTTCCTACGCGAGAACGGTCAAACTCATCTCTGATTTGAATTGTAGAAGATGTGATAAGCCGAATACGTATGAAACGGTGGAACATATCTTATGTAAATGCCCTGCACTAGCTAGGCATCGCGAGCGAATAGTAGGCATGGAACTAATGTTTACCACATATTAATAGCTTGATAAAAATATCCGATTCGTTTTACGGTAATATTTAGTTTGCTGATTTGTACTGATTTCCTTTACCTTTTAAATTAATTTTCTGGTAACTGTTTAAAAATATCATACGTATAATGAAATTTCCGTCAAGGACGTCCAAGTAATGCATAAAATGAGTGTAAGACAAAGATTTTTTTTAGAAAGCCTGTCACTTAAGACGAAATAAAACGTTATAAATTGAATGAAATGAATGCCATGTCATGTCCGTTAACAACAAGTAGTTCAAAAAAGTCACTCCACCCCCCGTTTTGGCTCTACTTTGGAAAACACCAAAATAATAATAAGTTTGTGGTATTGAAGGAAAAATTAATAAACAACTAAGAGAATAATCACAATTGGAGCGGGAAGCGTTTTTCCGCAACTGTTCACACAAGTTTCGAATATAAACTAAAAACCGCCGCGTTTTTCCGCCAAACTAGATTCAATTCTATTATTATGAGGACAATTGCGGAAAACCGCTTGCCGCTCCAATTGTGATTATTGTCTAACATGTGTATTATATACATGAACAACTAAAAACGATTATTGACTATGAAATGTATTAATATTGAAGACTATAAGCTTTCATTACAAACTACTACTACTGATGATGACGACGATAATGTCGGAAAACTGACTGACTGCCTGCCTGGCTACGTGAAGTTAGATGATGAGGACGTCATCATCATCATCATGATGTTGTTGTATGTTTGTTGGTTTGCCATTTGATGATAGTGGTGATAAAAATACATAACATTCAACACTTTTGTTAAAAAATTGGTTTATTTTCCAATGTTAACTCCTCTAAACCAATTTGGCATCATCAATGGATGAAATGGAATTCCATTGAGCAAAGTGAAAGTGCTCCAATTGCTGGCGTTGCACAAATGCAAGAAGCCGAAGAAGCTACTGTATAATAAAAATAGTGAGTGGTGGCTGGTGGTGCTGGCTGGCTGGCTGGTTGCTCCTTGTTATAATAATATTGAACAATCTACAAGAAAATAAAAAAAAATGGATGCAGATGTGGACGGAAAAGCAGATGCCAATGTAGACCTCTTAAAAATCCCTGCATGCCATGTTGTTTAATATTGTTGCTAACTATTAAGAAAAAACAAAAACAATAGTTGATGTTGTTGTTGTGGTCGTTTTAAGCCTTTGTTGTTGTTGTTTTTGCTGGCGATGATGCTTCAATGTTTATTGTTTAATGTTCATTTTTTGTAATTTTTTTTTTGTAGCTTTCTTTAGTTTTAAAATGAAATGGTGCTGCTCTCAAAATGTCCACCTTCCTGTTGTTATGGTATGTACATGGATTTGTGTATGTGCGCATTGTTTTTTTTGGATTGGATTTTGAATTTTGGCTTGCAGCTAACAACATTAACATCATCACCAGCACTAGCAACATACAATGGTTGGGTGATAGCATTTGTCGTATATTTTTAAAAATATCTACAAGAGGAGCCATTGATCGGTCATTTATATAGTTTTTTTTTATTATTGTTTTAAGATTCATCCATCGACTATGCTAAAACCATAGTCTACCATTCCATTCCAAAAATGCAGAAAAAAATGTAACATGTGGCTATATTTACTTTAGTACATACACACAAAAAAAAACAAATTGTTATATTGACCCCCATATTTGTGAATACAATTAATTTTTTCATTGAAAGTGCTCCTATACGGAAATTTGTAATATTAACTTTGTATATTTTGATTGTTGAAAAAAGAATTTTGTTTTTTTCAACAAAGAAATTCAACAAACACTAACACAATTTGGTGATCTGACAAATGAATTTTTTTTTAAACAAAGAAATTTAACAGACACAAAAACTATTTATTAATATGATAAAAGAATTTTGAAGTAAAATTACTTGACTGAGTTTGCTGAAATCAAAATCGAAGTTTTTTAGTATGGACTAACAGGCGGCCGTTTTTACTAAATGTTTGGTTGATTTACAATTGATGTTTGTTGATTTAAATTTGACGATTTTATTTTATATGCACTTACATATGAGGCACTCCACACCAAATGTCCCGCTACAGAAAAACATGTGTCCCGTAAATTTTTGAATAGGTTGTTTGGAATGCCCATGTATAAACTAAGAAAATTGCGTTTTTGGTTTTTCAAATTTTCAAAAACTGGGCTTAGGAGGCGTGATCAAATATTGGAAAAATGGTAAAATTTGTGGCGAGTTGCCTTGATTAAATATTTATCACATTAAAACGGAATGCACCATTATCTCAAAAATTTACATTCTTATATAGTTTTGTATGGGCTATCGATTAATTTTTTTTTTTTAAGAAACGCGTTTTTCGTTTTTTTTGGAGAAAATCACATTTGAATTTTAAATTTCATAACAATTTTGTAATTTGCTTGTTTGAACGTTGCGAATGAGTATTATTATTGCATAAATATTACTCATACGCTCCGTTGAAACAAGAAAATACAAGCAAATTACTTATTTGTTATGAAATTTAAAATTTAAATGCGATTTTCTCGAAAAAAAAAAACGAAAAACGCGTTTCTGAATTTTTTTGTGTGGATGGACAAGCATCTAAACTTCAAAAAAAAAAAAAAAAAAAAAAAAAAAAGTGGCCTGATTTTTGATAAATTTACTTTTTTAAAAAAATTGAAAATTTCAGAACGGGTTCTGAAAATTTTCCAAAAAAAAAATTGTAATCGATATCCCATACAAAACTATATAAGAATGAAAATGTTTGAGATTGTGGTGCATTCCGTTTAAATGTGATAAATATTTAATTGCCTCGCCACAAATTTTACAATTTTTCCAATATTTGACCACGCCTCCTAATCCCATTTTTTGGAATATTGAAAAGCCAAAAACGCAGTTTTCTAAGTTCCATATAGGGCTCTCCATACAACCTATTCAGAAGTTTACGGTACACATGTTTTTTTTTTCGCTGGACATTTGGTTTGGAATGCCTCATATGTATAGGGCTGTGATTTCCTGCACTCAAAGAATTATGTAGGTAAATTCCAGTGAATATTCACTTAAAACAAATGAAATTTTATTTAAAAACCATTCCACTGTTTTTTCATTTAAAATAAAAACACATTACAGTCAATTTTAAATGTTAATTTAATGACAAACCAAAACATTAAAAAACTAGTGAATATTCAGTTATTTTGTATTGAAAAACAGTAAAACTATAGAAGAAATTTTTTACTGCCGAAATTAAATGTAACAGAAAATTCGTTTTTAATACAGTAAATTATTTTTTTTTAACTACAGAAACAGTAAAAAAATTAAATCCTTTATAAAATAAGTGATTTTTCTTTTAAAATGACTTTACTGATTACTTTTTAAAATAACCTACAAACAGTTAATGACATAATTTTCTTAGTGTGCAAATGTATGTGTTTTGTCGATAGTCTAACACCCAATTATCTTTCCGAATCATGAAATGTGCGTTATAATGGCATCGATCCGTATTTGCATATTTTAATGAAAATTCATGCTTTGCATATTTTGGTTTTAAATGCATATTTTGTGCATATTTCCAACTTTTAAGTGCATATTTTGGCATAAATTAGCAAAAAGCACAAACTGGAAATTTATTTGTTTCTATAAGTATTTAAGTATTAAAAATTTATTTTGAAAATAATTATTATTATTTTATTATTTTTTTAAGAAAATGTTGCACTGTTTATATATTTTTAAAATTTTTATATTAAAATCTAGCGCACTTAGAAAATTATGTAAGTAAAATCAACTGAAAATGTCAGTTAAAATTTCTTCTTTGTGAGTTGTTTTGGGGTCAACTACTTCTTCAGTTTAAACAACTAACAGTGTAAGTTATTTTAACTGACAAAAATCAACAATAACGTATGTAGTAAAAATAAAAAAAAAAATCAATACATAATTAAAAAAAAAAAAATAGGAAATTTTTAGAGAGAGAAAAAATGAAGATCAACATTTTTTCACGTTTTTTTAGTTGTTTTTTAAAAGCTGTAAAAATTATATATTTTTTTTTTTTTAAAAACTTGGAAAATTTTAAAAAGATAAAAAATAAAATTAAGTACTTTAAATAACGGTTAGTACATTACAGTTCTTTTTTGTTAGTTGTTCAAAAAAAAAACAACTTTTCATACAAAAACAACTGACTTTGTAGTTGAAAACAACTGTAAAATATACAAACAACTAACAAATAGTAACTTACATAATTTTCTGAGTGCGTTATTTTAAGCTTTTTACGAATTGGTTCCCATAAAAACAAGATTTTTATTGCAAATTTTTTCATGACTTTAGTGCATATTTTTGAACATTTTATTGCATATATTTCAATGTTTGGCAATCGATACCTTTTCAATACCGTTATCCGTTTCAAAACCCTTTAAATTGAATACCGGTACCAATACCAATACCGAAAGTCAGTTTTGGTATAGGATACCGGTATCCAAAAACCTTTTTCTTCGGTATCGGTACGTACCGGTATTGAAACGGTTTTTCTTAAAAACCATGTTTTTTTTTAAAAAAAAATTAATAGAAAGTTTGTAAATTTTTTGGTTTTTGTAAATAAAAAATCTTACTCCAAATGCCTCACCGAAGTCTCATAAAAATTAAAAAAATCTTTTGGCACCCACATCCTGAATTAAATAAAAATTTCAAAAAATCCATACTTCAACCGAGATGCGAGAGCAAAAGAAAATTATTGATTTTCACGAAATTTTTATGGATTCATTTTGACTCCCAATAGAAACTTTCAATCCGTAATGTGCGTGTCCAAGTATTTTTTTGATATTTACAGGACTTCGGGGAAGGCATTTCGAATACTAGCAGTGTTCGAAAAAAAACAGTACGTTATTTAACGTTCCGTTCCAAGAACACATTCACTAAAAAGTTTTTTAGTGGTTGTGAAGGTGTTCGCAAACAGAATTCCGAACGTTATGCCTGCGAGTTAAAGAACAGAAACTTTACGATAACGTACCGAACTAGGTTAGAAACAAAATAAAGTTCTTTAAATGTTCTGTTTGCGAACTTTTGAGACATTTTTTAAATTTAAAATGGCAATATCGTGAAAACTAAGCAAGATAGAGCAAAACGGAGCACATTTTTGGTTCTTGGGATTTCCATAGTATCGCAGGCATAACGTTCGGAATTCTGTTTGCGAACACCTTCACAACCACTAAAAAACTTTTTAGTGAATGTGTTCTTGGAACGGTACGTTTCGATAACGTACGGTCGCTCCATAGTTCCGTACAGAACACTAACGTACCGTACGTTAGAGTTTTTTTTCAAACCCTGAATACTAGCAAGAGGTTTTCCACCTTAGCATAATTTTTTGAAGTGGCTTAACTCGTAGAAATCGTCCATAAAGGTCCCATAATTCGCGAAAAAAAAAATTGTTTGTAATATTTTTGAATGTGATCTTGTCTAGACAGGGAATACCTATTTTTCCAAATAGATAACACCAACAAAAAAAACTTGGTTGCCTAGAAATAAGATCGAGATAAAAAACACGATAACTTTCCTGAGTATGCTGAAGCTTGGCATATATATTTTCTGTTCCCCTGGCCTGGTTCGTATTGAATTTCAGCCAAATCGGCACAGTGGTTCAAAAGTTATTAAGAAAACCGTGATTTCAGATTAGTTTCAACTTAAATTGACTTGTTGAAAAAACCATTAAACCAGCTTTAAAAAAATTTATGAGTCAGGAAAATATTTTACAAAGTATTTTTGTCACTAACAAAAATTTTTGTACTAAAACAAAAAAAAACTTACACTCGAAAAAAATTTACACTCAAAAAAAAAAAATGTTGCCATTTTTTTTTTTTCAAAAATGACTTAAAAAAGTTTTTTACTCAAAATAAAATATTTCTAATCAAAATTGTTAATTTGATTCACGTTAGAAAATTAACTATCAATTTAGAAGGCCATTGTGGAGGGTATTGATGGATTCGTCCAAGTCTAATTTAACTTTATTACTTGTTTTACAAATTTTTTTAGTTTTTATACGTTTTTTTTTTATTTTTTTAGTATTTTTTTGATAATACCGGTACGTACCGGTATTGACGTTTCGGTATCGGTAATACCGTAACCGATTCAACTGAAATACCGTAACCGATACCGATACCGAAATAAATAAAAAAACGATACCAATACCGATATCGATACCGATATTCGTTTCGATTGCCAACCTTGATATATTTAAATTTTTATCACATATTTTATGCGATAAATAGGAATCTGCAAAAGTGATTTTTCGGTACCATGCAAAAAAGTTATTCTACTTATTCTAGAGTGCTAGAGAATGCTTTAAAACTACAACAAATGTAATCAAACACAAAATTTGTTGAAAGTAGAAACTAAAGAAAATTGAGTTAACATAAGTTCTTGTTAATTCATAATAAGGAACATAAAAATAGCCTCGAACGAGAATCAACTCTTCTTTAAAATTTATTTATAAAACTTCTCCTTTAAGTGCTGAATTAACACCATTTTAAGTGCTAAAAGTCATGGTGATGGATGCGTTTTCAACCGATCGAAACAATTTTGATAAGGATAAGTATTTGTTAAGTCCAATCAACCAGAAAATGCGCGGGGAGTGGAAAATATAACACTTGCATTTATACGTGCTTTTAGTAATGCATTAAATATTTTTTAAAGCAAAAAAAAAAAAAATGCATCTAACTAATCCACACATTCACTGTCGTTAGCCATCATCTATCCATTGGTTGGTTAGTTACTTTATATGGAGCAACGTGTAAAAGAAGTATGCATGTAATATGTTCACGCTGTACTTTTGTTGCAGTTGTTGTCTTTTGTTGTCGTTGTTGATGTTGGCAACAATATCCGCATGTCCATTACGATCATTCCATTCATTTAGCTGATAACGATGAATGAAATTAACTGCTACCAACAAATCCTACAATCAGCCCATCAACAAGCACCACCGTAAACCAACTGCAGAAAACAATTACAGCTTAATGTTTTTCTTTTTTTTTTAAGTCGAAAAGATATTGCTTTTATTTTAAATGAAATTCTTGTTTCAATATGTGTGGGAAATTCAGATTAGTAGCCGGTGTTTTCGGAAAAATAAACATTTTCCAATTATGGGGACATGTCACAGACTTAATTCCGTACGGACTTAGAATAAGTGGCTTACTCGTAAAACGCAAAACGAATATTATTTTTTTTCCGAATGAAATCACTTTCAAAAATCAAAGTGAAGATGAATTGCTTAAAGGTGGTTTCATTCCGAAAAAAAATATTTGCTTTACGTTTTATAAGTAAACCACATATTCAACTTCTGAACGGAATTGAGTCTGTGACATGCCCCATTGTATCCTTTTAGCTCTATAAACTTCGTTTCTCCTTAAATTAGAAGTTAATTTGTTGCAACGAAATCGTTCTTCGATCAATTTCTTTAGGTTAGGAAACAACAAACCGTCACTGGGATGTCATACCAGAATTGTCTTAGATTTTCTACAGATGTCGCTATATTGCGGGCATATGCGAGCATATGTCGAGATCCCAACCACCAAACATTTTTTCCACTTATTTTTATTTTCATAACTTATTTGTTTTATAAATTTTAATATTTTTTTTTAATGCATTTTTATAAATAATCTTTTTTACAATATATTCGGTAAGGCCGAATTCAGCATTTTTATTTATTTTATTTTACAGTTGTTTAAAAAAATATTTACAAAAAATACTACATTGTGGTATCAGTTATTTTATGTAGTTGTTTTGAGTTAAAAAAAAAAAATTTTAACTTTGATCAAATATTAAAACTATTTAGGACATTTTTAAGAAAGGGACTTTCATTCGGAAAATTTTGTAGTTATTTGAGTTGCAGTAAAAATAACAACAAAAACATTTGTCAGTTGTTAAAAACAACAACATTTCAGTTGATTTGACTGAAAATGTTGTAAACGCCTTTTCAACCAACAAATGTTTTAAAAGTGTTTGTGGTAGATTCTGTAGATTCTACTCCACTCTGTGGTACAGGGTACAACGACTATGTGCTGATGATAAATACTTTCAAAGATATGGCTCTTCAAAGTTACATACTCTTTTGATAAAATTACAGAATAAACATAAAATTTATTTTTTGTATGGAAAAATCTCACAAGTAATTTTTATAAAAATTACAAAAGGTGGAAAAAACGACGGCCCAAATAAAACTGCACTTAGTTTTATGTAAAAAATGTTATTATTTCGATTTATGCATGTTTCAGAAAAATCGAAGGGGTATAAAATTTTGAAAAATGCATCTAAAAATTGCATTTGCATCAAAAACTTACTTTTTTTAAAAAATATTTTTTTGAAATGCATTAGCATAAAAAACGACGCTTGTAAGAGTCGAATGCTTTTTGAATGGTAGAATTTGGATAAATACTTTCGAAGACATGGCTCCTCAAAGTATCACACTTTTCTGATTTTTAAAATTTTTTAAGAAAATACAATGCGCAAAAAATCGCGATTTTTTTTAAATTTAAAAATCTGAAAATGAATATGTTTTGTTGGCTGCATAGTACAAATGTGTACAAAAAATTAGACAAATTTGAAGACCCTCGGCCAGATTTTATAAAATCTCTGGTGGAATTCGTGATATGTATAGATCAATTCACACACATGAAAAGCACTATCCTTTTTCTTTCCAAAACAGTTAAGAATTTTAAAATCAATTGAAAAGTTTCTAAATTACGCGAGGTTTAGTGAGAAAATTAAAAAAACAAGTAAAAAAGTTAAATTCGGCCTTGCCGAATGTAGTGATACCCTCCACAATTTCAAAAAGATTATTGAAAACAACTTCATTTAAAAGGGAGAAAAAATTGAAAAAAAAAATTTTCGCGAAAAAAAATGTTGGTAAAAAAAAATCCGCGATTTTTTTCTTTTTTTGTCAAAAAATATGTTCGTACTTGTTTAAATACCATTTGGTGTTCAATTATGTTAACATATGTCAACCAGAAGCCGAATTAAAGCATTTTTTACACTCAAAAAAAAAACTGTAATGTTAGCAAAAAAAGCTTGTAAACCTACAAAAAAATTTGCTGATTTTGAACCCACAATTTTTTTGCTAAAGTTAGCAAAAATGTTTTGCCAATAATTAGTTAACAAAATTTATTTTTTTTTACACATTTGAGGACCCCATTGGGTTCGGACCCGATAGGTCCAGACCCCGATGGGCCTAGACCTAGTTGGGTTCCTTAAAAATCGTCATAGTTTTTGATTCAAAATTTGTGTCCGTTTCGCTCTACCTTGCTTAGCTTTTGAGATACGGAATTATAGGGGACCACTGGGGTCTTGAGAATTAAAAAACTCGATAACTTCAAAAATATTACTCGGAGAGCTTTTGACTATTTTGCGGTCTTGTTCTACGTATTGAGAGCTACAAAAATGCTTTTGGACTTTTTGTTGTGGCGGCAATATTTACCGAGATATGAGCATTTTAAAATTTTCGGGAATGCTAACTTTTTTGGATCCAAAGTTAGGGCCCATTAGGGTCCACACATGTGAAGAGGACCCGCGAAAGTATGGAGATTCTAAGAACCAAAAATGCCCTCCATTTTGCTCTATCTGGCTTAGTTTCCGAGATAGAGCCATTTTAAGTTTTCTGAAAATAAAAAAAAAATTACCATTTAATTTTGCTAATGTTAGCAAAAAATCTTGTAAAAATGTTGTCAACTCAATTTCAAATCTTAGCAAAAGAAATTAGTTCAACGTTTGTTTAAAATTGCTAATGTGCTAAATGAAGTTTACAAGAATTTTTTGCTAACATGCTAATCTCAACTAAAAATTTGCTAAAAGTTAGCTAACTAGCATTAGCAAAAAAAAATTAGTAAATCTACTAACGTATTTTTTTGAGTGTATTTTTAGGTTATGTTGAATGTACTGAAATTTTTGAGGTGTGCTTACATTTTCGTTCATAACTTTTGAACCTCTGAACCGATATCGCTCAAATGCAATACCAAACTTCTCGTGAGAACTTCCAATATATATGTTAAGTTTCAGTCATCTCTGTGCAATAT
Source organism: Pegoplata infirma (assembly GCA_963921195.1). Lineage (NCBI taxonomy): Eukaryota > Metazoa > Arthropoda > Insecta > Diptera > Anthomyiidae > Pegoplata > Pegoplata infirma. The sequence goes on along the minus strand of OY992537.1, from coordinate 2,940,672 downwards.
TTTGTCCGACAGAGCATTTTCCACAGACAGACAGACAGACGGACAGACGGACATCGCTAGAATGTCTTAAAATCGATCGGGCATCATGAATATATATACTTTATGGGGTCCCAGATCGATATTTCGATGAGTTACAAACAGAATGACAAACTTAAATATACCCTCTATCACTAAGTGGAGGGTATAAAAAACGTTTTTTTGACAATAACTATAAAATTAGAGGGTGTCTGGCACGTTTAATGGGCATTTTTGTAATCTTTTCGACGAGACCTACAACTTATGTTAGATCAAAAGCATTTTTCGACTGTAGCACAGTGTAATGTAAACCTAACCGAGAACTGGTAACAATGACCATCGTCTCGTTGTAGCGAAACCGGCCAAATGTTTTGGTAGAAATCGAACCCACGACCCCCTGTTTCATAGGCTAGCACGCTACCAACTAACCTACAGGGGCCCACAAATTGTATAAGGAAATGAAAATATTTTAGCTCAAGGCCTCGAGCTCAAATATTTAAATTTCTTTATATAAAAATTAAATGGTCGAATAAAATCAGATTTTTATTGTAAAAACTGATTATCATTTAGAATTAATAAAATCATCAGTTTGTTGGCTGTCCTAAAATATTTGGAGCTAGCATGATTCGAATCCCTCGATATATATTTAAATGATTATGCAACAACAATTATACCCAGCAAAGAACAATACCTACATTAATTTTTACTTGCCAATAATTAATTACAAAATTTTTAAAAAAAACTTAATAATGATGTTATAATCTTGCAACAAACTTTTCAACACCAAAGTGTTAAGTTAAAAGCTCAACATCAAATTAAGAACATAAAATCGATTAAAACAAAAAATGTTTGAGAAAAAAAAAAAAATACTTTAAAATTACATAATTGCACTTTGACCTGCATTATGTTTGCCTGTCATAAATGTTGTTATTAAATAACATACATACTTGCAACAAACAACTCCTCCTAATGCTTTGCTGCAACATAATATTCCAATCTTAAACCAACTTCACCCACTCTTAAGCAAGGTTTTGCCTTGGTAAGACGGAAAAAAATCTAAATGGAAAAAAAATCCTACAACCAAAATACAGCAAAACCTACTCAGCAAATTCTTACAATATTTTTAAGAAAAAAATGCAAACAAAAAAATGTTTGTGTGTTTCCTATTGCCACAAAGAAACTGAAACAAACAAAAAAATCATATGTTAGAAAATTAGCAGCAAATAGACGGACAGACAGACAAACAAATCCACAAATATTTGTTGCAAGCAAAAATAAAATATAAAAACAACAAAAACTTCTGTAAAAAATGTTAGAAAACAACCACATTAGTCACGTGCCTTTTATTTTGACGTTTATGAGCATCGAAACTACAATTGATTAACTTGGCTGTTTTCGTTGAGATTTTTTTTTCTACTTAAAGCCATGTTAAGAAAAATAAAAAAAAAACATCAAACCACATAAAGTTTTTTTTTTGGTAATTGAGTATGTGAGCTATGGTGATGGTTGGTGGTGGTGGTGGCTAAATGGTTAAAAAGATGAATGAATGAATGGAAACGAATGAGCAAACGTACCAAATGTATGTTTGGTTTGGTGGTGATGTTGGTGGTGGCATATTTAGTTGGTTTAGATGTTTTGGCTTGTTAAATTTGTTAAATATATATCGCTTAGATAGATATTTATTAGGGTACTTCAATATCCAATTGATATTTATCTTCTTAATTTTTTTTTTCAAAAAGAAAATTATTAGTTTTTTAAAAATGTTCTCATACAGAAGCAGGAGAAACATTTTTAGATTTTTTAATTTTTCCTACAATTCTCCGATTTTTACTGCAGAAACATTCTGAAATTCCGAGATATTTTTCATAAAGAAATATTTTTTCTAAAGGAAAATTGAAAAATTCAGCAGTACTACAACATTTACAGATGTAATTCGAAAAAGATCAATTGTAATTCGAAGATTCTATTTGTAATTCGAAGATTCCATTTGTAATTCGAAGATTCCATTTGTAATTCGAAGATTCCATTTGTAATTCGAATACTCCAATTGTAATTCGAAGATTCCATTTGTAATTCGAAGATTCCAATTGTAATTCGAAAAAGATCAATTGTAATTCGAAAAAGATCAATTGTAATTCGTAAAAGATCAATTGTAATTCGTAAAAGATCAATTGTAATTCGAAAAAGATCAATTGTAATTCGAAAAAGATCAATTGTAATTCGTAAAAGATCAATTGTAATTCGTAAAAGATCAATTGTAATTCGAAGATTCCAATTGTAATTCGTAAAAGATCAATTGTAATTCGAAAAAGATCAATTGTAATTCGAAGATTCCAATTGTAATTCGTAAAAGATCAATTGTAATTCGAAAAAGATCAATTGTAATTCGAAAAAGATCAATTGTAATTCGTAAAAGATCAATTGTAATTCGTAAAAGATCAATTGTAATTCGAAAAAGATCAATTGTAATTCGTAAAAGATCAATTGTAATTCGAAAAAGATCAATTGTAATCCGAAAAAGATAAATTGTAATTCGTAAAAGATCAATTGTAATTCGAAAAAGATCAATTGTAATTCGAAAAAGATCAATTGTAATTCGAAAAAGATCAATTGTAATTCGTAAAAGATCAATTGTAATTCGTAAAAGATCAATTGTAATTCGAAAAAGATCAATTGTAATTCGAAAAAGATCAATTGTAATTCGAAAAAGATCAATTGTAATTCGAAAAAGATCAATTGTAATTCGTAAAAGATCAATTGTAATTCGAAAAAGATCAATTGTAATTCGAAAAAGATCAATTGTAATTCGTAAAAGATCAATTGTAATTCGTAAAAGATCAATTGTAATTCGAAGATTCCATTTGTAATTCGAAGATTCCATTTGTAATTCGAAGATTCCAATTGTAATTCGAAAACAACGAGTATAAAATCGTTTCTTACGCCTTTAAAAACATTGTTTTTTTGTTGATTTACTCGTTGGTTTTCGAATTACAATTGGAATCTTCGAATTACAAATGGAATCTTCGAATTACAAATGGAATCTTCGAATTACAATTGATCTTTTACGAATTACAATTGATCTTTTACGAATTACAATTGATCTTTTTCGAATTACAATTGATCTTTTTCGAATTACAATTGATCTTTTACGAATTACAATTGATCTTTTTCGAATTACAATTGATCTTTTTCGAATTACAATTGATCTTTTTCGAATTACAATTGATCTTTTTCGAATTACAATTGATCTTTTACGAATTACAATTGATCTTTTACGAATTGCAATTGATCTTTTTCGAATTACAATTGATCTTTTTCGAATTACAATTGATCTTTTTCGAATTACAATTGATCTTTTACGAATTACAATTGATCTTTTTCGAATTATAATTGATCTTTTTCGAATTACAATTGATCTTTTACGAATTACAATTGATCTTTTTCGAATTACAATTGATCTTTTACGAATTACAATTGATCTTTTACGAATTACAATTGATCTTTTTCGAATTACAATTGATCTTTTTCGAATTACAATTGATCTTTTACGAATTACAATTGGAATCTTCGAATTACAATTGATCTTTTTCGAATTACAATTGATCTTTTACGAATTACAATTGGAATCTTCGAATTACAATTGATCTTTTACGAATTACAATTGATCTTTTACAAATTACAATTGATCTTTTTCGAATTACAATTGATCTTTTACGAATTACAATTGATCTTTTACGAATTACAATTGATCTTTTACGAATTACAATTGATCTTTTACGAATTACAATTGATCTTTTTCGAATTACAATTGGAATCTTCGAATTACAAATGGAATCTTCGAATTACAATTGGAGTATTCGAATTACAAATGGAATCTTCGAATTACAAATGGAATCTTCGAATTACAAATGGAATCTTCGAATTACAAATAGAATCTTCGAATTACAATTGATCTTTTTCGAATTACATCTGTAAATGGTGTAGAAATGGGCGCGTGAGTGACTTTTGACTCACACTTACTCACGCTTACTACAGGAGTTTTCTAATAATGTACACTGGGGCTTCCCGTCAAATTCTAACTTTCGAATTTCGTGTCGCAATACCTGCCACGGAATAGCTGATTGTGGGAAAATTTTTTGAAAGGGCATCTTCAGTCGGCAACCAGCGGTCAAAGTTTGAAAAAATTACGTTTCTCAACCAAAATTCATATCAGACCCGGATTTAGTTTAAAAATTCTAACATGAATTCAAGTCGAAAAACGTAATTTTTTTCAAACTTTGACCGCTGGTTGCCGACTGAAGATGCCTTTGCCAAATTTTTTCATAAATGTTTTCACAATCTATTCCGTGGCCATCGTTCGGCAGGTATTACGACACGAAATTAAAAAGTTTAGATTTGACGGGAAGCCCTAATGTACACTAGGGCTATGATTTTATTTATTTTTTTTAATTTAAATTTTACATGCCCTAGCAGGCCCAAAAGTCCACCAAAACTATTAAGAATTGCAATTTTCCTTTTTCGCTGCCGTCAAAAAAGTTCCCGAACCAAACGAGATTTGGTCTATATCTAAAAAATACGAGACTCAAACGATGCGTATTAAAAGCTAACTTAATTTATGGTAAAAATGACAAATGGTTTTTGAAGGGACTTTCTGGATTCCTGCATGATTAAAATTTGACGATTTAACCCTTAACTGCATGGCGCTAACTATTTAAAACGGCAACTTTGGCAGCATGTAGCTCCAAAAATAAAAGTCCAGACGTCTTCATTTTTGTTCGTAAATATTTATAAGATCTTTTTTATAATTCATTCATTAGAAGAGTAAAAATTATCTTGTTTTTGAAATAATGGGCTTAAAGCAAAAAGTACCTGTCATAACCCTAATGTACACTCACTCACGAGCATATTTTTCATACTCATACACACATGAGTGATTTTAGTACAACTGACTCACTTGCACTCACACAAGCTTTGCTAAAACTCACGTTGACTCACACTTACGAAGCTCTTATTTATACAAAAAAAAAAATTAAAACTTTTGCCAGTACCAAAGAAAAATAAAAAGTCTATTTTAAGAAAAGTTTTATTTTAAATTTCAAATTTTCAATACATTTTTTTAAAAGTCGATTTTAAAAACGAAAACAATTTGTATGGAGATGAAATTAAAAGTAGATTTTAATTTTATATTATTTTTCTACCCAGAAGAAATTTTGCTGAACTGGCAGCAGCTTTTGGAAAGGAAACTTGAGTCAAGGAGCGCGTCCAAACCTGCTGAATTCATGCATGATTCTCTAAGGCGATGTCACACTTTAGAGCGCCAGTTGGATACACCGAAAAAGCGCTCTTAAGATGCTCTGAATTCACATTTCTTTAGAGCGTTGAAAAAATCGCTATAAAGATGCAGTGAATTCATGTAACTTTTTAGAGCTGATTTAAGCAGAATAAAGATGAAGCACACTTGACTATTTCTGAAATACAAATTACAAAATCTGAAATACAATTGACTATTTCTGAATACAATTTGAAAATCTTAAATACAATTGACTCCCTGCAAGCATTTGGAAGAAATATCGCCTAAGAGATCTAATTACATTCAAAAAATTTCCAATTATATTTCGAATTATATTCAAATTATATTTCAGAAACTTCCATTTATATTTATAACCAAAAAATGGTTAATTACATTTCAAAAATTTTCAATTATATTGGAAATTTTTGAAATATAATTGGATATTTTTAAATATAATTGGAGAGTCGAAAATATGATTGGACATTTTTTGTAATCTAATTTGTATTTTCTGAAACTAAAGTGGAAATGGAATACTCAATTTTTTTTCATTCAAAATGTGTTAAAGGTGCTATGATTGAAGTACTCTTTGCAGCTCTGATTAATGCGCAATAATGATGCAGTAAAATCATGTGTCTTTGTTCAAAACTCATGGTTTTTTATTCAAAAAGGGTGATTCCATGTCAAACCGCACAGAAAACTGTGATTTTCGGATTTGTCACCTCCGATTTTAATGAAATTCGCAAAAAATATTTCACATGCGTTGTTTTCATAAAATGATTACCTTACAGGCTCCAAAAATTTTTAGTTTTCGAAATATGGCGTCTTGAAAATTGGCAAAAACGTAAAATTTTCAATAAGGTGCACATACAAAGTCACCCATAACTTTAAAACTATAAAACCCACAATTACCAAATAGGTACCATTTGAAAGCTTAAAGGATTACATTAAAAGTGACATGCACAATTTTTTCTTGTAATGAAAGGTCAAAGGTCATATTTCAATGTCTAATGTTCAAAGACCTATATCTCAAAATCCGATATTTTTAAAATTCTCAAAAAAATATATGATAACAATCAAGACTTTCCCTACATTTGCATCAAAATTTCAGGGTGGACACTCATATGGTTCCAAAGTTACAGAAGAAAACGTGCTCGAAGGCAAGTTTTTTTCTACTAGTTCATATAAAAAATATTGCACAAACAAAACAATATAGTACATAGTCGTAAACAAAGGTGCGGGCCTAGAATAAGGCTTAAAAGTTTTTGTGTATTTTGAGTTATATTGTAGGGGTTTTCTTGTTCTTTATAAGGAAAGTCCTCGAAAGTGAATATACCTGATTTCTTTAAAATTTATACACAAGCTAGAAAAAATAAATCTAAAATCAAACAGTCTGAGCTTGTCGGCCTAAATTCAGGTTAAACGTGGTTAAAAATTACCCATTTTCAGTTATTTTAAAGTTTAGGTACTTTATATTGATGCCACATATAACAGATCGGTTTCATTCGAAACCTATATTCTTCCATAGTAGGGAAATAGGAATGGGGTGGGGGAACCGTATGTTCAAAGCGGAATAAAGCTCATAAACAAGAATATTATCAAGCATAAAAATGGTTTAGAAATGGAATTTGAATTTTTGCCTTATTTTATGTTGGCCACACTAATAAAGATATTTTTTTTTAATTCGGATGAAACCCGACCTGTAAGAAAAACTGCCAATAAAAAATTCATGTGATTGCTTAATTTAAATAGAAAATAATACCAACAATGAATTTGTTTTACAAAAACTATATAGTTTAACAAAAACTATACATTTTTAACAAAAACAATTATGCAACAAATAAAACGGATCTGATATAAGTGGCATCAATATACCTAAAAGTTAAAATTACTAAAAATCGGTAATTTTTGATTCCCGTTTAACCCTTTAAAACTAAATTAAGACCAATAAGCTCAGACAGGTCGATGTTAGATATTTGTTGTCTTTCATGGGCATAAATTTCAAAGAAATTACGTATGTTCACTTTGAAGATTTTCCTTGTAAGAAAACAAGAAAACCCTACGATAAAATTCAGTTTTGATAGTGAAATCAAATTCAGGAGGTCGAAATATTAATAAATAATGGGTTCAGTTTTTTGGTCCGTCCCATTGTTTGTTTACTGCTAGCAGCATGCTAGCATGCTATGCTGCTTCGTGTGTGTAACCCAGCAAAACTTTGGTAATGGGTGGTGATTATATAACACATTACCAGGTAATGTATATATCTTATTTGTAGCATTATTTTATGATGTCTTACCAAACATTTGTTCCACAACGTATTATTTTAAAGTGAAAAATAATACATTACTAATAATTAGCTACGTAATGCATAATTATTGGAAAAAATGTATTTCATATTTATTATTTCTAAACATTAAATCATGGATGACTTATATTTGGTTACATTATGTATTATTTCAAAGTTTGGAATAATGCATTATTTATAATTGAATACATAATGCATTACAATAACATAAAAAATAAATATTTTATAAAAAAATGCATAAGTTTAAACTAGAGATGGATTCACGACAGAAATTTGTTAATGACACACACTCACCCAGGAGTATATTTTATCTCGCTTACAATCACGTGAGTAAATTTAATACAAAATTACTTTTTCACTACTCGTAACACCTTATATATTACGTTCTGGTATGCTATATTATATACCTTACTCGTAACCTATAAAATATCATATATTTTACACCTTACTCGTATTCTTTGTTATAAATTTATGACTTATTTTATACCTTACTGGTATTCTTTGTGATAATGTATATGCATTACTTTTAGTCTCATCGCCTGTTAAAATCATCAATGCTGCAATGTATAAAATAAGAGATCTTATACCTTATTTTATACCTTATATGGTAAGGTAAGTTTTGCTGGGAAGCTTTTGCATATGAACTCGTAGAGAAAATCTTGACTTCAAGCACGTTTTCCTCTGTAACTTTGGAACCATATAAGTGTCCACCCTGAAATTTTGATACAAATGTAGGGAAAGACTTGATTGTTATCATATATTTTTTTGAGAATTTTAAAAATATCGGATTTTGAGATATAGGTCTTTGAACATTAGACCTTGAAATATGACCTTTGACTTTTCGTTACAAGAAAAAATTGTGCATGCCACTTATAAGGTAATCCTTTCAGCTTTCAAATGATACCTATTTGGTAACTGTGGGTTTTATAGTTTTAAAGTTATGCGTGACTTTGTATGTGCACCTTATTGAAAATTTGACGTTTTTGCCAATTTTCAAGACGCCATATTTCGAAAACCGAAAGGTTTTGGAGCCATAAAGGTAATGATTTTAGGAACACTATCCATTTGCAATATATTTGTCAAGTTTTATTTAAATCGAAGGTGACAAATCCGAATGCTGTGTGGTTTGAGGTGGATTTGCCCAAAAGTGTTAAATATATTTAAAAGGAAAGCATGTGTGAAATTTTATCAAAATATAATTTTATATTTTAAGTTTTATATAAAAAATCTTAACAAAAAATTTAAATTTTTTCCCCTTACTTTTACTGCATCCTCAAGAGCGCTCTTTGGATGCGCTTCGGTATGCTATAAAAAGATGCTGTGTCGCCAAAATCTCAATTTATTTTTGCTGGGTAATTGTGTCAATTAAAAATTTACTCAAATTTTTTGGGATACATTTATTAAATTTTTATTAAAAGTTTACTTAATACTATTAAATCGTTTACTGGTGCAAAATTGAGTAATTTTTTACTCATTAGTATTAAAAATTTACAAACATTTATTTTTTATTTTTTTGTGTGTACATACGTTTGAAATTTTATTGACACAAAATAATATTCTCAGATTCCAGCTTAAGTATTCCAAAATAATTTTTTTTTAGACTCACTGCGTTTTTATACCGCCCACTAGTAATAGAGTATATAAGTTTGAAATTCCGTTTGTAACACCTCATAAGGAGTGAGATCATAAAAATGTTAACACACATTTTTGCCTACAACTTTGGTGTAAAGCTTCCAAATTTTTTTTTTTTCGGCAGTTTACATTTTAAAAATATGTCAGTTAATAAATTAATTTACATCATGAGTTTTAATTTGCAATTTTTTACACAATGGACGATGAAAGAAAAGTGCGTTCAAAAATAATTAAATATTTTCAACAAAACCAAACATGGACATACAAAAAAATTGCCAAAGAAACTAATGTATGCCGCCAAACAGTTTCAAAAGTGGTAAAAAGGTATCTGGAACACCTAACAATTGAAAGGAAGCCGGGAACAGGAACAACGACTGGTTATCGTAACATTGGTAAGGCATATAAAGTTAAAAGCATCCTTAAGAGAGCTCCTAACACATCTGGCAGAAAAACAGCTCGGTTAGCCCAATGCTCAGACTTTTTTGTACGTAAAGTGAAACGTAAGGCGGGACTAAAGTCCTACAAAGTTCAAAAAGTTCCCGATAGAAACGCTTTTAAAAATTTGGAGGCCAAAACCAGAGCTAGAAAATTGAAATCAAATTTTATAAAAAAATACAACTGTTGTGTAATGGACGACGAAACTTATGTCCTGGCTGATTTTGCGCAGCTCCCTGGTCAAGAATTTTATGTTTCCGATGTTCGAGGAAATGTTGCGGAAAAATTTCGGTCAAAAAAGCAAACGAAATTCCCCAAAAAATTCCTAGTATGGCAAGCCATATGTAGCTGCGGCCAAAGAAGCCAGTCATTTGTGACATCTGGCTCTATAAACAGCGAAATTTATATCAAGGAGTGTTTGCAGAAGAGACTTCTTCCGTTCTTGAGTCAGCACAATGTATCCACTTACTTTTGGTCCGATTTAGCATCTTGTCACTACAGCAAGAAAGCGCTGGAGTGGTATAATGATAATAATGTGGTTTTTGTACCAAGAGAGGCAAATCCACCAAACTGCCCGGAGCTCAGGCCAGTGGAGAGATATTGGGCTTTTGTTAAAAAAGAATTAAAGGGCACAAAAAAGGTCTCCCAGGACATGCAAGATTTCAAACGTAGATGGACCACCTGCTCTAAAAAGGTGACAGAAACTACCATAAAAGCCTTAATGGGAGGGTTTCCGGAAAAAGTGGATAACTTTGTTCGTAGTGGTTAGAGTTCCATGCGGTTTTTTTGTTATGATTTTGTATTAAATTTTATTTAATAAAAATTTGGTTTGAAGTCTTAAAATTCAGTAGTCTGTTTTTTATTTAACTTTATGTGTGTTAACATTTTTATGATCTCACTCCTTAAAATCGGTATAGGACGATTCTCGATGGATTTCAGGTCGATCTAGCGATGTCCGTCCTTCTGTCTGTTGGTTCAATAGTTATAAGCGAAATTGTGAATTTCAGAAATTAAATTATTTTAGTATTTCCAGTTCGACCCTCGTAGCATATATATTATTTAAACAATCCGGTTTAGATTAGGTGCAAATAAAAGCTATATACATTATCTACATATCACTTTTTATTATTTTATAATACTTGATTTCGTTTTAAAGATACTCTCCTTTGAATTTAAATGTAAGGGGTTCTTATAACTGTATTTCCTTAAAAATTTTAATATTTTCAAAAATTGTCTACATACTTAAATTTTAGAACTTGTTCCATTTAAAAGAATCATGCACTTATTTTTGCAAAAAAAGTTAAAGGGGTTTTAAAAAAACAAGATTTAAAGACTCTTGAGATATTTCTCCACAAAACTCTTGAGTAATTTTTAATAATGAGTGATGTTCTTATTACGTTCGTTTTTAACCTAATTTTTTTTTTTGAAATGTAAATTTCAAGCATCTTAAGTTAGTCATCAAAACTTCTACATAATTATTTATATTATTCGATCTAAATAACGAATTTTGAACCCACCTAATATTTATGTTGGAGTATTTCTTTTGATTTTTGTTCACGCTTTTAAATTCTTCTTAAAGGCTTCACGTATGTGTAACTTTTGTCATTTACTACGACGCGTCGTATACTTAATAAAAACATACGTAACGTATGAACGTTATCCGCCGCGCATTGAGTGATAAAATAAAATAAATGAACTCTTAGGTCTGACACTTTTGCTCTGCGCTAAGCAGTGCTCACCATGGTGTTACATTAAATTGTTATGAATGTATTTTGACTAGCAATGTACGATTGTAATACCAATAAATTTCCTATACGAACTCGTAATCTAGTCTCTTGATACGTTTAACTTACTATGTATGTTGTCTTACGTGATGTTGTAGTGGAGGAAGGAGCTGCTGCCTGCCATGATATTTGAAGATTTAATTAAAATTATTTAATGTCATTATTAGCATGTTGCGATTGAATTATAATTATGTTTTGATTGTTTAATAATGGTATTTATTTATTTTATACAATAGTGATCTAATTTTTTTTTTCAAATTTCAATAATTTAATTAATTTTTAAAGATAATACAAAAAGAAGGACCATTATATTACACAGAAAAAATTTTGTGTTGTCATGACAATGGACCACTGAAAGAAAAAGCTTTTTCAATATACTGAAATGTGTTGAAAACTTCTTAAAATTCATAATGATTTGTCCAGTGTTACTCTGTCATCATGTTGATGAAAGTTTTTATTAAATTGACAAATAAATTGTTTAAAAAGCGATTACGCTTATTGGGCGTATAATTTGAAAACCATTCGTTAATCGATTTGATGCATAATTTAATTATTTAAACGACTATGTGAAATTAGATAGAACATTTTGAAAAGATGTTGTCAGTAAACATAACACAACTTATTATCCCTGGAAGTTTTCGTTTGTATAAATACAGAATTACTCCCCAGTTTTCTATAACCAATTTTTTTTTACAAAAAAAAAGGCAAATTCAACTTCAATAAAAATTCCTAGAAACATAAAAATTCTAAGGCAGCAACTAAATCTATTTTGTAGGTTAAGTTAGAGGTTGCAGAGTCAATGACTTGTCTGTTTTGTAACCAAAATATCAATTTAGGTATTTCGACTAAATTTCACTGTCCGACACCAAAAGTCTCTCAGTAAAACATCAAGCTGATCGTACGGGGGAGTGTTTTTCCAGCTCTACAAAATCAAACCAATTCCATAAAGATAGGAGGATAACACTAGGGAGACTTGACGTGTGAGTTTATTTTAATTTTTTTCCCTATTAGGGATTGTGATTCGAAATTCAAAATCATCAATAATACTCGCCGACATTTTTAAAATTTTTTGAGGCGTGTTTTTGAGCATTTGTGAAAGCTTTTTTGTAAAGTTTTTTGATGCGTTTGGACCTATTGTTTTCGATTAACCTTTAAATGCTAATTTTTCAGAAAATTGAAGTCAAAGTTCACAAAAAACGCGAATTATATCTGAAAATTGTGTACACATACAAATGTACATTAGGCTGGGTCGTATTCCAACAAAGTGCTCAGATCAACTATTAATAGTGAAAAAAAGTTGGTACAAGTAAATACAAGCATTTTAAAACCAAAATGAACAAAATCTGTCCATGGCTTCCGTTCTCGCATCGCGGGTCAAAATTGCGGTTTTTGAAAAAATAAACATAATTTAAAAATAAAAATTAAATATTAAAAAAAAAATCATTTAAAAAAAAAAATTTTTTTTGTATCGCATTAATACAAAGATATTTAGAAAAATTTTGTTTGTTTTTTTCGGATATCGATAACCCACCCAAACGTGAGGCCAAAAAAAACTCACATTTTTAACATGGAGCTCAAAACTACTTTTTCACTATTTTAAAAATTTAGTGAAACAAAATTTTTAAATATATGGGGGTTTTCGTGTCAACTGACACAACTTTTGAAACCGATGTCTTCCGATCGGAATGAAATTTGCACCAAGGTTAGTCCTATTGGATAGTAGTTCAGACACAATTTTTCAGTGAGATCGGTCAAGGACTCTCTGAGTTAGAGGGGGTCGAAATTTGACATTTTGGCCAAAGAGGTGTTTATTCTGATCCATGTAACTTCTTACCTATTGTTTTTAGCAAAATGTGTCCCAAAGAGTTTAGATAGCTATTTCTTTAGTCTTTCGAAAAAAAATTAAAAAAAAAATAAAAAAAAATTTTTTGATTTTTGTTCTTAAAAATCTAAAACTTTTTTGACTTTTTCCTCAAATTGGGCCCTTTTTTTTTTTTTTTTTTTTGATTCAAAAGAAAGCTTAGGTCTTTTCCTTTAAGAGCCATGGGGTCGCTTAGTGGGATGCGAGTGGGATATCTATAAAAAAATTATTTTTTTAACTTTGGAACACAAACAACTGTTCTTCAATTTGCACTATTAGGCGTGGGATAGCTAACCAGTTTTCGATTTCGATCCGCGATACCCTCTAATTTTTATAGGTTCGAAAAAGAAAGCACGAGCCAAAAAATGAGGGCGGTGGGGTTGGGCCATATGGCTCCTCATCGGGGTCAAAATTGGGCGTAAAGAGGTTACAATCCTCAAAAAGCCCCACAACTGCCCTAGAACTGCCCACGGAGGAGTGCAATGTGAGACCGACCTCTATTAATTTTCTGCCCCCAACAAATTTCTTGAATATACCTAACCTCTATTTCCACTTCCTAAGGGGGCTCCCATACAAAATGACATTTTTATAAAATTTCTCCTACCGCTCTAACCCAGCAAAACTTAGATTACCAAATAAGGTATAAAATAAGGTATAGGATCTCTTATTTTATACATTGCAGCATTGATGATTTTAACAGGCGATGAGACTCAAAGTAATGCATCCACATTATCACATAGAATACCAGTAAGGTATAAAATAAGTCATAAATTTATAACGAAGAATACGAGTAAGGTGTAAAATATATGATATTTTATAGGTTACGAGAAATGAAATAATATAGCATACCAGAAGATAATATATAAGGTGTTACGAGTAGTGAAAATGTAATTTTGTATTAAATTTACTCACGTGATTGTAAGTGAGTGTAAGTAGATAAAATATGCTCGTGAGTGTTTGTCGTTAGAAATTTCCTGTCGTGAGCCCATCTCTAGTTTAAACTTAGGCATTTTTTTATAAAATAATTATTTTTTATATTATTGTAATGCATTATGCATCCAATTATAAATAATACATTATTTCAAACTTTCAAATAATACATAATGTAACCAAATATAAGTCATCCATGATTTAATGTTTAGAAATAACAAATATGAAATACATTTTTTCCAATAATCATGCATTACGTAGCAAATTATTAGTAATGCATTATTTTTCACTTGAAAATAATACGTTGTGGAACAAATGTTTGGTAAGACATCCTAAAATAATGCTACAAATAAGGTATATACATTACCTGGTAATGTGTTATATAATCACCACCCATTACCAAAGTTTTGCTGGGAACTGTCCATAGGGTGCCCCTAGAGAAGTAAAATATATGACCGACCCCCAATATTTTTTCATCTCCAACATTTTCTCAGAATATACCTACCCTTTATTTTCAACTCTTAAGGGGGTCCCCATACATTTTTTTTTATTTTTTTATTAGTTTTTAAAAATAAATGTTTTTATAACGTATGGGAGCCCCTTAAGGAGTGGAGATAGGGTGTTATTATGTTCGGACAAAATGTTGGTAACTAAAAAATAATGGGGGTTGGTCATAATTTTTGCCTCTCTAGGAGGCACGGTAGGGGCGGTAGGGGCTGGTTTAATAAAACAAATTTATAAAAAATAAAAGAAATGTATGGGGACCACCTTAAGGGTTAAAGATACATTGTAGGTGTGTTCGCAAAAAATGTTGGAATTAATAAAATAATGGGGGTCGGTCATACATTTGGCTCCACTTGGGGCACTTTAGGGTAAGTTAGAATGGTAGGATCAATTTTTTTAAAAATGTTTTGTATGGGAGCCCCCATAGGAAGTGGAAATAGGGGTAAGGTATGTTTAAGAAAAATGTTGGGGGCAGAAAATTATTGGAGGTTCGTCTCACATTGCACCCCTCCAGGGGCGTTTCTAGGGCAGTTTTGGGGCTTTTTGAGGATTTTACCTCTTTACGCCCAACTTTGACCCCGATGAGGGGCCATATGGCCCCACCCCACCGCCCTTATTTTTTGGCTCGTGCTTTCTTTTTCGAACCTATAAAAATTAGAGGGTATCGCGGATCGAAATCGAAAACTGGTTAGCTATCCCACGCCTAATAGTGCAAATTGAAGAACCGTTTTTTGTGTTCCAAAATAATTTTTTCATAGACATCCCACTCGCATCCCACTAAGCGACCCCATAACTCTTAAAGGAAAAGACCTAAGCTTTCTTTTGAATCAAAAAAAAAAAAAAAAAAAAGGGCCCAATTTGAGGAAAAAGTCAAAAAAGTTTTAGATTTTTAAGAAAAAAAATCAAAAATTTTTTTTTTATTTTTTTTATAATTTTTTTTCGAAAGACTGAAGAAATTCCTATCTAAACTCTTTGGGACATATTTTGCTAAAAACAATAGGTAAGAAGTTACATGGATGAGAATAAACACCTCTTTGGCCAAAATGTCAAATTTCGACCCCCTCTAACTCAGAGAGTCCTTGACCGATCTCGCTGAAAAATTGTGTCTGAACTACTATCCAATAGGACTAACCTTGGTGCAAATTTCATCCCGATCGGAAGACATCGGTTTCAAAAGTTGTGTCAGTTGACACGAAAACCCCCATATTAGTTTATCCACTTGATATCATTGAATACATCTCAGGGATTGTAGGAAAAAATTCTTAGTTAAATTCCTTCGTCCAGTTGGTGTGTGGAGCGATTTGAATTTAGCGGATTTCCAGAACATGTGTTTTTATCGACATTTTTGACTAATTTGTAGTTGTTAGCAACATTTTACTTAAATTAACCAACTTTTTTTGTTTAAATGTTTGTTTTGGACCATAGTAACTCTGCTTTGAAATAATAGGCTTTTTGGACAACGTTAACCCTTGCCGGCACGGGGTTAAAAAATTAATATTTAAAAAATTGAATCCGAAATTTCATTACGTCTTCGTCGTTTTTACTGTGTAAAGCTAAAAGTGAAAAACATATTATTTAATATGTCAAAAAAATCCATTTGACTATGAGCAAAAAAACAGCTGTTTGAAATTTTTTGGGCGTTCGTTCAACAAGGGTTAAAGATATCCTTCAAGAAAACTTTGTATAAATTTGTAATTGTTGATTATTTAAACACATACACGATTTTAGAGTGAGGAATTTTCAAAAATTTCATTGGAGGAATTTTTTAACCCCGTGCCGGCAAGGGTTAACGTTGTCCAAAAAGCCTATTATTTCAAAGCAGAGTTACTATGGTCCAAAACAAACATTTAAACAAAAAAAGTTGGTTAATTTAAGTAAAATGTTGCTAATAACTACAAATAAGTTAAAAATGTCGATAAAAACACATGTTCTGGAAATCCGCTAAATTCAAATCGCTCCACACACCAACTGGACGAAGGAATTTAACTAAGAAATTTTTTCTAGAATCCCTGAGATGTATTCAATGATATCAAGTGGATAAACTAATATATTTAAAAATTTTGTTTCACTAAATTTTTAAAATAGTGAAAAAGTAGTTTTGAGCTCCATGTTAAAAATGTGAGTTTTTTTTGGCCTCACGTTTGGGTGGGTTATCGATATCCGAAAAAAACAAACAAAATTTTTCTAAATATCTTTGAATTAATGCAATACAAAAAAAATTAATAATTTTTTTTAATAATTTTTTTTTTAAATATTTAATTTTTTTTTTAAATTATGTCCATTTTTTCAAAAACCGCAATTTTGACCCGCGATGCGAGAACGGAAGCCATGGACCGATTTTGTTCATTTTGGTTTTAAAATGCTTGTATTTACTTGTACCAACTTTTTTTCACTATTAATAGTTGATCTGAGCACTTTGTTGGAATACGACCCAGCCTAATGTACATATTTAAAAATCCTTAAACATTTTCTAAATTTTTTGTTATTATACATGCTCCTTCTTTCCTATATTTGGCCCACTGTATCGCATGAAAATTTAATTGTTAACAACTTATTGTCTGTACTAACTACCTTAACAACAATAACTTTGTTACACTTTTTTGTGTGTGCTTTTTTTTGTTCATTATTTCTTCTCTTTAATACAATGGGTTTTATGGTCCAAGGTCAAACCTAAACACTTGACGTTTTTCTTCGTTGTCATGTTGTATGTCATCGTTATATGTCTGTATATCGGTTATATATAGTCTTTATGTCTGTCTGCTTTAATGAATGAATAAATGCGACTACAACAACTTTATTTGTTTTGATTTGCAATGATTTTTTTAAAAAAAGTAATTTTCTGAGATTATTTCCCATTATACAAACAAACAAATCAACCGAAAAATAGTCAAACAATAATATTTACTATATGCGCGAACATGTGTTTGTAGTCAGTGTCAGTCTACTACCTCTGAGGAAGAAGAGGTAAAAAATAAAAATGAAAAGATTAAAATTTATTATAAATACTTATATGTTTTTGAACATACGTATTTTTAGCGGGTGTGTTTCGGTTAACAAAAAAAAAAAAAATCAAAATAATGATAATGATAATAACGGTAACAATTGATTGGTATATTAGTTAGTGTGTGGTTTTTTGTTAACCTATTCTCAAAAAATATTTGGAATTTTTAAAATAATTTCGTTTACTGTAGTCAGTTACAAGAGAAGAGACTACCCCTAAACCAATTTAGAAAAAGAAAGGAATAAAAGAGCACGGCTCGGCCGAAACAACTTTAACCTCAAGTTGCGAACACTGTAAATGTCTCTCTTGATTATGAATCTGGGGTGCCTCACTACTATATTTCGACAGCCGTTTATAAAAAAATTACTAAAGACAAAAATTATTCCTCGAAAAAAATGGTTTAAAACTACAAATTCACATTTTGCAATTACAATGTTTTTGTTGCCAAAAATTGGTATTCAAACAAGAAGGCGTCCTTACATTTTCGTTCATAACTTTTAAACCGCTGAACCAATATCGCTTAAATGCAATACAAAATGCTCGGGGCAACAACAAGTAAATATCTAAGGTTTCAGTCATATTTGTGTAATATTTTTAACATGATCGCCATTTCAACAGACAGACGGAAAGACAAACGGACCGACGGACAGACGGATATCGCTAAAATGTCTAAGACTTAATCACTGAGAAATAATATATAGTTTTTTTCCATATCTTTTTTCCATATCTCCACTTCCTAAGTAGGCTACCATAAAATTTACAGTTGGAGCAAATTTTATAAAGATGTTTATTTAAATGGGAGCCCACTTAGAGAGTGGAAGATAAAAATAAATGGTGGTCGGTCTTACTAAGAGGGGGCCTCTAGAACGCACCATTGGACCGGCAGAAGTTAATTAAATAAAACAAATTTATAAAAAATGAAAAAAAAAAAAATTTGGGACCACCTTAAGGGTTAAAGATAGATGTTTGAATTAAAAAATATTGTAGGTCGGTCATACTTTTGACTGCTCTAGGGGCACTCTTAGGGCAGTGAGAGCGGTTGGAGCAAATTAAAAAAGAAAATAATTTTGTGTGGGAGCCCCCTTACAAATTGGTGATAGAGGGTTAAATTGTTTCGAAAAAATTTTGAGGGATATAAAATAATGGGGGTCGGTCCTGGTATTGACCCCTCTACGGCGCATTATCTGAGTAGTAGATCTGATTTAAAGATTGGAAAATTACAAAAACATTTTTTCAAAAAAAATTAAAAAAATTGTAATAATCGTTATCCACTATCCTACTAGCAAAAAATTTGTTGAATTGGTAGAAGTTTTCAAAAAAAAAAAATCAAAGAGTGCATACATTTTCAAAAATGAGATTTAAATTTTTAAACTTAAAAATCGTATACTAGAACACTTTCAAGAATTTTTCAGGAATTTTTTTAAAAGTACATAAAAAAACAAAATTAAAAAAAAAAACAAGTAGAAAAGTTAAATTCGACTTGGCCGAATCTATGAATACCCTACACAATGCCCTTTTTAAGTAATAGTAAATTTTCGTTTTTTATTCGAAATATTTTATTTTGTGTAAAAAAACTTTTTTTTTTTTAACTAATTTTTGAAAAAAAAAATAGTTTACAATTTTTTTTTGAGTGTAAAATTTTGTTTTGAGTGTAAAATTTTTTTCGAGTGTATTTTTTTTTTTAGTTTAAAAATATTTTTAAGTGATAAAAATGCGTTGTAAAATATTTTTGTGACTTACCAATGTGTTTAAAACATGTTTAACGGGTTTTCAACGCGTGAATTTAAGGTGAAGCGAATCTAAAATTTACGGTTTTGCTAATAACTTTTGAACCACTAGACCAATTTGGCTGAAATTCAATATGAACCAGTCCAGGGGAACAAAAAATATATATGTTAAGCTTGAGCATCCTCAGAATTGCCTTTTGAAAGTTATCGTGGTTTTTATCTTGTAAATTCGCGAAAAACCCTTGCCGAAATTTACTCCTTTGCTCATAACTTTTGAACCACTGGACCGATTTCGCTGGATTGCATTACCAACCTGACCAGGTAAATGCCCAACTTATATGCCAAACTTCAGAAGTTATGGCGTCTTAGACCCATATTTCGAGGTTTTACAAACGGAATGACAAACTTATATATACCCTCTATCACTAGAGTGGAGGGTATAAAAAAAATGGAATTTGGACCTTTTTGAAGAAAATATGTACTAAAAACAATAAAAATATGATCCTTTTTCGCTGTGTTTTTTACAATTTGTTAGAGAATTTCACAAAAAATACTGTTATGTTGGGGAGATAGAGGATTAATATGATCCACAAAAATATTTGTCTTTATTTTATCAGAATGTTACCTACCCTGAATATATGATTTGTAAATAAGTGTTGTTAAAAAAAATTTGAAAAAAAATCAAAATTAAAAAAATGCGCTATTAATTTAAACAAGTAAAAAAGTTAAATTCGGCCTTGCCGAATGTAGTGATACCCTCCACAATTTCAAAAAGATTATTGCAAAAAACTTTAGTTAAAAGGAAATAACTTAAAAAAAAAAAATTAAAAAAAAAATCCGCGAAAAAAAATTTTGGTAAAAAAAAAATCCGCGATTTTTTTCTTTTTTTGTCAAAAAATATGTTCGTACTTGTTTAAATACCATTTGGTGCTCAATTATGTTCACATATGTCAACCAGAAGCCGAGTAAAAGCATTTTGTACTTTTAGGTTATGTTGAATGTACTGAAATTTTTGAGGTGTGCTTACATTTTCGTTCATAACTTTTGAACCGCTGAACAGATATCGCTCAAATGCAATACCAAACTTCTCGGGAGAACTTCCAATAAATATGTTAAGTTTCAGTCATCTCTGTGCAATATTTTGTCCGATAGAGCATTTTCCACAGACAGACAGACAGACAGACAGACGGACAGACGGACAGACGGAAAGACGGACAGACGGACATCGCTAGAATGTCTTAAAATCGATCGGGCATCATGAATATATATACTTTATGGGGTCCCAGACCGATATTTCGATGAGTTACAAACAGAATGACAAACTTATATATACCCTCTATCACTAAGTGGAGGGTATAAAAAATGCTCTTAAAAGTGCAAACATGTTTTAAACATTTAAAAATTGCTCTAAAAATATGATTTTATGCTAAAATATGCTCTTAAACCTAAAATATGCAAAAATTTGCTCTTAATATGCAAAAATAAGCTCTAACAAATCTATGCCAGACTTTTAAAAATCTTCTGAAACAGATAAATACCTAACCCATTAATCAATATAATAGTCGGGGAAAAACATGATACTGCATATTTTTGGTTTCCCTGGTTATGAGTAAAAGAAGTTTGAGAAAATAAACAAACAACCAGTTTTTTAAAATTCGATATCTTTTGAAGGGGTTATCAAAAAAATCTGAAAATTTACCAGAAGGAGTATTCGAAGAGTACTAAAAAGAATTGGGGAAATCTACGAAATTTTCTTTTCAAAGTGTCCTATTTGACGTGAAATGCCCCATTTATACTTTATGGCATCCCATACTGATATTTCAATGAGTTACAAACAGAATGACAAACTTATGTATACATTCAAAAAAAAAGACTTTACTTAAACTTTGGAAAAAATTTTTTGAAAATAGTTTATTAATTTTCCCATAATTTAGTTAAATTTAACTAAAAGTTGGGAAATTTTCTTAAGTGTTAGGAAAAAATTTAAGTTCATGTACTTTTAAATAGTCCATTATTTTCCTTGAATGGAATTCCCAAATAAATGGAAGAAATTCTTACCGCCAAAGAAATTTTCCCTAAATATATGACAAAAATCTTTATTTTTAAGACATATTCCTCTTCTTTAGTTTTAGGATGTAATTTTCTACACTCAAAATAAATTCTCTGTCCAATCAGCAGAAAAATCTGCTGAAAATACACCCATTATGAGCCATATGAAAAATCTGCTGATTTTAGCAGACACGGTTTGCTAAATATCTGTCATAAGAGGTGAATAAATATAACAAGAAAAAAAAAAAACATACGCCGCCAGCCAGCGTCGAACTCGCCACCTTCCGATTTGAAAGTACACTTCTTAACCACTACGCTACGGAAGCTTATACTTTTATCTGGCGTTTTAGTTATTAAACATGTGTATTGTTCGACAGCAGAGAAATCTGATTTTAGCAGAAATATCTGCTGATTTTAGCAGAAAAATCTGCTGATTTTAGCAGAAAAATCTGCTGATTTTAGCAGAACAATCTGCTGATTCGAGCAGAATAATCTGCTGATTTTAGCAGAACAATCTGTTCTGATTTTTTTTATATAAAAAAATTTCTTGAAAAAATAATGAAATTCAGCAAACAAAATCAGTATAAACATAGTAAAATGTTTATACTGATTAAACTGAATGGCAGAGATTTTAGTAAAAATATCCTTCTCAGTAGAACAATCTGCTAAAAGATTGCTAATTCAAATTGAAAGTCGTTTTACAGATTTTTTGACAGAGTTTTTCTTTTGAGTGTACAACTTATTGGTACACTCAAAAGAAAAACATTTTCTTAGATTTGAGAAGTTTTTTCCACTATTTTAGTAAAATTTTAATAACTCGGCAATTTTTTTTTTTCAAAAACTTAAAATGGCGATATCTCGAAAACTAAGCCAGATAGAGCCAAATGGAGGCCATTTTTGGTTCTTAGAATCCCCATTGTATTGCCGGTCCTCTTCACATGTGTGGGACCCAATGGGTCCTAACTTTGGATTTAAAAAAGTTGGCATTCCCGAAAATTTTAAAATACTCATATCTCGGTAAATAGATCTTAACACTGAGAACAAGACACCAGACACCAGTGGTCCCCTAAATTCACGTATCTTAAAAACTAAGCAAGGTAGAGCGAAACGGACAAAAATTTTGGATCAAAAAATATGAAGATTCTTAAGGAACCCAACTGGGTCTGGGCCCATCGCACTATGCTTCGACCCATGGACAAAAATCAAAAAAAAAATTTTTGTCTCAAATTGTGTTTAAATACAGATTTTTTGAAAGATAATAAGGTATCTCAAATAAATATTAACAAAAATATTTTTTCTGATTGCTTTTGCCACCACGAGAGGGCGCTAAACTCAGAGAATTTTAATGAAAAATGACTTAACAGGAAAATGTGTTTTAGTTGTTTCACAAAAATAATTCTCAAAAATCCATTTTTTAATAAAATGTTTCGAAATTTTGTTTTCAAGTACTTTGATATATTTGTAATTAAATTAAAATATAGAATTTTGCATATATTTGCAAAAAAAATATTTTTTATTGCGCAGAAAAGCAAATTTTTCTATTAAAAATCCAAAAATTACTAAAGTTTGATGGAGTTTTAAAAAAAATTATATAAAATTATATATTTTTTTCGTGGATATTTTTTTAGTTTATACTCTTGTCTAACAGCGTATTCAAAAATTAGGGCCCACTTTTGACCACAAATTAAAAAAAAAATCGATTTTTTAAATGCCTAAATTCATGATTTTTACTCAAAATTCAGGCATTTGAGAGTATTTAATATCATTGTGCAACACGATTTTATGTTTTAAATGGGTAAAAAAGCAAAATGAAAGTATATTATTAGTAGACCAAAACAATTGAAGAATTTCGAAAATTTAACTCGAGTTTTTTTTATGGCCCACTGAAGTTTTTAATTTTTGTTTTTTCAAAGGCGCTCAGAAGAAGTCATTCAGAATAAGTAAAAAAAATATTAAATTTAATTGTGTGCTAAATGAGGTTAATTGATGTCTTTGGTAAAATTGGATGACGGTTCTTTTCTAAGAATATATTAACCCTCTACCTCCCATTTTTGGGGTCATTTTAGTCTCTTTTCCAAATACCCTCGTAGAATAACACTTACACTTTCGATTAAAGGGCTGACAAGTTATACAAAAATTTTCTGCACAGAATTTCATTATTAGTTGTAAAATACCAAAAGTTCATGAGATAAAAGCAAAATGCCTAAAAAAAAAATATTTTAAATTGTTAAATTGTATTTCACCAAAATCGTGTGAAATAATTTAAAATAATGTAACAAATGTACTTCTAAGCTTACTGTTAATAGATGTATTCAGTAAAATACGATGTTTCTTTTTTCTTAGGACATATTAACCCTCTATCTCCCATTGTCAGGGGTCATTTCAGTCCATTTTTAAAATATTCTTATGAAAACCATTTAAACGTATGTTTAAAGTTTAAAAATGTTCTACAAACATTTAGTAGATTTTTTTAATCATTCCAATTGCCTTATTTAAAGACTTCTAAACAATTCATGGGTTTTGGTTTACAAATGGCATACTTTCATTTTTTGTTTTGTTCAATATAAGATACTCTCCGTGAAAGTGACCCCAAATTTGTTGCACAGTGTATTCTACTGAAAAATTATAAATTATAAGAAACATTAAAAAAGGAATTTAGTATTACGCTTTAACCTTTAAACGCTCGTTTTATTGAAGGACTAAAATGACCCATTAAAATAGAAGATAAAGGGTTCATATATTCTAACAAAAGAACCGCCAATAAATTTCACTGTAGAGAAGTATAAATATTTTTTATCTCAATAGTTTTTTAGTACATTTTTCGACTTATTTCCATCTACTTTGGTAAACGCTATTTAACAATATGTGATACTTAACAATTTTACTTTTTAAAGCATTTTTATTGTATCGCAGGATCTTTTGGCATTTGACAACCCCTAGTAAAATTTGATGCTTAACATTTTTGTAGAAGATATTAACTATTTAAACGCACGTTTTAGTGTTGTTCTACGAGGATATGTAAAATAAGGATAAAAATGACCCCTAAAAATGGAAGATAGGGGGTTGATGTATTCTAAAAAAAGAACCGCCATCAAATTTTACTATAGACATGTATAAACATTATGTAGCTCAGAAGTTGATTTAATACATCTCTTTGACCTTTTTTAGACGACATAAAAAATAAAAATAACCAATTTTTTAAAAAAGGATGTTTTTATATTTTCCACACTACTAATCCGATTTGGCCCAAATTTGGTATTAATATATATCTAAGGAATATTAATTTGCTTACAAAGTTTTTTTACGATCGGACAATTTTCGTAGGTGTTATAGCGTTTTAAAGAAAAAGGATATATGGCAGGACCTTGAGTCCTTGCTCCGATTTAAATGAAAATTTATACACAAGTTGCTAGTTGAATGTGTATCAGCATGACCACTTTTTGTAATTTTGTGGGCATTATTGAAGCTAAAATTATTTTTTTCAATTTCAGGACACATGGGCGGTAGGCGTGTCCTTGCACCGATTTTTCCAAAAATTCATATTTTTCTTAACTAAGACGTTTTATGCACGTGTACCAAATTTCAAAAATATGTGACAACTCCTTCTATTTTTGTCCCTTCGTTATATGGGAACGAAGCACTGTGCATCGGGGTCTGAACCTATCGGTCCTAACCCAATGGGGCCTTCACCCAATCGGCTCCTCAAATGTGTTTGAACTAAATTGATAGAAAATGTTTCCCATTTTTTAGTTCAATTTGGCATAATATTAAAATTTTTTTTCTTTCCTTCTTTTTAAGAAATATATGAACTTAAAAGAAGGAAAACATGGCAATGGAGCTAAATCATTATCAATATTCCTTGAATTTAGTTAGTTTTCCCATTTTTTAGTTAATTTTTTTTCTGAGTATATTCTCTACTAGAGCTTTCAATATTGAAATTCCGATCCCGGAAATATCAAGATTCGCCTAATCCCGAACATTGTGAATTGTCCAAATTTTTAAAAAATCTGTAAACCTTTTGATCCAAGTGTATAATAGTCATATGTTTTAAATTAGGGGTCAAGTGTTAGTTATTGTTTTGATTTTGATCTTCAATAAATTGACCAAAAATACGATTATGTTTAGCGTGGAAATTGTCCCAATTTTTATTATTATTTCATTTTATTGCTGTTTTTTTTTTTTTTTTATTTATTTTTATTGTTGTATAAAATGCAGGAGCGGGGATTTTTAATTGAACTAATCATTTTTAATTTTTGATTTTATGATTGCTACTGACTGCTGGGTGTATGTAACCTTGAAGCGGGTGTATCTAACATTTTGCTTTTTTTTTGTAATTTTTTTTTTTAATTTTTTAATGAACAATGGTCATCTAAATTTTTAAATTCATTCATTCATTGATGATGTGATATGAATGAATTTTATTTTTTGCGATCATTCACGATTATTGATGTTATTTCCTTTTGTGATCTACATCAAACATCATTTTAATTTTTATCAGACTGATTTGATTTTTTTTTTTTTTATTATTTTGTGTATTTCTATTTTTCGCCACATTGCGTGTTTTGATGCAAATTCATTTAGAAAAATCTCAGTTAGGTTTTTTTTTGAAATTTTTTTAGTTCAAGTTTAAATTTGGCAGATATGTCTGTCTGTGTGTTGAATGTTGAAATGTTTTTTGTATTTTTGATTTGATTACTTGCGATTAATCTTTAGGCTTAAATGAAGCGGCGGATGAGCTTAAATAATGGTTTAGTTTTTACTTTTATATTTTTTGTTAACTAACTACTTATGACTGACTACTGTTTTTTTTTTGGGGTTTTCTGTGATTTCATTCCTATTACGTGTGAGTTTGCGTTTTTTACTTCTCGCTTTTAATTTTTTAATTTAAAATTGAAATTGAAAGTGCGTAAAGAGTTGATTTAGTTTTGGTTTTAGTTTTTTTGTTGGTTTATTTGTTAATGTTGTTTAACCTTTCAATTTGATTTCAATTTAACCAACAATAATTTTTTTCATACATACTGGGATTTTAATTTTTTTCTTCTTAAAATTTTTTATATTTTCTGTATGATTTTTTTTTTTTGAAAAGTAAGCTAATGTAATACAAAACTCACAGCGGTAGTTGTAAACAAACAGCGTTTCAGCACATTCAGCATTTTGTATGACTTGGCTGGCTGGTTGGCTGGCTAACTAACTGCTAGCCTGGCAGCAGCAGTGGTAGCTTAAGACGATAATTGCTCTTTTAACCGGAAAAGTTAAATCATTTTAATAGTGTTTACGTAGATTA
This sequence comes from Pegoplata infirma, assembly GCA_963921195.1. Taxonomy (NCBI): domain Eukaryota; kingdom Metazoa; phylum Arthropoda; class Insecta; order Diptera; family Anthomyiidae; genus Pegoplata; species Pegoplata infirma. The sequence continues at coordinate 2,913,858 of OY992537.1, read as the reverse complement.
TGAATTAAAATTGCATTTTTTGTTATTGTATTTATGTTGATCGTTGTTTGTGGCATTTTTTTTTTGTAATCTAGTTTCTTACATGTGTATTTCTTACATGGTGGGAATAAAAGAAAAAAATATATTGATACATTGCTGGGATTTTAATGCGAATAGTGCAATGCAAGATTTTTATAAATGTGTCACTAATTTAGATTGGAATCCATTTGAAATTATTGTTTCATTTCAAAAGTATTTGTTGTAATATCCTTTGTGAAAAGAAGAATTGGCCTAACGTGCGATATTTTGAAAAATGTCGAGAAAAACTATGGAAACAATTCAGTTTAATTAATTATTTTTGAAAATAAAAATGTGAAATGTACTCGTAAGTAACCTCCACAATACTACCGATTTTTTTAGGATTTGTTTCGTAATTTATAAAGTTTTTCTAATTCTTTTGGTTGTTTTTTTAGATTCATTAAATTTTTCAAATTTGTATTTTTGATTTTGTTCTGAATTATCCAGCATATGTCTGATTTATTTTTGAAGTTTCCTATTTTTTTTTTTTGATTTTCTCTTATTTCTACAAAAAGCGCCAGAATTTTGGTGATGTTTGCAGAAAAATTGGATTAAAATGGAAAAGGTTTTGTTTAGCTCAATGATGCATTTGGAAAATGCAATTCTGTCTAAGAACAAATAACACAGTGCAAAAACCAATGGGATGAAACTAAAAAGCAAATGAAACTAAACATTTTCCATTACAAAACCCCCAAGGATTTTTTTTAGTTTAGTTGTAATTTTTTTACACGCATTTGGTTAAAATTACACTGTTAGTACGTAAAATTTAATTTTGGGTCGAAGAACCCAGTGGCATTCTCCGTTTTGACAGATTAGCTTAATATCAAGGAATATTAAATTGTTAAGTTAGTAATTTTTTATTATTTTTTAAGGAAATTACAGGGACTCAAAGTAATAATGGAAAAGCATATATTTGTTAGCAGTTCTTTAAAGGAAAAGTTATCAATACTAAACCTGATTATTATCAATCGACTATTTTTAAATAAAAGAAAAATTCCAGTTTAACCTGATCAGAAATGGAGAAATGTTTACCTAGAAAGCATTTAAAGTCCAATTTTGAGTAATGATTGTTCTTTTTCAAAATTATGTACCAATGTTTGGTATTGATCGACATTTTATTCGATCACTAATCTATATCCGTTATTCGGATCCAGATTTGGAATCAGCATTAAAAAGAAAATCGAAAAAAGTGGTCAGATCCCAGAGGCATCCAAAAATATCACAAACAAAGCTCTTAAAAATTCACAAGAATACTTTTTTGTGAATTTTTCCCTTAATTTTCTCAAAAACCTAACGTACTAGAAAAATTTGAAACCCAGATTCAGAATCAGCATCGAAAAGTTAATAGAAAACAAACTGTCAGATCCCAGACTCAGCCACAAAACTTCACAAATCAGTGTGGGCATCCCGGGAAATTAACAACTGCACAGTGATTACGAGGGACCCGAGGGAAAAGTATTTGAATATTTTTATAACACAACAAACACAAGTAAGAGTGTTAAATTCGGTTGTGCCGATTCTTTTATACCCTCCAACACGTTAAAAAACAGTGGCGTCTTTTTTTACTTTTTGGGGCGAGGGTTTCGGTTGTAGGAGACATCCTTCCTGGATCCAACTGCAGGAATTTGAACTTCTTTTGACATAAAAATGTTTTGTTTGCTAGGCAAAAGTACAAAAAAACTAATAACAAGTAAGAGTGTTAAATTCGGCTGTGCCGAATCTTTTATACCCTCCAACATCAAAAAAAAAAATCCAGGGTCGTTTTCTTTTTTTTTTGGGGGGGGGGGAGGTCGGCAGTGGTCATTGGGGGGACAAATTTCCACTCGAAATATATGTTTAAAAATTCATTCTTTTGCTTTTTGCACTAAAGAAATACAAGTTTATCATTATTTTACAATTTTTTTTTTAACCACGCCCACAAAAGGGGGGCGGGCCGAAAAAACGATATTTTCTAATCCCCCGGGTCCAAATGCAAGACTTTGAGCTTCTTGAAGCATAAAAATGTTGCATTTGTTAAACAAAAACACAAAAAATCATGTAAAAATATGGTGTTTTTTAGAGGCTGGTTTAGTTCCTCAAGGGGGAACTTTTTTCCCCCTGATCCGATTTTGCCCATCTCCGAACTTAACCAGCCTATGAACATAAGACATATTTCTGCCAAACTTCAGGAGTCTAGCACTTTTATTTTGGACTGTATCGTGTCTTCCACAGACGGACGGACAGAGGGACAGACGGACGGACGGACGGACGGACGGACAGACGGACATCGCTAGAATGTCTTAGAATCGATCACTGATCAATAATATATATACTTTATGGGGTCCTAGACCGATATTTCGATGCGTTACACACGGAATGACAAAGTGAGTATACCCCCATACTGTAGTTGGAGGGTATAAAAAACGGAAATACAGACGGACATCGCTAGAATGTCTTAGAATGGATCACTGATCAATAATATATATGGGGCATTCCATGTGAAATCGGACACTTTGAAAAACTTTTTTTTTAGTTTTTCCCAATTTATTTACAGTTTTTAGTACCCTTCGAAAACTCCTTCGTGGTAAATTTTCAGATTTTTTTGATGACCCGTTCAAAAGATATCGAATTTTTAAAAATTGGTAGTTTGTTCCTTTACTCAAACTTCTTTTAATCATAACTTCTTGAATAATGGTCCAAATTTCAATTTTTTTTTTTCAAAATTTTTGTTTTTTTACGTACTTTAAAAAAAAAATCGCAAAAAATTCTTAAAAGCGCTCTAGTATGCGATTTTGAAGTTTTAAAATTTAAATCTCATTTTTGAAAATGTTTGTACTCTTCGATTTTTTTGAAATTTTTTTGTGTAAAACTTCTATCAATTCTACAAGTTTTTTGCCCAGGAGGATCGTGGGATAACGATTATTACTATTTTTTAAAATTTTTTGAAAAAATTTTATTGTAATTTTCCAATCTTAAAATCATTTCTACTGCTCCAATGGTGCGTCATAGAGGGGTCATTTATAAGACCGACCCCCATTAATTTTTACGTCTTAAGTTTTCTTTGGAACAAACTAATACCCTATCTCCAATTTCTAAGGGGGCTCCCACACAAAACGACATTTTTTAAAATTTGTTCCAACCGCTCTAACTGCCCTAATAGTGCCCTTAGAGCAACAAAATGTATGACTGACCCACAATATTTTTTTAGTCCAAACATTTTCTCTGAACACACCTACCCTCTATCTTTAACTGTTAAGGCGGTCCCCATACAATTTTTTTTATTTTTGTAAATTTGTTTTATTTAATCAGCTTCTACCGGTCCAATGGTGCGTCCGAAAGGGGTCATAAGAGAGACCGACCCCCATTTATTTTTACCCTACAACATTTTTTCAAAACATACCTACGCCCTATCTCCACTCCCTAAGTAGGCTCCCATACAAAATTACATTTTTATAAAATTCGCTTCAACTGTTATTTGTATGGGAGCCTACTTAGGGAGTGGAGATAGGGCGTAGGTATGTTTTGAAAAAATGTTGTAGGGTAAAAATAAATGGGGGTCGGTCTCACTTATGACCCCTCTCGGACGCACCATTGGACCGGTAGAAGCTGATTAAATAAAACAAATTTACAAAAAATAAAAAAAATTGTATGGGGACAGCCTTAACAGTTAAAGATAGAGGGTAGGTGTGTTCAGAGAAAATGTTTGGACTAAAAAAATATTGTGGGTCAGTCATACATTTTGTTGCTCTAAGGGCACTATTAGGGCAGTTAGAGCGGTTGGAACAAATTTTAAAAAATGTCGTTTTGTGTGGGAGCCCCCTTAGAAATTGGAGAAAGGGTATTAGTTTGTTCCAAAGAAATGTTAAGACGTAAAAATTAATGGGGGTCTGTCTTATAAATGACCCCTCTATGACGCACCATTGGAGCAGTAGAAATGATTTTAAGATTGGAAAATTACAATAAAATTTTTTCAAAAAATTTTAAAAAATAGTAATAATCGTTATCCCACGATCCTCCTGGCAAAAAATTTGTAGAATTGATAGAAGTTTTACACAAAAAAATTTCAAAAAAATCGAAGAGTACAAACATTTTCAAAAATGAGATTTAAATTTTAAAACTTAAAAATCGCATACTAGAGCGCTTTTAAGATTTTTTGGGGATTTTTTTTAAAAAGTACGTAAAAAAACAAAAATTTTGAAAAAAAAAAATTTAAATTTGGACCATTATTGAAGAAGTTATGATTAAAAGAAGTTTGAGTAAAGGAACAAACTACCAATTTTTAAAAATTCGATATCTTTTGAACGGGTTATCAAAAAAATCTGAAAATTTACCACGAAGGAGTTTTCGATGGGTACTAAAAACTGTAAATAAATTGGGAAAATCTAAAAAGAAAGTTTTTCAAAGTGTCCGATTTCACATGGAATGCCCCATATACTTTATGGGGTCCTAGACCGATCTTTCGATGCGTTACACACGTGAGTATACCCCTATACTGTGGAGGGTATAAAAATGAGTTTTAAATTTACCAAAATTTAAGTTTTAACAAAATTGTTCGCGACCCCCTTGAAACTCTTCCGCTACCCCCTAGGGGGTCGCGACCCACCTTTTGAGAACCATTGTATTAGAATATTTAAAAATTTTCTTTGTTTACAAAAAATTGGTGGTCAAAAGATTTGGAGGTCAAAAAATGCGGATTTCTTCTACTGCATTTAAAAAATTTCATTTTTTGTTCGGGTTGTTGAAAAAACTTGTTTAAACTTGGAAAAAGTCGACTTAGAAATATTTTTAAAAAAATTTCAAAAAAATATCTACAAATAATTTCATTTTCCAGTGCGAACGAACGAAATGTGCTTTGATTTTGACCTGACCTGTCAAAAAGGAGAATGCCACTAGATTCAAAGACCCATAGTGAAGTTTACGTGTTTCAGCGTTTTGGTGTGTCATTTCAAAAGTTTAAATTATACTTGCAGTGTAAGAGGCGTATTGGAAAATGTTTTCGTTTTCATCCCATTCGAAAAAAAAATTAAATAAACGCTTTTTTTCTTAAATGCCATCAATTCGCCATAAATGTAATATGGAGTTCACACTAGCGACTTTAAACATCTCATGAGTGTTTAAGCGCTAAACGAGCAAAATTTGACTTGTTTCCCCATACATTTGGTTGTTCAGCTAAACAATCAAATTCGACTTGTTTCCCTGTTGAACATTTCGCTAAACATTTCAAAGGCAGGGTTCGGTATATTTCCTTTTAATTTTTCTTTATTCTATGCCAAAAAAAAAGATTTCATAGCAACTAGCTTCTGTATCTGTCTGCCATTTTCTTAGCAAAACATTGGAAAATTGAGAAATTATAAATATTTAAAAAACTAATAAAAACTACTGAAAAATCAGAAAAAAGTTTGTGTTTTATTTATAATTATATTGGAAAAGCTGCACTAATAGTGAATTTTGCCTTCCATCGAAGTATAAATATGCAAACAGCTTCGGACAGGTCCGGAACAAAAAACAGAAAAATCTTCCTATTTACTTGGAATGAGTCAATAAAAAGGTGTTCCGTGTAGTGGTGTTATGTAAATGTTATAAAAAAATTAAATATCTTGTCTTCCGCCAAAGTTTAAAAGGTTTTTAGAAATATTTTTGCAATTTTTTTCAGAATTAGGTTATGTGCGTTTATTTACAAACGTTAAACACTCAAAGTTAAACGCGCAAAATGTAGTGTGAACGATTTTGTTTACTTTTTTAAACAAGTGGCTTAAACGAGTACAAATTCTCTAGTGTGAACTCCGTATAAAGAATATTGAACTTAATTTAAGAAAAAAAAGATTTACCCCTAGTTTCTGTAATACGAAGGCCATTCGTCTGCTTCGAATTTGCATGTATTTTGTTTTTGTTACAATAACAAAATACACGCAAATTCGTCACGAACGTATGACGTTCGTGTTACAGAAACTGGGGATAAGAAAAACTCTTGTGTTTTATCTTATATTAGGTTAATTAATTTAAATTACTGTGTTTACTTAATTTCAGTATAGTTATTTTTTTCAGTGTATATTTTAATTGTTATAAATTATAAAGTATAATTATAAATGTTTATTAGAATTTTATATTTTAGGCTGTTTTAAATTAACAAAAAATTCCGGGACTATTTTTTGTATGGTTGGCAGTTTCTAATTGGGTTAGAATCCATTCGAAGTTTGACTAGTAAATATATTTTGTATTCGTAAATCATCATTATAAATTTTAACGGATCAGTTTTCCTTACCCATACAAACCACCATCAACAATTTCTTGAAATTCGTGTTAATTTGGTTCTTGTCTATCATTTTTTTACTTGCTTAAACTTTACCAATTGAACCATGATTTTGTCAAATCAAGGTTGGCAATCGAAACGAATAACGGTATCGATATATCGGTATTGGTATCGTTTTTTTATTTATTTCGGTATCGGTATCGGTTACGGTATTTGAGTTGAATCGGTTACGGTATTACCGATACCGAAACGTCGATAACGGTACGTACCGGTATTCTGGAAAAAATGCTAAAAATATAAAAACTTAAAATTTTTTTTTCAATTTTAATACTAAAACACGTATTTATTTATAAATGCCCTTAAAAATGTGAAAAAAATAAAATAGCGTTTTCTTCGGGGGTCGGCGGTGACGTTGCCGCACCACACTTACAAAAGGGGGTCGGCGGAGAAAACTGTAATTTTCTTATCCCTTTAATTAAAGTGCAGGACTTTGAAGTTATTCTGACATAAAAATGTTTCATTTGTTAAAGAAAAGTTAAAAAAAAATATGTAAAACAAGTAAAAGAGTTAAATTTGACTCACAAATCCATGAATATCCACGGTGACCTTTTAAAGTGATAGTTAGTTTCCTAACTTAAAAAAAAAAATTAACAATTTTGATTAGAAATATTTTATTTTGAGAAAAAAACTTTTTTTAGTCATTTTTGAAAAAAAAAATTTAGAGTAAAATTTTTTCGAGTGTAAGTTTTTTTGCTTCACTGTAAAAATATTTGTGAGTGACAAAAATACTTTGTAAAATAATTTTCTGACGTTTTTTAACACGTGAACTAAAGGTGAAATCCAAAAAATATAAATATCAAAAAAAATACATCGCGGATTAAATAAAAAGTTTTCAGTTCAGTTTCTATTGAGAGTCTAAATGGTTTCAAAAAAATTTCGTGAAAATCAATAATTTTCTTCTGCTCCCGCATAGCGTTGAAGTATGATTTTTTTTGGAAATTTTTACTTAATCCACGATGTGGGTGCCCAAAGGCTTTTTTTTTGATTTTTATGAGACTTCGGGGAGGCATTTGGAGAACGATTTTTCAATTTACATAAACCAAAAAAATTACAAATTTTCTGTTATTTTTTTTTTTTTGTAAAAAAAAACATGTTTTTTTAGAAAAAACCGTTTCAATACCGGTACGTACCGGTACCGAAGGAAAAGGTTTTTGGATACCGGTATCCGATACCAAAACTGAGTTTCGGTATTGGTATTGGTACCGGTATTCAATTTAAAGGGTTTTGAAACGGATAACGGTATTGAAAAGGTATCGATTGCCAACATTGTGTCAAATACTCGGATTTCAACAGGTAAAAAACCATATATCACTATGTCAGTCGCATTTACGAAATACATTTTCAAATTAAATTTCATAGCATTCCTTTGAATGCTATGAAAAAGTAACTCATTTAGAATGACTTCACCGAATAGCCATCTAAATTTATTGTAGGGTAATATCTTATTAAAAATATTTATATCCAACAACTTGAGCAATAAAAATAATACTTTCAAAAATGTATTCTCATTACTAAGATAGTTTTTAACAAATTCATTAAAAAAAACAATATTAAGTAATTTAACTCAGAATTTAATTAAATTAAATCGTCTTAACAAAATGAGAGGGTGCAGTATTTGATGATGCAAACAAAAAAAATAAAACTACACTAAAAACAGAATTCATCTTTTAGACCGTATTGTCGATATGTTAGCTCCTCATGTTTTACTTCCAATTTACCAATAAAACTACAAGGAAATAAGTGTTCAACTACAAAATAAATTAAATTTCAAACTAAACTAAACCAAATCGAAATTTTAAACTGCATTGTAAACAATTTATTTGTGATAAAAGTTAACATAGTAGAGGGGGTCGAAAGAATTTTTTGCACGATTTTTGTTTTGTTTCGAATTTTGACAAATTTTTTAAACCAAAAATTACAAAAAACTTTACAATTTTAAGATTTTTTTTAATTATTGCCAAAATCTTAAAATAATAAAACAGTTGACACAACATTTTTCTCAATTAAAAAAATCACTAAAAGAATTAATGATAAAATGATAAAGGAACCCACAAAAAAATCCATAAATTTTGTTTTTTCGCACCACTCTAGTACATATTTATGTATTTATATTAAACTACCTGGACTGCAATTATATCTATTTTTATGCCGTTTACCAAAATTATTAAGGGTATATTCATTTTGTCATTCCGTTTATTACACTTTGAATATTGATAGATCTAGGACTTCCTTAAGGTACCTTAAGACTATAATATTTTTAATAATATTTGTTAAAATTTTGTGGAAAATCTATGAAATAATATGGTGTAAACAGAAACTGGTATAAAACAAAGAGAAAATACGGATTGAAAAATGAAAAGCGAAGACGTTTTCTCATTTTTAGAAATTTTGTGATCATAAGATCAGGGTTTTGTATTTGTTTTGATTATATTTAAGATATGATGGAATAAGCACACAATTTATTTTCTAAAAGATGATTTTACAAGCGGACAAAATTTCGTGTTATTTCCCAGCAAAAACATGGTTGTGAAAAGTAATCATTACCAAGCACATTATTTATAATGAGTACCCATTACCATTAACATTATTTTAAGCCCAAAAGTAACTACTTTTTAGTAATATGGTATAAAAGCACTTCTAAGTAATAATATCTCCTTGCACTTGAAGTTTTTATCCTTTACACAGGCAGTAACTACTTATTTATCTCCATAATCTTCACTAGTTATTTTTGTTTCACGCCCTTGTTAAAATAATTAGTGTTTCATTCCATAAGTAACTACTTATTAGCAGTTGTTTCGGATTACAAAACCCATTACTAGTAATGCCAATTTTTGCTGGGTTACGACTCAATGTTATAGTCTTAAAGCTCCTATGACACTAGATTTTTTTTGTATTTTATTTTTTATTAATTGAAAGAATGAAACAGCAAAAGAAGAAATGAAAAAGAAACATAAAATAAACAAACAAATAGTGGTGATTACTTTCTTTTTAATAAAAACCCGCTGTATAAATTCAAATAACCGCCAAAAACAAACAAAAAGTCGCTTCATTTAATGAAAAACAGAAAAGTTGGCAACACTTAATATCATTAATGCATAAATGTCAAAAAAATATGTAAAATTTTTACATTTTTTTTGACATTCAGTCATTTGATAACCAAATTTATCGATAACACAAGAATAAAATTTGACGTTTACTATTTTTTATTAGTATTCTTTTACTCTTCACACTTGTTCAGATTTCCTATGGTGATATATTTGCACTGTTCACTTAAATTTCATCAATACAAAAAAAAAATGTAGTGTCATAGGGGCTTAAGAAAGCTTTAAGTTAATCAATGGCCAATATTATTTTCTTTTTGCAATTTGAAATAACTTAATGTTTATAACATTTGCTCATTGATGTTTTCTCGATTTTTGATCGATCTCAAGTCTATTTGTCCATTCTTGTCCGTCAGTTTATTGAAAGCACGATAAAATTCAAAGACAAATCTTTGGAATATGATAGTTTTGATTAAATTTGTCTTATAGGCATGTGCTGCTTGCGGTTGCGTATAGAAAAGTTCGGTTACGGGCAAAAAATGTCATCTTTATTATAATTTTTTTTTTAAATTAATTAAATTATATGAAATATTCAAATGTAAGAGGGGTTTTACTAACCTGCCCTCATTAAATAAAAAAATGTAATGAAGGGTGTGTTAAGATTCGCTATTACCGAATGTAACACTCTTGTTTTTTTATATATATTTTTAATCTAAAATACCTACAATTAAATGCCATTAAAAATCATATAAAATTTAAAATTAAATTAGTTAAACCAAAAAGAACATGAACAGAAATTAACAATACTGTATGCCAATATTTAATGTTTTTAGTGTACAAGGAGCTCAACACAAAAAAATTGAAATTAAACTTATAACGATAACATGGTTTTTATAGGTTTTACTATAATTGATGAAGAATTTGAATGTATAATAACACTGTACAACAATTTTAAACTTTTTCTAAAATTACAGGGTTCCGACGATTGGTTCTGCTAAAACAAACAAAAAAAATACGTGTGTTGGCGTTTTGAAAGTTCACATCGGAATTTTATTTAAAAGGTGGTTTAAGTTTCCCAGCTGTGGCCTGTTCTTGCAGCATATCGGTACATATATAAAACTATGCTTACTTTACATCTGAGAAACTTTAACCACCTTTAAAATTAAACTCCGATGTGATCTTTCAAAACGCCAACACACGTATATTTTTTTGGTCTCCTCTACCAGAATCAATTTTCGGAAACCCGTAATTTTTTTAGTGTTTTACTGTGTAATTAATGTTTATTAAACTGTGTGTTCAAGGGGGAAAATTAATATGACTGCCTGTGTAAGTACAATGGACTATTTTAAGTCTGAGTGCCATGGACTTGCCTAAAAATTTACCTATTTTTAGGCTTGTACAATAGGGTGGGTCGATGAAATGCATATTTGCGAATCTCGTGTACTAATAGCAAAAACTCGACGCGCATTTTCGAGCTGATAACGGGAAAAATCATGAAAAAATTTTAGGAGGGTACTTTTAGGCCTCTACAAGCGGTTTTAGTTCGCGGTTTTTGGAAAAAAAATATTTTTTTTGATTTTTTAAAAATATTTTAAAAATTAAGTAAAATAATGCTTATTACAAAACAATATCCAAACAAAATTTATCTCGCCAATTTTAGCCCGTGGATGCGTTTTTATACCCAGAAAAGTTCGATTTATATATAGAAAAAAAACTATTTTTTATTTCATAATAGCACTCAAATGGTGCATAAGGCCAATTTAAGAACATGAATGATAAAAATTAAAAAATTGAGAGTATTTATAGCAATCCACAAGTGCAAAAAATTCGCAAATTAAAAAAAGATTAAAAATGGGTATCAAAATTTTGGTAAAATAAAGCGTTTTAAGATAATGATAAAAAAACAAAACAAATTGGCGGCTATTTATAACAATTCACAAGCGCAAAAAATTCGCAAGTGCCAAAAAAAATTAAAAAATGGAAAAATGGGTATCAAATTTTTGGTAAAATAAAGCGTTTTCAGAAAAAAAAAAAAAAATATATATATTAGAGGATCAATTTGGTCCATGGATGCATTTTGAAAATTTGATACCCATTTTTCCATTTTTTAATTTTTTTTGGTACTTGCGAATTTTTTGCGCTTGCGAATTGTTATAAATAGCCGCCAATTTGTTTTGTTTTTTATCATTATCTTAAAACGCTTTATTTTACCAAAATTTTGATACCCATTTTTAATTTTTTTTTGAATTTGCGAATTTTTTGCACTTGTGGATTGCTATAAATACCCGCAATTTTTTAATTTTTATCATTCATGTTCTTAAATTGGCCTTATGCACCATTTGAGTGCTATTATGAAATAAAAAATATTTTTTTTTTCTATATATAAATCGAACTTTTCTGGGTATAAAAACGCATCCACGGGCTAAAATTGGCGAGATAAATTTTGTTTGGATATTGTTTTGTAATAAGCATTATTTTACTTAATTTTTAAAATATTTTTAAAAAATCAAAAAAAATATTTTTTTACCAAAAACCGCGAACTAAAACCGCTTGTAGAGGCCTAAAAGTACCCTCCTAAAATTTTTTCATGATTTTTCCCGTTATCAGCTCGAAAATGCGCGTCGAGTTTTTGCTATTAGTACACGAGATTCGCAAATATGCATTTCATCGACCCACCCTATTGTACAACCCACCCTCAACTCAACCGTAGAATATATTCAAAAATCTATTGTTATAGGAATCTGTTCCAAAAAATTTTCCTGGGAACATTAATTTAAAATTTATTTGAGACAAATCCGATCATGTTAACCCGTGGCGCCCTTTGATCAAAGTTTTGATTTTTTCAAGCTACACGAAATAGTGTTAAAACTGTTAAAATTTTAACAATTATATTAGTGATATATAAACGAGAAAATCAGGGCGTATCAACTATTAATAAAAATAGAAAATTTTTTATACATTTTTATGGAGTGGTGGGTATTATAAACAAATGAAAATAAAACAAGTGAGAGTGTAACATTCGGCTGTGCCGAATCTTTTATACCCTCCAAAATGTAAAAAAAAATAAAAAAAAAAAAAAAAATTCAGGGGCTTCTTTTTTTTTGGGGGGGGGGGGGGGTCGGTGGGTGACGTTAAGGGCACATCCCCTTGCGATTTTGAACTTCTTCTGAGTTAAGAAAGTTGCATTTGCTTAGCAAAAGTACAAAAAACCCTGCAAAAAATGCGGTTTTTCTTAGGTTGGTTTAGTTCTCCAAGGGGGAACCTTTTCCCCCTTGGTCCGATTTTGCCCATTTCCGAACTTAACCTGCCTAGGAATATAAGACATATTCGTGCCAAACTTCGGAAGTCTAGCTCTTTTATTTTGGACTGTATCGTGTCTTCTATAGACGGACGGACGGACATCGCTAGAATGTTTTAGAATCGATCACTGATCAATAAAATATATACTTTATGGGGTCCTAGACCGACATTTCGATGCGTTACACACGGAATGACAAAGTGAGTATACCCCCATACTGTGGTTGGAGGGTATAAAAAGATTGTCACTCTTCAGAATCATTTCAAATGCGTTTAACAATGTTTAATAAAATTATATAAAAAATAATTTATTTATATAATTTTATTAAACATTGCTAAACGCATTTTAAATGATTCTGAAGAGTGACAATCTTTTTATACCCTCCAACCACAGTATGGGGGTATACTCACTTTGTCATTCCATGTGTAACGCATCGAAATATCGATCTAGGACCCCATTAAGTATATATATATTATTGATCAGTGATCGATTCTAAGACATTCTAGCGATGTCCGTCCGTCCGTCCGTCCGTCCGTCCGTCCATCTGTCCGTCTGTCCGTCTGTCCGTCTGTAGAAGACACGATACAGTCCAAAATAAAAGTGCTAGACTTCCAAAGTTTGGCACGAATATGTCTTATATTCCTAGGCAGGTTAAGTTCGGAAATGGGCAAAATCGGACGAAGGGGAAAAAAGTTCCCCCTTGGAAACTAAACCAACCCAATAAAAATCGCATTTTTTGCGGGGTTTTTGGTACTTTTGCTAGGCAAATACAACATTCTTATCTCAGAAGAAGTTCAAAATCACAAGGGGAAGGTGCCCCTAACGTCTCCCACCAACCCTCCCCCCCAAAAAAAAAAAAAGACGCCCCTGGATTTTTTTTTATATTGTTTTTTTTTACATTTTGGAGGGTATAAAAGATTCGGCACAGCCGAATGTAACACTCTCACTTTTTTTATTTTCATTTGTTTATAATACCGACCACTCCATAAAAATGTATAAAAAATTTTCTATTTTTATTAATAGTTCATTACACTGTCCCACAGCCAATATTAAACATGAACCGGATCCCAGTTGAAAAATGTGTCACTGAGGAAATTTACATTGTGACTCCTTGGGGAAATGTCTTTAGGTTCTGACAAATCATAGGTAATCCTTGATGACATGTCCTAACAGTGTCAGCACTGAATGTGTTAGGTGTGTTAGGGACTAATAAACTGGAGGTTCCAGGTTCAAATCCAGTTGGGACTTAAAAGTGCGAAAAGTTTTTTCTTAATATGAGAAAGATAATTTATAAAGGAAAATGGATAAAAGTAAAAACTAAAGGAAATATGATTTTTTTTTTGTATTTTCGCATGACCTACATCAGACATTTCCCCAAATAATTTCTAGGTGACATGTCCCCAGAAAGTCAGCATGTCCTATCTACTGCTGACTTTGAGTGAGGACATTTTGAAAATGAATATGAAACTGTCCTCAACTCAGTACATAGAGGTGTCTTGTGGATGTCAGCAGTGACTCTAACATGTCACCGCGCCGTCACTGAGGATGGCTCGAGGGCGTTGCCAACTGGGGTGATATACGTCTGCAAGTAGAGATCAAGTTGATCAAGTTGAGCATTTACAGTTTTTCATTTCGTGATCTTGTTTCCAGTAAAAGGACTTCAAAGTTTAAAAGGATGACATTTTGTAAAATATTTTGTTTAATATTTGTACTTGGTTTTAATGTCACTACGGATGGCAAATGAAGGAGGAGAACATGGACGTATTCAGGGGGGGCCCAGGGGGCCCGGTCCCCCCCTTTTGGATTGAAAAATGTTAAAAAATTAATTCACTTCAACACATAATACAAGTAACAAACATAAGTTTTTAAGTGTTGCAAATATTTTTTTTTTTAAGAAAAGTTTTTAATATTTTTTTAAAAAACTCTTAAATTTTCTATTTTTAAAAGTCATTTATATCGAAATATCTAAAAAATATTTATCGAAAACACATTCTATTGTGCATCAGGATCATGAAAACAGTTTTCTACACAAAATTTCAAACTCTGAGGTTCTAAGGGAGTTTTTCCATATTAAAAGTCTCAGGTTCTGAGACATAACTTCCAAAAAAAATTCTCAGATTTTGATTTTTTTTTCGAAAGAAAAATTTTCGTATTTAATTTTTAATTTCCTGCAGTTTTAAATATTAAAAAACGAATTGGGACAATATTTAACTGGCAAAAAAAATTTTGATTATTTTTTATTTGAATAAAAATAGATAAATTTTCATAAACAAATTTACAGAAGCACCATACAAAAATGTAATAACGTATTTGGAATCTAGAGATCCATTTTACAAAAATCCAGACCTAAAATGTCGAGCCAACGCAGTAATATGTAACAGTAGAGATGTAAAAAGCGATAAGGAATTCATAAAAATTTCAAGTCCAAATATCTCGACAACGAAATGTTATACAATAAATTTGGATTGCTGATTTGGAATCAGGTCCTTTATTATGGCTCTTACGTGAGAATACGTATCAGAGAGCTCTAAATAAGATTTTTTTAACCTTTCAAAAATGAATATCTCGAAAATACAACGCGCTAACTTGCGAATACGTAACCGTAGAACGGTAAACACGCTAAAATTAGCAGATTCGAATATTCGAAGGCAAATATGGGAAAAATGTTAAACTATTAAAATATTTGGTAAGATAATTTGATATCAGGATATCAAAATCAATCTTGTTCCTTTAATTTGATTTTTTTGCAATTCAAACGCGGTTTTTGCAAAAGTATTCGATCGATGATTTTGAAATTTACCACAAATACATACTCAAAAAAACCATTGCACTTTTAGGTTACATTTCAGCACTTTTAGGTTTCATTCAGGAACCGTTTTTATAGGAAAATACCTCTGAATCTAAGAATGTATCAGACATTTTTTCATAAAAAATTCACAGATTTAAAGACATTTTTGCGACAGGTTTTTTTTTCAAAAAATATTCTCAGATTTTGATACATTTTTTTCTATAAAAAATCTAAGATTTTAAGGGAGTTTTTACTAAAGAAAAATTCTCAAATTCTAAGATATTTTTTTATATCAAAATTTTTAAACGCAAAAAATTTATACTTATGAGCAAAGTTTTTGGTCAAGACCAAGACTTTTGCGTTACTTAACTAAGTTTTTGGTAAAAATACAACTGACTTAGAAAATAATATTATTTTTCTTGTTGTTATGATTAAAAAAATTTTCGAGTTGGGCCCCCCCTTTTCAAATTCCTGGATACGTCGCTGGAGGAGAATATTTGCTAATTCTTCCATTTTTTAATTTTGCCATTTCAGGAAAAAGGCTGAATAATGTCCTTTCAAAAATATTTTGTTCAAAATTTTAAAAGATTTAAGGATAAAGTTTTAAAAGGACATTACTTACTTCCTATTTTAATTATATGTCAAAATAATAAAATGGGAAAATTAGCGGAGATCCTCCTCTTTGATTTGCCAATGGCAGTTTTACTACATATAGTCTCTAGTTTTAAACGTATATTATCCAGTTTGTGTTTAACGATTTATTATTCTTTTTGTCGAACGGTGTAATATTCAAGTTTCATAACTTAAAAAAAAATAACTGAAAAAGGTGTTATATGAATTCTACAAAAAAAACTCAAGAACAGATTATAATATTTAAATGCAAATCTTTTGCCAGTTTTCTTTATTAAAATGCTAATAAAATTCAAAATCAAAATTCGTTTGTTTTCTTAAAATGTTCTTTTTTTTTTGAATCTCAAGTACAAATTTTGTTATCAAACAATATGAGTACATACGCACCCAGTGCAGTAATTGAATTTACAATTGTCACTTTTTTAAATGAGCATCTCTTTAAATTGCATTTGAAATGCATTTCTTCAATAACTTGCATTTATTTTTATCTTTTGATTTGTATTTAAAAAAAAATCAATAAAAATTATATTAAAAAAAAATACATGTAGACCTCAAATTATTTTTTTGTTCATTTATGTATATCCGGATACGAAAGTAGTTTAATGATTTTGCATAAAAATATCTATGTATTTATAGTTATTGTTTAGAAATCATTCGTTTTATTCATTTAAATTATTATTTTTTTTTTTTTAATTTCAATAATTTTGTTAGAGTGAATGTTTAGTTGCTTTTGTAATTGATTTGTTGTTAATTTGAAATAATAATTTTCTTACGCGTTAACACAATTTTTAATGGCCATTTAACCAACATTTCCATTTATTTTACAAACTGATGTTTAAAAAAAAAAATTAAAAAAACCTTAAATGTACCAACCTACATACAAAATGCAGAGCATTACTAAATTTTTAATGATTCATAACTCTGAAAGTATTGGATTTACTTTTCAAAAACTTATACAAAATCCATTGTAGAAAAAACGAAAATAAAACAGAAATGGAAAGTCTTACATTAGAAAAATAGAAATGTAGTGTTTTCAAAAATGATGAAAACGATTTAATTATAATGAAGAGGTTAATAATTAGATTACATTTGAATTCAAAGTCAATCTTTATATGATATTCACTCGCAAAGTGAAAAGAAGGTGTATCTTCAAGAGTTTTCAAATAATTCGGCTACACCAGTCTGACCATCACCTGAATTACAACAACATCAAAAAATACATTTTCACAATTTTATAAAAGTTTTGTTTTCACTTTTAAACACTTGATGAAAATCGTCCACCTTTCCATTATAAGAAAAATCGATCAAGTGAGTTTAGGAAAAAAAAGAAACATTTTGTTTTTAAGTCTTGAAAACAAAACAAAGATCAACTGAATAAAACATATTTAAATTTGAAATTCAAATTGAACCTTACAATCAACAAATGCAATAAATAGGTTAATAAAACAATGTTACAAAATCCCACTATCAAATTTATTTGTGCTACTTTGAAGGAGGGGATGAGATGGAAAAGCCAACGAGAAAGTAAATGAAAGTAGTGCACAGAATAAACTCACAATCAGTTACATGAAAACTGTCAAATATTGGTAAAATGGAAATACAAGACTTTTTCTAGTAATTTGACAAGGATTTTTTGTGCGTTCTACTAGCGGACCCTACACTCTTTGTCCTGTCCAAATTTCAATAAATGTGCTTGTGATCGTTTCAAAAGTGCATCCTCAAGAGTGCTCTTCGAATGGTATGGTATGCTATAAAAAGAGGCTGTGCTGCCAAATTCTTAATCTATTTTTGCTTGGTTATGGTAATTTGTGATTAGATTTTAAATTAAAATCACAATCGAAAATTTTCGATTTTTTTATTTTAGTTTTCAAATTTTAAACACTTTCAGTACCATAACGAATAAAACCAAAAAGGATTACGCAATTCCAAGTTCATACAAAAATCCCTAAAAAGAACACCTTTTTTCACGAATTTTCTTTCCCAAAAAACCTTTTTGGACTAATTACACTACTCTACACGGTTTTTGCACAGACATGTTGAATACATTTTCTAAAGTACTTTGGCCTCCTAAACACGGGCTTAATCCGGGGAAAAATTAAAATGCCTATATCTCGAAAAAAATATTCGATAAACATTTTCTGATGACAGATTCGTGTTTAGGAGGCCAACATACTTTAAGAAATGTTTTATTTTTTTTTTTAATTTTAACAAAAAACCATAAAAATTGGTACGAAGAAATGTACCCTAGGTTCTCTTTATTGGAGTGTCTTCTTTACATATCTGCTTTGAACAGGAAGTTTCTAGCAAAATTCGGATATTTATGAGGACAAAACCAAAAGAAAGACATTTTGAACTTCCTTATAATGTCCTGATGGTATCCTTGATCGTATCGAGTCCGGATTTCTTGCATAAGTTAGGTAATTTTATTGGGAATTCAAATAAATAAATAAATATGTATAACTTTAACATGCAATTTTCCAATATTAAAAAATTTGTCTGTTTTGAGGGCTTGGTCCAAAAAAAATCAAAATGCCTATATCTCGAGACACGATTTGATACAACTTTTCTGATTACAAATTCGTGTTTAACAGGCCAAAATACTTTAGAAAATGTACTCAAAATGTCTGTGCAAAAACCGTGTTGAGTAGTGTTACTGGATAAAAATGTTCAATTAAATCTATTGATCAACAAAATTTAAATGAATCAATCATTGTGTTGATCAAAATTTTTGTTATTTTTTTTGTTTACTGTCGAATTAAAATTTTTCAGAATACCAGATTTTTTTCGCTTTAATTTATTTGAATACATTAATTGCAAAAATACTTATATAAAAATAATCGGGTTTCACTTTTTATTTTGTTTGCAACACATTGGAAAGCAAAAATAAGCATTTCTTCATAATTTTTTCATAAGCTTACAATTCTTTCGTTAAATCAATCATTAAATTGATTGACTTCAAATCCAAAATTGATCATATTTGTGATAAAAATCGAAAAATGTTTAATTGAAAAAATATTCAATTATGCAAAACCCTTGCGAAATAATGTAAGAGACAAAAAAAAAATGAAAGAAAGTATAAAATGAGGTTGAGATTGCTAGAAATAGAATTGTAGTGTTTGAAACTGTTAAAGTTTATTCTGTAGAAGCTATAAATATTCACATATATAAAAACAATTTCCATTAACAAGACAAACCAACATTTAAAATCCTACTGATCATAACACTAACTGGAGTGTTTGAAACCGGTATGGGAAATACCAGAAATGTCTATAATTTTTAGAAATTTATTTTAACTTGAACCCTTATAATCGCCTATTAATTTGGTGATTGGTTTAACAATTTTTTTAATCAGAGGAGTTTCAATCAAAAAATTTATTAAAACCGTGTTTTTGTGATTAAAATTCGTTTTCAGTTCTTTCTGTGTATGTGGAGAAGTTAGGGGTTAAAATGTTCCACAAAAACTTATGTACTAAAATGTTGTTTTACGATTTGTTGGAATAAAGTCAAAAATACCGTTATGAGGGGAAGTTCAAGGTTTATATATTCCACAAAAATATTTGCCTACAAATTTGCTGCAAGAACAGGCCAAATCTGGGAAATTTTAACAATCTCAAAAATAAAATTCCGATGTGATCTTTTTATTTTATATATACTCCACTTACAATTAGTGATAGAGGGTATATATAAGTTTGTCATTCCGTTTGTAACTCATCGAAATATCGGTGTAGAACCCCATAAAGTATATATATAATTGATCAGTGATCGATTTTAAGACATTCTAGCGATGTCCATCTGTTCGTCTGTCTGTGGAAATGGTTATTACGGCCAAAGTATTACACGGAGATGACTGAAACTGAACACATCAATTGGAATTTGTCCGAGCAGTTTGGTATTACATTTGAGCGATATCTGTTCAGCGGCTCAAAAGTTATGAACGAAAATATACGGACACCTCAAAAATTTTGGTACATTCAACATAACCTAAAAATACAAAATTCTTTAATTCGGCTGCACTCAAAAAAAAAAAACTTGTAAAGTTACCAAAAAATCTCGTGATTTTACGAGGCTATCCTCGTAAAATATGACGTAGGTAAAATTCTCGTAAAATTACGAGGATTTCCTCGTAATTTTGAATGCACCAAAAATTGGTAAAATAACCAATTTTATTGGTAAAAATATTGTTTTAAAACCGGAAAAATACAAAAAAAAATGGTAAACTTACAAGAAAAAATGGTAAATATGTTTAAAAAAATGGTAAATTTACAAACCAAAATGGTAAATTTACAAAAAAATAAAAAAAAAAATTGTTAACAACATAAATCCTCGTAATAAAATCATTTTTTGTAAAATAACTGGGTAATTCCAAAAATTTTCGCCCCACTGTTCGGAAACATGCCTTTGGACGCCACTGAGAATTTGGATCATAGATATCCACGTTTATATGAGATATGTTGCATTTTTGGATTTTAAAAATTTGCTGTAGTTTTCAAATTATCGCGGGTCAAAGTTCGACTTTTTTAGCAAAAGTCAGAAAAATACATGACGTTTAACGTGCTCTAGCTTTTTAACTAGTAATCCGATTATCACAAGTAATGGCTCATATGAAAGCTTAATTCTTCTTCTTTTCGGAAATATTTTCAAAATCATACGGTTTTTTTTTCAAAAGTGTTGCAAAAATTCAAAAACATTTTTTTTTTGCGAATATTTAAAAAAACACATCTTCGATTTTTTAAAAAAAAAGTTTGGTGATAAACAATACTGTTTTGTACAACATATCCAAAATTCAGAGTGGGATCCCAATGGGATCAAAAAATATTCTGGTTTTAGTACGAAGTTCTTAAATTTTACCTTAGAAAATTAAAATTTTATGTTTCTTCAATATAAAAATTTAAATTTTCAAAGAAAATTATACTATTAAAATTTTGAAAAACATTCAAAACATTAGAAATTTAAATTTTCTAAGGGAAAAATATGAGAACCTCGTACTTAAAACAGAATAGTTTTTGATCCCATGGAGATCCCACTCTGAATTTTGAATATGTTATACAAAACATTGTTATTTTTCACCAGAATTTTTTTAAAAAAAATCGAAGATGTGTTTTTTTAAATATTCGCAAAGAAAAAATGTTTTTGCATTTTTGCATCATTTCTGTAAAAAAAAACTGTGTTATTTTAAAAATATTTTCCAAAAGAAGAACCCCAGCTTTCACGTGAGCCTAAATTTGTGAAAATCGGGTCATTGGTTAAGAAGTTACAGCTCTTTAAACGTGATGTATTTTTCTTACTTTTGCTTAAAAAGTCAATCTTTGAACCGCCATAATTCGTTAAATACACCAAATGTAAAAAAACGATATATGGTACATATATCATATTTATGAGGGCTATCTATGTGTCAAGGCTCAAATTAATCTGAGACACCATTTCCAAAAATGACTAAAATTTGAGCTAAATTTTCTGGAATGGCCCAACTGTTTTTTTTTTAAATTAACTACTCCTCCTTAAATTAATCCTCGTAATAAATTTTTCAAAACTTTGTCAACTTTTTTTAAAATATTTTTCAATAAAAAAAAAAATAAGTTTTTTTGTTAAACAACATAAATCGTCGTATAACATAATTTTTGTAAAATAAAGTTTTTTTTTGTAATTCAACTAGAATCCTCGTAATAAAAACTTTGTTGTAAAATTACAGTTTTTTTTTTGTAAAATAACCTTTCAAATTGGTAGAATACAATTACGAAAATAAACTTGTAAAATTACCAATAAAACTGTAGTTCTCGTTTGAGCAAAGTACTATATTTTTTGTTAAAAAACAAGAAAAATTGTTAAATATTGGTAGAACGGGATTACAAGGCATTTTACCAGGCGTTTTACCAGTTTATTTTTTTGAGTGTGCTGATTGACAAGTACGAACATATTTTTTGACAAAAAAAGAAAAAAAATAAAGTTTTTTTTGTACCAAAATTTTGTAATAATCTTTTTGAAATTGTGGAGGGTATCAATACATTCGGCAAGGTCGAATTTAACTTTTTTACTTCTTTGGTCTGCTTTACCAGACTCAATCGTCGTAACCCCGTAATTTTTTTAGTGTTGTATTGTGTAATCGTCGCGACAAAACCTGCACTCAAAATAATACATAAGTAGATTTACTAATTTTTTTTGCTAGTGATAACCTTTAGCAAATTTTTAGTTGAGATAAGCATGTTAGCAAAAATATCTTGTATTAGCAATTTTAAGCAAAATTTTAACTAATTTTTTTGCTAAATATAAAATTGAGTTGACCAAATTTTTACAAGCTTTCTTGCTAATATTAGCAAAAATAAATTGTAAATTTTTTTTAAGAAAACTTAAAATGGCGCTATTTCGGAAACTAAGCCAGATAGAGCAAAATGGAGGCCATTTTTGGTTCTCAGGCTTATATTATCGTCCTCTTCAAATGTGTGGACCTTACTTTGTTTGGATCCAAAAAAGTTAACATTCCCGAAAATTTTAAAATGCTCATATCTCGGTAACCCAACAAAAAGTCCAAAAGCATTTTTGTAGCTCTCAACACGTAGAACAAGACCGCAAAAAGCTCTCCGAGTAATAGTTTTGAAGTTATCGAGTTTTTTAATTCTCAAAACCCCAGTGGTCCCCTCCAATCACGTATCTCAAGAACTAAGCAAGGTAGAGCGAAACGGACACAAATTTTGGATCAAAAACTATGACGATTTTTAAGGAACCTAAGTAGGTCTAGGCCCATCGGGATCTGGACCTTTTGGGTCCGAACCCAATGGGGCCCTCAAATGTGTATGATCTAATTGTAAGTTGAAATAAAAAAAATTAAAAAACTTTAAGTCGGCCTAAGTGGCAATATAGTATCTTTGGAAAATGGCAACACCTAACATTTGTTCTGGCAAGGTTGCAAAATAAGTACTTATTGTTAGATCAGAGTTGATGAAGGAGAGGAGGACGAATGATGATTACTAAAAAATTGAATTTATTCACCATAATGCAATTTCACCTTCTTCTGTACGAAAAAACAATAGCAACAACCACACAGAAATTGAAAAACCATGATTTAGTTGATACTTGCTTAACAGCCAACTTAGCGTATCGGTCTAGAGTGATCGTACCTAAGAGGCAGTTAATAGCAAAAACATTACAGATCATGGGTTCAATCCCTGGCGGCTGCGATCTGTTAATAATTTTCACATATAGAATAAAATTGACTATTAACTGAATAAATTTGACATTAAAAGTTTTTCTGATGATTATAATAACTGGATTATATGAAACTAGTAAAAAACGAACCAGGATGTCTTAAAATTTTTAGAAAAATAAATTTTTCTTTCACACCTTTCTCAATTCAAACCACATATAACATGATTAAAAAATTATAATACATAATTATAATTAGAGCCTGAGCTCAACCGTCTTTACAGAAAAACAAAAAAAAAAAAAATAAAAAAATTCCAGTTAACTAATTTTTAGCAAAACATTTTTGCTAACTTTACCAAAAAAATTTTTTTGCTAACATTACAGTTTTTTTTTGAGTGTGTAAACAAAATTTCGTTTTATTTACATGAGAATTATAGGTCTAATTAGCTCAACGAATTAGCAAATTTATAAGATATTGACCAAAATACAAACAACAAAAACCAACTGAAAGTTTTTTTTTACAGATTTTTTGACAGTTTTTTTTTGAGTGTATTTATACACGTACAAATTACTTTTTTACGCAAAAAACTTCTTTACCCGGGTGAAAATGACCATGAATGTTCATACATGATCATACATGATTCCATGTATGATAGTACATGAACAATATATGGAAATGTATGTCATATATGTAAGCATATATGGAGGCACACAAGTAATATAATAGTCCATATATGTAAATGTATGAAACTATATGTGGAGAGGTTTATGTTATCTGCATATATGTGCCTACATACATGATCATATATCATCAAGAATGATTATATTTTTTTGTATTCTAAAGCATACATTTTCAAATACGTATGACCAAATTCAAAATTATCCTACCCGGGCACTCAAAAAGCCTTGTCAAATTTTAAAAAGGTCTCGTAATCCTATTTTAAAATAAGAAACACATATTCAAAAAATGAAGCACATATCTTTTAAAATACTATTCCTGGAATCATAAAACTTCAATTAAAATTTTTCGATTTCTTAAGTCACAATATTTTCGCAAAGCCAATCAAAGGTTTATTCTGAGTTTACCAAAGGTGGTTCTAGTTACCAAACATCATTACAAACTCACACCATAGTGGTGTCGGGTATACATTTGTTGTAATAATTAAAAACAAACCAGAATTTAAAGATTAGTAAAGCCTGGAGATCATTGAAGTAGGAAAATAATTTGTCTGGGGGCTGCTCAATTTTTCGTTTCCAATTTTTTAGAAAAACCCAGACCGGTTCTCGTAGGAGTCTCTGAATCCAAGCCTTGCTAACAACCGTTTTTAGCCGTAAGTGAAAACAAGCTATAAAAAACCTTGGCTAAAACCCCGTTTGCATACACGATTTTAAATTAAACGACTCGTTTTTGCTCATTATTCTATTACCACGTAGTGCAATTTTTTAGTAATGGAATAAAGACTAGAGCGAGTAGTTGTATTTAAACACGCCAGTGCGTATGGAGTTTTAAATAGAATTGGATCTAGTTTGGCGGAAAACGTGGTATGTAAACGTATGTGAACAAGTGCGGAAAAACGCTTCCCGCTCCAATTGTGATTATTTTCTTACTGGTGTTTTGTTAAACAATTTGTTTATGGTCGTTATACGGCGTTCACACTTGCTGTTTTGAAGTGTTCAAGAGTGAGATGTTTAAAAAAGTCTTTGTTCTGTGTCCATTACGTTTTTATTCTGCTACTGGTGTTTTGTTGAAGAACTTGTTTAAGGTCGCTAGTGTGAACTCCGTATAAGTGTGAACCCCATTTTAGTTTTAATTTTACAATAATGCCATAAGTTAATACAAACATATATCGTCACGTAAAATGCAAAACAACGTAATCCTCTTCGTAAAAAAGAATTTTTGATTAATTACTATGCTATTTATCAAACAACAAGTTTTCACAAAATTTTAATTCTCTGCGGTTAAAAAAAAAACTCCAATCAAAATTCAATCATTGTTTGTTTCCCTATAAAATTGTGAAAATATGATTTGCTCATTATGATGCACTTCATTAACCGAAAATATATCTAAAATTTTAGATCTATGCAATTAAAAGTGACGGAAGTGAAAGACCTATGAACGAAATTCAAGAAATGTTTTCCGTTTCTACTGTAAAAAAAAAAACAAAAATGTTTACATTATTTTGCATTTTAGGCGACGATATATTTAAATAAATTTCAAATTAATAAACGTTTTCTGCAAAAAATTAACAAAAATGTTTTTTCAATGTACGATATATGAAAAATGTATGAACATATATGAATATACATACATATTCATGTATGAAAATGTATGATCATTAATGTACATGCACCCTCAAATTACGGATATGCGCATGTATGGACCATATATGGGCAGTCATATATGCATCATATATGATCATGAATGTCTATTTTCACCCGGGTAGCTGAACATTTTTTTTGACTAAAAATTTTTTCCAAATTAAATTATTTTTTTTTTTCAATTTTGCATGTGTTTTGTTATTATTACAACCACAATTGACCAAAATTTTTTTTTTCACCAAAATTTTTTCTAAAACCTTTTTTTTCCCAAATTTTTTTTTCGATTGTTATCCACTTATAGCACTTTTACTTGATTTGTGTTAATATCAAAATCCGTCGGCATTCAAATTCGTTTTCTTATTACACATTTTAACGTTTTTTTACTAATAACAAGTCTGTTTATTTTAAGAAATTACTTTGACTACTTTAATTTAATATTAATTATTACTTGTTTCTAGATATCCTTTAATTGAGTGGTGGAAACACACATACTATCACATTAACAAAGCAACAGAATTTAATTGTGTTATTGTGTCGACGTCGCACAAACTCCATTTTAAGCCTATGCCCGCGAGCATAGGAATTTCTAAAATGATCACCACTGCTTTAATTCTTAACATTTCAAAACATTTAAAAAATTTTATATATAAATTGCTTTAAATCAACTTTTCTTTAAAAAAAAAATTTAAAATGTTTAGCATCCTCCAGTTTTTTTAATAAGATTTATAACATCCTGAATTCAACTTTAAAATTTATAGTTAAAAAAAAAATGTCACCATTAAGAGATGTTTGTTGTCTGTTATAAAACTGCAACAAAATTTCCATAATCCAACCACTCTAATATCCGCCCTTGTATTTTAAAATTATACGGTAAAGTCAGTCACACACTCAAGAAAATTTGCATAAAAAAATTAAAGTTATAAATTCTTGCATCTACAATATTTATTACATTTATGTGCATATTTATTTGATTTTTTTTATTGTTGTTGGTGTTGTTAAGGAAATATAACGGTTTAAATGCACTTACATTTTATAGAAGAAGAAGAAGAAAATTTTGATTAGATCCAATAATAAATTAATAACGAGGACAGCAACGATTATGATGAAGATAGAGATGCTAAAGATGACGATGATGTTGTTGGAAATGATGACAACTTTTTGTTAAGGATGATGATGTTGTTGCTGTAGCTGCTAAAGCTGCGTCTGATAATGTTGTTGTTAAAATTATATTGTTGTCAGATGATCAAGAAAACTCAAGCAATTTTCCATAACATGCAAATTATAAATATCCGCAAATTGCTATAAAACACTGTTTGAACACAGATGTGATGAATATGAAGAAAAACGAAACACTTTGCTAGGAGAACGATTAAACGGATATCCGCTTTTGTTGTACGAGTATGTTTGATAATAGGAAAAAATAGGCAAGAGGAAGAGTTGGGTTTTTTCATACACTTTGTATTTAATAAAATTAACTTTTTTTTTGTATTACGAGAGTGTTGTTGTAAACAAGAGTTTGTTAAGAGTAGAGGATGTTGAGGTATGATTTTTTTGATATAGATTTGTCTAAAGATCAAAAGTGTCTATATAAAGGTGGTCTCGTTTGAATAGATGTTTAGGGGGCATCCTTTTGGTTATAGAAAAAAAAAAACAGGTACTACTGACAGCAACAACAACTAGTAGAGGTATAAGTTTGTTGTTGGTGTTTCTTCATTGAATTAATACACATTTTCCGGAAGTTTATAATATCATTTTAAACCGTTATTTATGGTAGAGTTGAGTTTTTTTATATTATGCATATCCGTTTAATGATTTTGAATTAACCGTTAGTTAATTGACGATGGGAAAATTATTTTTCAATTATAGCACCAATGGATGTTGCATGTTGTTTTTTAAGAATTTATATGATTTTTATGTTTTATATACAAAAAATCCTCTTTTGACTTAAACACTTGATTATAAACTGGAGTTGAGATAGTATTTTTTTTTATTATTTTTAAAAGTTTTCTTAATTTTCCACACTGAACTGACCGTTATTTTTTGTTTAAATTTAAATTGATTGTTACTTTTTTTGTTTTATTTATTTTTGTTTTGTGATATTGTATGATTTATCCGCTTGATATGATCCTCTTTTTTAAAATAACAATCATTGACTAACAAAAAATGATCAACTTCTTCTATTTCATGATCACCTGAACGAACACTTTGCACTCCACAATACACACAAACACTCACTTAATAGAAAATTCATAAGAGCGCGTTTTTTTTTTATTTGAACAGTAGAAAAAAATGATCGTCTTTTCTTCTTCTTTAAACGAAATTATTTTAAGAGTTTCGTCGTTTGTTACAATTTTTTTTTTGGTTCATAAAACAGTTTTTCCTTAAAGAAGAAAATGCAAAACAAAACAAAAAGAAAAAAAAAAAATTGAAAATTTTTTTTAACTGGATTAACCCGTAATGACGACCATTCTCTACAGGTACGTGATGAAGTACTGAATTCATAACAATCTTAACGCTTCAGCTTTACCCCAAACCAAAAACTTAAACAACACACAACATCCCAACAACAGACTTGAAAAAAAAAAAAAAAAAAAAACTACGAACGAGATCAAACTCTAGTGAATATTGTGCACACACACGCTGCGCCAAGTCTCCATCCATCCATCTACTCTATAAAACAACAATGCTGCTGTTGTAGCTTCCTATCTATTCATCTAAGCTTGGAGTCTCGTCTCAGTTGCCGTCTCTGAAATAATACAAATAATACAGCAACAACAAAAATGAAGAAGACAACAACGAAGAATTGAGCTCATTTTAAAACTCATGACTTTTATACTCTTTACATTATTAACATTACATTTACTATTGCTATAGATTTTGTTCAGTCTGTCTTTGTTGTTGTTGTCTGCTGCTACAATAAAAACTGTTACAATTA